>JAVLUX010000023.1:30207500-30362500 GCA_032164185.1 Moxostoma hubbsi | reverse complement strand
GAACCCAGTCGGAAAGGAAGTTTATTTATAATGAAGTGCCTGTAACTTTGGAAGCACAATGTTCCGAGTGCAGGCAGTTGTGTAAAGTGACAGGGAGGACTTGTTTTGAGAGAGAAGTTATGTCTGGGTTGTAAAACCTTGTGAATGGGTATTGAGAAGACCATCCTACTGCAAAACATATGTCTTGTAAGGACACACTCCTCGTCCAGCCCATGAAGAGGCCACACCTCTAGTTGAGTGTACTTAAACACCAATTGGGCAATTCACACACTGTGACTCATGAGCCAGGGTGACCGTATCAATGATCCAGTGAGAAAGTCTTTGCTTAGAGACAGACATTCCTTTTGTACGTCCTCATAGCACACAAAGAGTTGGTCAGAAAGTCTGAACTAGAATGTGTGCTCAACGTATGTGTGTAGCGCCTGCAAAAGTTATAACAAATGCAAGGACTGTTCCTCATCTGAATTAAATGGAGGAGGGAAAATGTCTTGAAGGTGAACCACCTGCGCTCTGAAGGGTGTGGCTATAATTTTAGGTACATAGCCTTTTCTGGGATTAACAGTGGTTTTGAAGGCCCAGACCAAAATATAGACATGAATTGTCAACTGACAATGCTTGCAAATCACCAACCCGCAATACTTAGGCCAAAGCAAGCAGTGATGCGGTCTTAACAGAAAGCATACACAATTCAACATAGTCCAGAGTCTCGAAGGGAGGCCCCACAAGCACTTTTAGGATCAAGTTAGGTCCCAAGTTGGGGCTGTAGCCTGAAGAGGGGGATTTAGCTGCCCACCCCCTAGGAATTATGATTAAATCATGTTTTCCTATAGAGGTGCCGGATTCAGGTGTGTGATACACAGATATAATATCCACATAAATAACAGACGGAGTGACGGAGTGAGCCCTACATCCGATTGCTCTTAAGAAATGTACGAATTTCAGGTATGGGTCAGTTCACTGGGTCCATTTAAAGAGCACAAATTAGTGAACACATTCCATTTCAGTGCATAATGTCTTCTCGTGCACGGCGCTCTAGCATGTAATATGGTATTCATAACCAACCGAGCCAATTCTGGCTTGTCTGCTGTTCTCCGTTAAAAGGCCACATGTGTATGCTTCACCGTTCTGGCTGGGGATGCCAAACCATGCCTTGTGTTTCCTCAGCTGTATTTCCCATGGAGGCCCATCCAGTATTTCTAGATAAACAGGACAGATTAGGCCATTTCGACACGATTAACCAAAATGTTTCCATGTACACTCAGACTTTGGCAGTCATTCTGATGACAGAATGAAGGAGGTGCACTGGGGGAAACGCATTCTTGCGTTTCGGCAGCTATACATGGGCCAGCGTGTCATGGTGACATATACACCTCTGCTGTTGTGTTGTCTGAATTAATCAGAATTTTGTAATTCACAATATCAGAATGAAAAACTCTCAAAGCTAGAAAGACATCCAGTAGCTCTAGGCGGTTGACATGTCACGGCCATTTCGCACGTGTCCAGGTTTCAAAAGTTAGATGTCCATTAGACACCATGCCCCAACCTGTGTTAGATGCATTTGTGGTCAGCAATTTGCTTCTGAAACCTTGACCCAGAATAACAGCTTGTTGGTAGAAGACTGGCGCTGTCCATGGTGATAGAGCTGCCAGACAGTGGCAAGTCAACACGATGTACATGAAAAAGAAGTTAAACAGACACCAAAGAATGGTCTGCACACCCTTGTTCAAGAGGAGTGCACACATGAACTGCTAAAAATTTGATTTACTTGCTGGGGAATAGTGTGCTTTTGCCCAGTTGACATTATACCAGATATGGTAAAGCAGCAAGTTTCTGTGTTCACTCAGTAGTGCCTCTGATTGGCTAGTAATAACCAATCGCTCAGGTAATTCAAAACATGCACACTGTTCATTTTCAATGGGGTGAGCGCCACATCAATACATTTCGTGAACGTGCCAGAAGCCAGAGACATACTGAAATGAAGAACTTTATATTGATACACAGTTCCCTTGAACGCAAATCTACAAGCCACATGAAACGTAGTGCAATTGGTACATGAAGTACGCGTCCTTAAAATCCATTGACCCAAATCAGTCCTGAGGATGGATGTGCGATAAGATCTGTTTCTGAGTTAACATTTTGAATGAGTGCATCATGAGTGCATTATTCAAACATCTCAGAACTAGAATGGGCTGAAGTCCGCCGTTCTTCTACAGAATGAGGAAATAACAACTGTAAATCCCATGTTTGTCGCAGTCTGTGTGCGCAACACCGGCACATCCAAAGTTCGGACCACAGATTGTGCTCGATCGTTGTAAACACCAGCTCTGGCACACCTGTAAGGATTTGACATGCATTCGTGCAGTGAGACAGCAGGCGTACTAATTCATATGAAACAACCTCAATCATGTTTATTTGTGAGAAGATTGTGTATTTCGGCTCATAACATCGGCACATCTTCAGACAGAACCATGGAAGACAGAACACCATTAAAATGGGTGGCTGATCTGCAAATTGGATTGTATAACAATGTTTGATCATTTTTAGCAAAAAGTCGGAATGCCAGTAAGTGCTCACCACACAGCCGCATAATGGGAGAGAGGGCAATTTGGTATGTTCATAACATATGATATAATTCCCCGCTCACCATTGGGAAGCATTGCGGATAATGATTTATTGAAAAAGTGTGAGCGTCTGGTGCACAGGCAATGAGCGCTGAAACCTTTTTGCAATCTTTGTATATTCATTACAAAATATTATGCACTGCTCACCATTTGGAAGCAGTTGTGCAAAATGTGTGGGCTTTGAACTGGGAAAGCCCTTTATTGAAAAAGTGTGAGCGTCTCGTGCGAGCACTGCACCTTGCAGTCTTTGTGTTCATACATGATATAATGCAGCGCCTACCATTGGGAATTGGTTGTGCATAATGTGTGGGCTTTGAAGTGGGAAAGAGCATCTCATGCGAGCGCTACACACTTTTTGCAATGTTTGCATGTTTATACATGATATAATGTGCCGCTCACCATTGGGAAGCAGTTGTGCATAATGTTCAACCTTTATTGCATGTGATTAATGTGAGATCAAAAACAACATATTGAACATCATTTTGAACAACAATATTCCTTTCACAGTGGGAAAGAGGGGAACAGTATTGTGTATTAGGAGCACTTTTGCTTCGCCGGGGGGGTCCTGTCAGCATGGGGCTTGCCATCGTTTGTGCCACAGCTTGCTCTGCATTACCAGCGGCTCAGCGGCGACATTTGGTATGGGGTTTTTAGCACGAGACGGAGTGAACCGGTTGTGATGAAGTACTGCTCCATTTTGGCATAAAATGTCTCTTAGCCTGTGTAAGGGTTAGAAAGGAAGGAGGACATGGAAGGTGGGTTGCTCCACTCAGGTAATGCTTTTTACTTAACACACTGCAGCAGTCACAGCTTCACAATAATGTCTCAGAATAACAACTCTTCAGCTTCACAGTTCTACAGTTTCATTATAGCGACTCTACCGCTTCAAAATCACATCTGTTCAGGACCAAGATTCTCTCTGCCTTCTGCTGGTGGCGTGGGTGGTTTTATTCGCTCTCCCCGTGCACACTGGAATTAGCCATAGGTGTTAGTCATAATTTACCTCAAGTGTAAGGGCTATCTGCGCCCCCAGTCTGTGGATCACCTTGAATTTAAAGGGCTGGAAAGCCAGATGCCACCGGGTGATCCGCGTGTTGGTATCCTTCATGCAGTGAAGCCATTGGAGCGGGACGTTATCCGAGCAGAGGGTGAAGGCCTGCCCCAGCAGGTAGTACCGGAGGGTGAGGACCGCCCACTTGGTGGCCAGACACTCCACGGTGCTGTACTTTCTTTCCCTCAGGGAGAGTTAATGGCTGATTTACCAGGCGCTCCTCCCCCTACACCACCTGCGAGAGCACGGCCCCCAGCCCTCTGTCTGAAGCGTCTGTGTATAATAGAAAAAGGAGAGAGAAATTAGTTGTATGCAAAAGCGGCCCCCCACAAAGTGCGGCTTTAACCTGCGTGATCGCCTGTTGGCACTGCTCCATCCACTGGACTGGGTCTGGAGCCCCATTTTTTGTGAGATCAGTCAGCGGGCTGGTGACGTCCGAACAATTAGGTACAAACCTCCTGTAGTAGCCAGCCAGCCCCAGGAACTGTCTCACCCCCTTTTTGGTCTTGGGTCTCGGGCAGGTCGTAATCGCTGCAGTCTTGTAAATTTGGGGATGCACATGCCCGTGACCCAAGTGGAACCCCAGATAACATTTATAGTCGTTGCTATAAATGATGATATCATCTAAATAGGCAGCGGCGTAAGCTGTCTGAGGATTCAGTCCATGAGATGCTGAAACTTGGCCGGGGCCCCAAACGGAAATGTCACAAATTGGTGCAATCCCAACAGCATGGAGTAGGCTTTTTCAGGGGGTATAGTTGGGCAGAACTTTTTTCTTCCCTGTGGTCCACTTTATTGAGAAGAGTGGAATCGTTTTGCAAGCAAGCTGAATAGCTTGCACCTGGATAGCACCAGGATTTGATCAGTTCGTTATAAACCTCCGGGAAGAGACAGGCAGATCTGCAGAACGCAGTTGCTTGACCGAGTCCGGACAGCACAACCCATTCATCAAGGTGAGATTTTTCAAGTTTCAACACTTTTGAACGGATGTGAAGCATCTCCTTTTCAGAGGCGCATGCACAAGAGAGATGTCATCATCATCATCATCACCAGCATCAGAACCGTCGAACGTTATGAGGTGGCGCGATCCTACGAAGAGCCGAAGCTAATCAGGCTCATACCGTATTGGCATAGATGCAGTACATGAAGATTAAGGGGCTCGCAGGGGCATGTGCCAGCATGGGGTCCACCTCAAATTCATCCTGCTCGACCTCACGGCCCCATTTTACCTTCTCATGTGATCTCTTGGGTGTCACAGAAGAGGTGGGAGGGAGGGCACATGAGGCTGAATCGTCCCTCAGAATGAGGTTATGGTGAAATATATATTTTTGCAAAATAAAAGATTTAAAGGTGAATGAACTACATATTATGTAGAACACTTCAAATGTATGTAACTATTGTCAGTGCACAGCATGCAAAACAACAAATAAAATATAATAATACAATAACTCTCCATGGACACTGTTTTCTCCTTTATTAGTTCACAAATGCTTGACACCTGAGGGGTCCCTTTTCTCAAGGCACTTGCCAAAACAGCCTGGCAATTCAGTGCAATATTGTATTCTATGCCAACCACTCAAATACCTTTCAGTCTGCATCTTTAATTCCAGTGAAAAGAGTCAAATCCTTTCTCCCTTCCTGTCTGTGGCTTGAAGTAGGTTCTTTGTGGATGACTACTGGCATATATGTCTGAATGTCTACAATCTGGGTTATATTTTCATGGTAGCACACTGTGGAATGTGCCACTCTAGAATGCAGATTTAACATGGGCAGATCTTTTCTTCTTTTTGTTTTAAGAATTTGTAGATATGCTCTTTATGAAGCCTTGTTCACTGCATTTCTTAAAGGAATACTTTGTAAAAGCAACAGGTCAATTAAGGCATACAGATGTACTTTGACTTTTGTGTTATATTTCAAGTTTTCTTAAACCATGCAATAGCTTTGTGTAAGGAAATGACCAAAATGTTGCTGTTTTTTTCATTCAAACCCACCCTGTATAGCTAAAAATAACCACTTTCACTAAAAGTAAACCCAATAGCTTTTAAATTTAATTTGCAACTCAAACTCGGCACATCATGATCAGTTACGAGAGACAAGAACCAATGGAGTTCGGCATTGTTGATGTCAAACCTGGCATTACGTCTTAACATGGCAAGTTTGAATATCAGCAAGTGCAAATGAAATCAATGGCAGAGGGCATTTTCATCACACATCTTTTCATCACACAAAGCTATTGCTTGGCTTCAGAAGACTTTGAATATTACAAGTCATATACAGAACTTTGATGGCGCTTTTGGCATAGAGTTTGTTGTATCTATTTATTGTATGAAAAAAATTTACTTTCAAAATTCCTTCATTTGTGTTCCATAGAAGTCATACAGGTCAGGAACAATGATAACAGATCAGGAACAGTGATGACAGAATTTTCATTATTTGCCAAAAATCTTCTCAAGCTCCAAACAACATTCATACTACCTTAACACTAGTGAACACTTCTCCATTTCATGTGTATTTACATTTTGAATGAAATATTATGACATGAAAAGAAACACCTCAGTGCTTGTCTTTGCATGTGACTTTGGTTGAGTTTTCTAAAGGCGTATAATTACAGCATGAGTTTTTAGGCGTGAACGATCTAGCCCTTGACTCTTTCAAATCAGTCACAGCTCAGTATGACTATGACCTTCTAAAGTGTTTCAGTGACTACAGATGGCTCCATTCAGTGTACTTAACCACAACAGGAAGAGTGCTAACTATAAACCACTTCCTGTCAAATGGGGAGCAATGGTATGTAGCCAAGTGTTTATGAGTAACAGCAACAAGACAGTTACTGCTGAAGCTCTAAAAATCAGACTGATGCTACAGTACTTAACTTAAAGGGATAGTTCACCCAAAAATAAATTCTCTCATGATTTTTCACCATCCTGGCATCCCAGATGTATATGACTTTCTTTCTTCAGCAGAACACAAATGAAGATTTTTAGAAGAATTTCTCAGCTCTGTAGGTCCTCACAATGCAAGTGAATGGGTGCCAAACTTTTGAAGCTCCAAAATCCACATGAAGGGAGCATAAAAGTACTCCATATTACTCCAGTGGTTGAATCCATTTGTTCAGATGTGACATGATAGGTGTGGGTGAGAAACAGATCAATAGTTATGTAATTTTATCATAAACTGTCCTCCCTGCACGGTCGGGGGCGTATGCATGAAGAATGTGAATCACCACGAACAGGAGGAGAAAATTAAAGTGAATAAAAAAGTACTTAAAAACTGATATATATTGTTTTTCACCCTTACCTAACATATTGCTTCAGAAGATATGGATATAAACACCAGAGTCGTCTGGAATACTTTTATGTTACCCTTATATGGATTTTGCGGCTTCAAAATTTTGACACCCATTCACTTGCATTGTATAGAGCTGAAATATTCTTCTAAAAATCTTTGTTTGTGTTCAGCAGATGAAAGAAAGCCAAACACATCTGGGATGGCATGAGGGTGCGTAAATGATAAGATAATTTTCATTTTTGGGTGAACTAACACTTTAATCAATAGCAGTAAAGATGTGCCAAGATGCTAAATACATAAATTCAGCTTTTTATAACACTTTTTAAACATGATTGTAACAAAGCCGCTTTGACCTTAAAAAAACAGGCTTATCTCACTGAGAATTCAGTAACAGTACTGTAGAATGAAAGTTCTTCAACTGAAATTAGCCTTTGCTTACCGAAATTCGAACCACTGCCACAGTGGCTAAAGCTGAAAATGTTGTTGAACAAATGGGCACGCAAGCTCCGTTTTCCAGGTGAAATGGCCACAGAGTTGTACCAAAAATTAGTTGTATTTTTAGTTGTAAATTTTCTAATACATTCAACAGGAACGGATCTTTTATTAATCATATGCCCTAACCCAAATCCCAACCCTAAACCTATTCATTGGAGTAAAAATGTAACCTTAGAGGGAAAATACAGCCTTCTGAACTACTCTTGTCATTAATTATGTGAACGTGATAACTTCCTGATTACAATGGGACCAGAACCTGTGTCTCTGAGGCTGCTCGCACAACGAGACATCAGTATCACTAAGGCTCGATGCTCCTTGCTCCCTTCTGTAACAGAAGTATCTGGGCTTTCCTCAATTGAAAAAAAGAGATAATGACAACATTTTAACATTTCTACAGTTTTTGTGAGCAGTGTGTCAAAACAACGAAGCTATACACACCACAACCACTCTGGGGCAATCAGCACTGTATCATCTTTTTCTCAAGTGCTGAACACGCTTCATTTCCTGCTCCGAGAGTATTGCCTCTCTCCCTCGCAATATACACGAGGTGTTGCATAAAGCCTGATTTGGCTACGTAACAAACAAACAAAAAAAAACATTATTTCAAAGCCATACTGACTACTGATACATGCAATGTATTATTTTCCGGACCTTTGCCTTGAAGGAAATGTTGAGACCGGACCTCTTAACTTTAATTGAATACCTCATGTAGAGTATAAAATCAGTTCAGCTGATGATTTCACATTGCTAGACTGAGCAGAGAAAAAGAGAAAGCTCTAACTCAGACATACTCACACTTTGCAATAAGAGTCTTGTAAAATGTTTGCCACAGCAACGTGACAATCAACCTTTGGGTGAGTTTGTAGTACATTTCTGGGTGCGTCTACACTCTGCCCATGGTTACACCTTTTAACCAGAGTGAGTTAGAACTGAAAGCATCCCTACCCAAATTATCAGATATACTTCTATGGTTAATAGAATTCTAATGTCCTGTATTTACAGTATTCAATGATTTTATATTATATTATATGGCCCTTTCTGCAGTGAGTACAGTGTTATTGGCTGTGTCCCAAACCAAAGTTGCTGTCTTGTTGCCTCGCTGCCTTATCAGTCAATGACTGAACAGACAGCGTTAGTGTACGAAGGTACCTCCAGAAACTGGTTTCGGACAAGCTACTGAGGCAGCATAACGTCACATCGTTGCTAGGATACCAGAAACTGATTATCGCCATCTGGTGTCCACTAAAGGTAAAGCATCTGCTTCATTGTGGTTTGGATGGACTGAATGGTCTAATAATCGAGAACAAATTCATCAAACAGGAGTTTTGGCGATAACCAAGTGTATATTTAATATCTACAATACTACTCTCTCGGTAGAAATTGAAAAGTTGGAAAAAGTGAATAAAAACATACATGTATACACAAATTGTCTATTAACTTCCTCTTCGGCCACCATTTTTTTCTTCAGCTCAGCTGCTGTGGATCTGCGCACACAGGATTGTGGGATTAGATAGGCAGCGAAGGATACATCTATGCTGCCTTCAAAAAACAATTAGATGAAGGTATCTCAGTAGACAGGATGCAACATGAACATTGGATTCGGACATGCCTTGTTCCCTTCCTACCTCCATATACAGCCTCGGGGGGGGGGGGCAGCATTTTCCTGGTTTCATGCACAGCCATCATCTGGCCGCCAATGCACCCCAATTTCCCCATATGGGATCAATAAATAAATAAAAACTAACTATAACATTTTTTCTTAAGTTTCTGAAAAGGTTTGCTCGCAGACTTGGCACTAAAAATTTGGCACAAAAAATAAATAAAACTTGAATCTGTCTTGGATACTACTATTCTGATGCTAGTGAAACTTTGTAATACATCACTTTTAATATCACTGTTTCCTTAAGATGATTCGCTTATAATGTATTCCTCTTTTGTAAGTCGCTTTGGATGAAAAGCCAAATCAATAAATGTAAATGTCCCATGGTTGCCAGATTGCATAAGTTAAGTATGACATAAGGCTAAATATTTCCAATTTGTGCATGTATAAATCTCTGATTGGGGTATTGCATCTATTATCTGGCGACCTTGAGCATAGTAAAAGCTTGTGTATGGGCGATAGGTTCCCAAAGCCAGATAAATTAAAGATCTAATAAAAAACTTTCATGATAAATCGACCTGTGGGTTCTTTGAGGGTGCTCTAAGGTTTTTGATGGTGCTTATCACCCTCAAGAGCCCCCGTAGATCCGGGCCTGGTTTTAACCCCTAACCATAAAGTGTAACCCCCTCACCAAACCCTAAACCTAACCATGATTTTAACAGGGATATACCATTGGGGTTTGGAACAAGAAGAGGGAAGCAGTTACTGACATTGACATCAGTCATTTGTCTTGCTTTAAGATATTGAATGAGTTCACTGATGCTTTCTATCTTAAATAAAATGTTAGATAGTAGGCTAGATAAAATTTGACATCTGTATTTTATCATATCGTATTGAAATCCTTTGTGTTGATTGGACCCTATGGGAATAAAAGTCACACCCTTTTGGATGAGCCAAGTTGTACAATATCTTACGATTGCGTCATAATAAGTGCAACTTGGAGAGATAGGAAAATTTTGCATCCGTGCTCTGACTGTTTGTTGCAGTGGAAGCCCAGTTTTAAAAAGGTCAACTTGGTAGGAGAGGATAATGTGAATCAGGTTGAGTAATCATTAGTGGAGGGAGGGAACAGTCCTGCATATTGAAGAATCAGTGTCCACTCCCACTCGCACAGATCCATCAATGAATCACCTGGGAGGCACCTCATTGGTTGCGTAAACCATTCATCGTGTATGAACAGTGAAACAACAATATTCCACTTTGCCATTCATCTACTTTCCTCTCAAGTATTCCAGCTAAAGAATTCCAAACATTCCCATAGGAACACTTCCTCCAGCCAACATTCCTGCAGCCACCGAACATAGGCCAAGAGAGTCATTGAGAGAGGAAGAAAAACAAAAAGATAGAGGGACAACCAAATAGGACTGGTAGGCATATTAGTTAAAGGAACAGATGATAGGAAAAAATGAAATTTCTGTACATTTTTTACTCACCCCCATGACCGAACAAACATATTTTTTAAAGAATCTTTAAGCAGCAATTTCCCATACTCAGTTTGGAACAGTTCATAGTCAAGGGTGCTTTAATGCACAAGCTTACATGGAGTGAAGCGTAGGGGTCCACATCTCCCAGGTAGGCCTATTCTTCCCAGTCAACATTCGCGGGAGGAGCGCATCTAAACAAGTTCAGCGGAAGATGCTGATATAAACACAGAGGCAGTGCAGATCTGTCCATTTAGCTTTCTTGTGTTCTGTCTGTGCTATTTTTAATTTTCAGTCTATGTACATATGGACCTTTTTGAAGCGTCACACTGGTATTCAGCGTCATAAACTCCAAATATTTAGCTATTTAACGTAGTTAAAACTTTTAAAACCAAGTCTTGAGATTAGACCTGCATTTTCTTGTGCCTCATTCAGCTGTTAGGAATGTGTCCTCCTGTGTTACTGGCTCACTCTCATTCTCTGGCTGCGCTGCTTGTAAGGTTTGAGGTGCACTGACTGCCCCCTGCTGGCTTGCCTTGTAACAACACAAAGTTATATGTACTTCAAGCTTGAATAGCTCGGATGGTAAGAAAATGTGTGCTTTGATTGTGGAATTTACGTATGGGTCACGGAGCAAGATCAATTACTTTTTTAAGTTTTATTTTACACATAATTAATCACACTGAATTAACATGTTAAATCGACGGCCCTGGCAAGAGCCAGTGGGTTTAGTCACCAATGACATTAAACCTGGTGCAATCTGTCAATGCACCATTTACAATTACAATGCAATTACAAATGAGGTTTCACAGCTTCAGTGGAGGAGATTATCAATTTTGAATTATGATTATTTTTTAACAAATTTTGGTCTGTTCTTCACACAAAGCTATCTTATGACTTAAGAAGATTTGGCATAGAGCACATGAGTCATATGGACTACTTGTATGGTGATTTATTTATTTATTTGGAAACAATAAAGAATTTATTTGGAATTTTATTTGACAAATTTTGGGATGAACTATTCCTTTAAATGTAATAAAGGTAACTGGGTTTACAATGTGTCCAAGACCATACACATTAGGTACAATGGTGTTTAATAAAGAAATAAAGCAATTCCAGCTTGATTTATAATTCATGGTAACTCAGTTTGCTTTTCGAATAACAGATAAGCATAAAGAGTATATCACTTTTCTTTTGAGGGTTGGAGGGTGGTGTCAAAGAGTCGTTTAATACATTTGAGAGAATTCAGTAAGCGTTGATGTGATTGGGAGATTGTTTATGTCATAATTGCTAATATTGATACTAAATTCTGGCCTTTGACCTCTCCCACAGCTCTCTTTTCCATCGCCACTGTTATCTGAGAACATCTGTAACTAAAGCTCACCAGGGTCAGAGTTCTCAGAATGTAAACACTACACAGAGCCACTAACAAATCTCCGCATTTAATACACATTCGTCTAGGGTACATTTGATTTCTGTTAAAATAATAAGACATACAAGAGTATATCATTGTGCTTATTTCTGTCAATTGATAGAAGTTTGGTATCACCTACACATTAAAACTGTCCATCCGACCATATTCAGCTTATGGATCCTGGAGGTGACCAAGAACCCAATGGTCACAGAGTTGCAGAGTTCTTGCCCAGTCAAGAACCTGCCAAATACAACTGATCTCATTAATATCAATCAGGTCTATGTTTTATCTGGGACGTTTTTGCACAAATAGGCCTACCAATGGTAGAAGTAAATGTTTTACACGGCATTATGTCAAGCAATAATAAATATCTGTTCATTCTAGGAAAATAAAACCCTTCAAACTAAACATGTTGATATTTTCAAATTTCAGAGCAAATACTGTTATATATGCATGCATAGAAACCACATGAAGAATATAAGTGTTATGTTAATTAATGTAGTTACAAAACCTGTCCAACAGAAACTAGCATTCAGCAGCCTAGTCAAGCTGTGCAAACAAGCATCATAGTGGTTAGTGTGTTAGATTACTTGATAAGGTTAAGCTAGGGAAATACATACTACTCAAAATATTGATCAAGTCTGGAGCTTGTTAAAAATACAGCAAGACCAGTGTAATATTCCATATGTAATCAAATCAGGGTAGCATTATTTTTTTTTCTTCAGAACATTCAGTTTACTTATTATGAGACAGTTAACAGAATCCTATCCCATCCTTCTATCCTGGCACAGGCAAGTCCAGGTTTTGTCCACTTAGCTTTCTGACAATTTCATTCACAATTAATGATGAATCGCCACATCACTTTTTTAATAGACTACAGTTACTATAGTTACACTGTAGACAAGTGAGATAAGAGAGATTTTTGTTTACTCTCATTAATTGTGGAATGATCACACTGCATTGAAACTGATGCTAGGTTAGTACAGTGAAGGGGACCAAAACTGGACAAAGCCACCTTGTAAATTATTGCCACACACAAACAAATGTCATTGACAAATACAATTGTCTGTGGTGATAAAATGAAAAATCTTTTAAAAATGTAGTTTAAAATGTGTAAATGTAAGTTTGTAGGAAAGAAATCTTTGCGTCAAGACATTTTTATTTGTATAGTGCCTTTCACAACACACATTGTTTCAAAGCAGCTTTGCATAAGATCAGGCATTAACAGAAGATAAAACTTTAATATCTATAATGTCTTAGAGTTATCATTGTGAAGTTTAATAAAATACAATTGTGTTCAAAAATAAGTAATTAAATAATAATTGTCTTTATAACCCCAGAAAGCAAGATGAAGGTGACTGTGGCAAGGAACACAAAACTTCATAAGATGTTGGTGAATGGAGAAAAATAACCTTGGGAGAAACCAGGCTCACTATGGGGGCCAGTTCCCCTTTGGCTAACATCATGAATACAATGCCAATATTACTTATGTATAGTGCAAGTCATGGTTTGAATTTATTAAACTAAGTAAGTGTTAAGGGTCAGTGTTTAAACAAAGATTTTTTATGAACAGTAAGATTAATGACTAATGTCTGTCCATCCTGGTTTAACTGCAGAAGTTCACATAGAAGCAATTGTCCTTTTTAGTTGGCTGATGAAGGGTTTTGTTGACAATTAATTGATAGTCTATGTATTCTGTTTCAAGAGCGTTGTCCATCATTAGACCGAGGTGATGCAGGCAGAGATCAGTTAGGTGCATCGTAGTTCAACCTGGCCGGTAATTTCAGTGAGGTCTATCATAAGTCCAAGGTTCAGGCAATGGCATATGAAGTATCCCATGTCTTATGGTTAGAGTTGGCATCAGTTAATCCTCTGAAGTCCATCGTAATAGACTAAAGTGATGTTTGGCTGGCACCGGCTGCTATTAGTCATCACCACACAGCGATATGTATCAGGGAGTCCAACACGAAGCAGGAATGGAGCTAGATATAGCTGGTTCTGGTGACCTCAGGATAGGGACTAAGACAGGGAAACAATTCATCCATCCATCTATCTTCAACCGCTTATCCGAAGTCAGGTCACGGGGGCAGCAGCTCGAGCAGGGAGCCCCAAACTTCCCTATCCCAAGCCACATTAACCAGCACTGCCTGGGGGACACCGAGGCGTTCCCAGGCCAGTGTGGAGATGTAATCTCTCCACCTAGTCCTGGGTCTTCCCCGAGGCCTCCTCCCAGCTGGACGTTCCTGAAACACCTCCCTAGGGAGGCGCACAGGGGGCATCCTTACCAGATGCCCAAACCACCTCAACTGACTCCTTTCCACGCAGGGAAACAAATAAAATAATATTAGCATAGATGCCATTCAATTTATTGCAGAGTTATAGATCATGATCACTAATTAGGTCACAGCAGACCTAACTAAAGCAGTCAAATTGTGAGTTGAAGGATAAATTAGGTGTATGCTTGGCTAAATAGACGAGTCTTTAGTCTAGACTTAAACTGAGGGAGTGTGTCTGCATCTCAAACAGTGTTAGGGAGACTATTCCATAGTTTAGGAGTTTAATAAGAAAATGATCTACCTCCTTTTGTGGATTTTGATATTCTAGGAACTATCAACAGGCCAGAATTTTGTGACCATAATGAACATGATGGTATATAGCATGGTAGAAGGTCACGTAAGTACAGTGTAGCTTGACCATTAAAAGCTTTGTATGTAGTTAACAGAATTAAAAAAAAATATGAAATTGAATAGGTAGTCAATGTAACGATGATAAAATATTTATTGGTTCTCATCAGCACTCTGGCTGCTGCATTTTGAACCAATTGAAGTTTATTTATTGATCTTGCTGGACATCCTCCCAGTAATGTATTACAATAATCTAGTCTTGAGGTCATGAACAAATGAATTAGTTTTTCGGGATCAGCAACAGAGAGCATGTGTCGTAATTTAGCAACATTTCTAAGGTGGAAGAATGCTGTTTTACAAACATTGGTAATTAGATTTTCAAAGGACAGATTGGTATCAAATATAACACCTAGTAACAACAAGTTCTTCGCTGTTTAAGATTATGTAACAGTGCATCCATTTTTCTTTAATCGAAGGGGGGTGACACTACCAAGAGTTCTAGAGATTACTGTTTATATTTTCTGTTATCAAGTTTTTCTAGGCTTTGGGGTTTACTGAGTGAATGAGATAGATCTGGAAGATTATAAGTGAAGCTATCTTTAGTGGTTAAAAGAATAGTTCTACATGAAAGATAGTGTTGTGTAGATTGAGTAACATTACCTTATCATAGCAAACAAGAGACGAGGTAATGATCCGAGATGTCATTGCTCTGTGGCAGAATTTCTATATTATCAACATCAACTCCATATGACAGAATTAAATCTAGTGTATAATTTTGGCAGCGAGTTGGTCCTGTTACATATTGTCTGACTCCAAGAGTGTTGAGAATATCGATAAATTCCAGTGTGTCATTTTCATTATCTATGTGAAAGTCAGCAACCGCCTCCTCGACCCTTCCGACGAGACTCATGTTTATAAAAATGACCTGGGGGAGTAATTCATTTAAACTAATATATTCAATCCGATTTAAGCCAGGTTTCAGTCAAACAGAGCGCATCCAAACTATGATCTTTAATAATTTCATTTACAATAAGTTTGACCTCATTAAACATTTTTTTAAATGATTTAGTGAGGGGTTTGTGTTTGGTAGTTCGGGGAACAGACACAGTCTCTCTATGATATATCATCTCTATGTGTTGTAGTTTATGTGACATCTCAAGGCAGCTAGCAGACATTTGGATTAACCAGTTTGTCTGCTTCCTGACCTGGGCCCCAGTTAGTCAGACCAAATAATATTAAAATAAAATGAAAGAAATAATATGATATATACTGTATTTTTGAGTCACGAATATCAAGAAGTTTTCTTGAACAAATTACCTGAACAAAATGCCTTTTCATAAAAAAAATTTAAAATATCATTTTTTTTATTCACACACGGTCATGGGGGGCTAAAGAAGTCTTTTCCAACTGACTTTGATTTGGTTGACAAAAGAGTTTTTCAAATATTAATATTTCATTGCTTATTTTTAGGTTACAACAGTAAACTATTAAACTCTTAAGGACACCATTTATTTTTATAATTTATTTTTCAAGAATGTCAGGTTTTATCTCTTTAATTTATTACACCACTTGAACATTTCTGACCAGCTCTAGAAAAAACAAACAATCAACATCACTTACCTTTAGTATATGTGTATTCAAGTTTTTTTTTTATAAGATCTGGACATATTATATATATATTTGTTACAAATTGTTTTGTTACAAATTCATTATTTGTTTTGTTACAAATTCAGATTTATTGAGTAGGCCAACTTTGGCTGTTAAAATGTTAATCTCTAGATTACTATTGGATATTTTGTTTCCTTTGCACTAAATATTACAGATCTGGGTCTGAATCACATTCATGTTTTCATTTCATTAGGAAAAAAATATGCATCAAAACGTCAAATGCAAGGTGTTTGTTCTGTACCCTCTTATACATACTAGAGAGAACTACTAATAGCACCCATGTCATTAGCTCAACACCACCATCAGCAGCAGAGGTACACCAGTACCACCCAACCACCCACAACCAGGCCTGACTACACTGACCACTTCCCTTTACATATCATAAGAGACCAGCTCTGCACTAAAACTTCCTGAGCGGGGCGCGCGCGCACACACACACACACACACACACACACACACACACACACACACACAAGTTACATAGCTTCTCAATGGTTGGACAGTGAATAGAATAAAAAAATTGTACCAAATAAAGCACTTTTTGATTTAGTGTTCAAACAAATAGTTTTCTATAAGCCAACAGTTCTGAAATTTGCTGATTTATGAAATATAAATCATATTTGAAATGCAAAAAGTAACTTAAGGTTTAAAAGTGTACACAGGTGCTTCAACATAAAGCACTCCAAATGGAACTGAAGTGGGAGTTGAAACTGTCCAACGTGCTATCTGAAATTACATGGTCACACTTCCTCATATTGTAAGAGTGAGCAGTTTAAACCAGCTTAAAACTGCAGCACGGATGTTACCATGCAAACACATTTCTGATCTTTTTCACTGTCCATTGGGGAGGTCACCCTGTCCACTTACCACGCTGATCAAGCACAAAGAGCACCTGTTTTCCTCTATATACACACTACTAAGCACTTACAAACAGGGGCAAATTCCAGCAAAACATGCCTTATGTCCTATTGTGCCTTTGTTTTAGTGTTCCAAGAGTGTCTGTACAAGGCTTTTGCTGAAACATCATGTGAGTCAGAGAAAGAGTGAAAGAATGAGATCATTTGCAATTCTGACCTCCAAAGTTATTAATAAATCCATATGCAGCACCCTAAATACCAAGGAACTTGTGAAGATTATGAAACAAGATGCAGCCATGAGAATAAAGTTTGTGACAGTCACCTGATATCTAATTCATACAGTTCTGACCTTGGAAATGTAGCAAACATGCAAAAGCCTCTATTATGGCTTACTGACAGGCCTCAACTAGTTGAATCACAACAGTAGCAGCAACGTTCATCCCTTAGGAATTATTAACACAGAAAAAAGCCTAAACACTTGCGCCCTTTCCTAGCCTGTCAGTACGCCTCAGTAAATATCACAAACTTTCAAGAAATTTCTTGGTCATCTTATATTTCACCTCAAAAAATATAAATAATTCATATATATTTATATGTGACCCAGATATGTCTGTTAAATTCAGTCTTCAACTCTTTTAGGCAAAAATTTGCATGACTTTTCCTGTCATTTGTGATGGATAAAGATTTTTAAATTAAAAATATTTCATTAGCAGATTGACCACAATCAAAAAAAAAATTAGACCGATAATTTAGTAAGTTCAAACTGTGGTTTGTGAGCAAGAGCAATATCTAGCCCAACGTTTCCCAACCGTGTCGCTGCGGCACCCTGGGGTGCCATCTGGTGAGATCAATAGTGCCATGTGAAAAATCCTCCAAACATTTCTAAAAACCAAAAGATTTAGTAAATTCTCAAAGGGTGCCATGACTGAAAAAAGGCTGGAAAACACTGATCTAGCCAATAGAATATTTTAGAGCAAAGCAAAGCACAAAAATATAGATTCACTATAAAAAATTCCCATTATTTTTCCATGACCTTAAATATTTGATTCATTTCCAGTTCCATGACTTTTCCAGGTCTGGAAAACACTATTTAAAATGTTCAGGTTTTCCATGACCATGCATGGAAACCTGTAGTCTCACTTCTAAACTCAGATTTCCCTCCGTGTTTAAAAGCAAGTGCACTACAATGTCAGTAAAGTTGAAAAAATTCTGCTGCTCAAATACAAACTCTCATAACAACTGTGAATATGTCAGCAGTCAGCTCATTTCCGGCAAAGTGAGCGGCTTTTGTGGCCCTTGTGGCTTGGACTGATTTGAATAGTCTTAACAAGTGTGGGAGAAGAAAAGCGGCCTACTGGTTTAACAATCATACAAGATGGCGCTAAAAGCACCAAATCAACAAGTGAGCACAGCACTTGTTATTAACAGCTGTGTCAGCAAGAGCAGCATTTGTGCCGTCCAGCGCCGGACGCCCATTACTCTTCTCTGTGTGCAACAGTTTAGCAGCTGTGCAGCCTTTCCAGAGCAAGCGGGAGACATCCTGTTTTTAAAGCAAAATTTGCTGGGGGGTATGTGTGTGTATGGAACAGACCTGTTTCCAACATACCACTTCAAAATACCAGAGTGCTGATAGAGCTTATTTTGGGAGGTTAACATAAATGTACATAATTATTTGAGATTAGAATTTACACCTTGGGAGGATCTGTAAATTACTGTACTATTACACCAAATAAACAGGCTCACAAAAAAGTCTGCTGTTTAACATGTCCCCTTTAGAAAGATGTCCAGTGTGCAAACAAATGAAGAGGTCAAACATTAAACCCAACACACATTCTTTACCAATGTATCTACCATGGATTCCTGAGTACTTATGGTGCAAATACACATGGACCACAATGCAACTACTCACTAAAGGGAGATAAAATACTTGTTGTGTGCACTATTCCAGAACAAAATGTAAAAAGCGAGATGAATGTCCTTACTGTCATCTGACTTTGATTTGGCTTCATAAATGACAGTGGAAACTCCCCTTACATAAATTCTTGAAAAACAGCATCAAAATTGGTCAGAATAAGAACGTACTTAAGCTTTTAAAATGACTAAGTTTAATTTGAAGAAGTAATTACATGGGTGTTTCTGTACACATTTCTCGAAATGAGTAAAACAAAAGAGGGGAAATTAACAGAATTATCTGTCTCAAAAATGAAAAATTCAGTCCACTCTACCGCAGGCACTACACTTGAAACCTAAGAATGTAACAATACCACATTTTAGAGACATATGACTAAGTGAAAAACAATCTGGTCAATGCGTTTAGCCTAAATGGTAAAGGGGCTACAAAAGGCATCCCTTTCAACTTGTAAATCAAATCTCGTTTACTTTTAAGTTGTTTTGAGCTACACTGCAATGTAGATACAAACCTTTCAGCAAACTTTTGAGAGCACAAGACATCACTCAGTTTGATTATGCTATTAAGTTTATATCAATGGCAATTCTTTCATCCAGAATTATAGCCCAAGATTTTTTTTTGCATAAAATGTTTCATGGACTCATTTACAGGTCGATTATCATTGTGAGTGATATCATAATTATGGTATGGTTTTACACCACATTGCTACCTACAGTTAGTATGCTACAACCTCCTCAGCAAATCTGTGCTTTGCTACAGTATATGCCTGGACAGCTTTTATGACACATCATGGTATAAAATGTCTTTAACACACTGATGGACCATTTGTTGGAGACAAAACCCCAAACTCTCAAAAGAAAGAAGCTTGAACTGAAGACAACAAAGATAGAAAACCAACACTTTCGAGGAAAAAAATATATAGAGAATCTTCATTTAGGAATGCTTTGTCATGTTAAGCCCCAGTCCAATGTGTGACAAGTGTTTGCCACAATTCACTGAAAATTAAAAGCAAGCCAACCCTATTACGTTTCAAAGAGATACATTATTAAGGGTCATTTCAAACCAAAACAAAAATAAATGTTAACTATAAGTCAAAATATGCCGAATATTTGTTGGGAGACATCTGATTTGCCCCATACTGAGTTTATTTGTCCTAAACAGTCAGTGCCAATCGCTGTCATTAAGACTTGTAGTTAGACGTTAACCACGTTAAGCCCTCGTACAGTCCATCGCCGGTGGTCGCGCAAGAGGGCTGCACGTACCAATTCCTATCCCTGATGCGGGTCAGTCCCAGCTTCTCCTGGATCTCGTGCGGCTTCATGGCATCTGGTAGATCTTGCTTATTGGCGAAAATCAAAATGATGGCATCCCTCATCTCGCGGTCGTTGATGATGCGGTGGAGTTCTTGTCTGGCCTCGTCGATGCGATCTCTGTCCGCACAATCCACCACGAAAATTAACCCTTGCGTGCCTGTGTAGTAATGTCGCCAGAGGGGACGGATCTTGTCCTGGCCGCCAACGTCCCACACGTTGAACTTGACGTTTTTATAGGTGACCGTCTCCACGTTGAAACCGACAGTGGGTATCGTGGTCACAGACTGGCCCAGTTTCAGTTTATAAAGGATGGTGGTCTTCCCTGCAGCATCGAGTCCGAGCATCAGTATTCTCATCTCTTTGTTACCAAATATCTTTGATAGCATCTTCCCCATCTTGTAAAATGTTCATAAATGGTTACTCCCCTCCAAAATGTAAAATATGATATGAGTCAATCAAGACAGTTGACTTAAAACAGAAATATGTGGGATGTTCTTTTAATATTAGCTTGGAGGAATGTCAAATTTGGAAGTAAACAAGATCACAGAGTGTGGGTTTGTAAAATGTCAATTTGAACATACAATATCGGTGAACCGATTTGGGCTACTGAACCACTGATTACGTGACAGTACTGAACACTTATGAAAGGTCAAAGCTCTATTTGTTGAGCTGTTTCTCCGGTTGTGGGGTGATCCCTGTTTGAAAAGCACCACAACTGAATAATAATCCAGAAAAATAAGAAGAAAATAGCGTATTTAAGAGCTGTTCCTGCGTGGGTGTCAAGTGCTGCGAGGCCTCTTTAAGAGCCTGCGGTCTTTCGAGACTTCCTCTTGGTGTGTGAATGTCCGTCTTGAGGGCTTTTCCGCTTCCTTCCTCCAAAAATGTAACCGGATAACAGCCGAGGGCGTTCAGGGGCTCGACAGTGAAGCGTTATTTTAGCCGGCAGGTGGGTCTTTCATCTGGGCCGTCTGAAGCGGAGCTGCATCTATTTCAACCGTCCCGATGTCGGATTGTGTCTCACGTGCCCCTGAGAAACAAGAGAGACTCAGAGGGAGTGCCAGAAAAGAGCGACTTAGCCTGCTAGCTTAGCTGGCCAAACAACCCATAGAAAATAGTCACTACTCAGCTTTTAAACATACTGTCGATAGGATATGCGAAATATACTTATTAACAATGTGTTCTCATTCATTTTAAGTATGTTTCGGTTACCTGCGGAGGCCGACCATTCTCTCGCGGTCTCGATCCCGGTGCCCACTCCAACAATCAGCCGACTTACAACCGCCGAGTGCAGTGTGAATCTGGCTACGTCAACGCGAGCGAGCGGAAATGGCTGCGTCGGACAAACTGTCATAATAAAGGTTTTTGCAAACGTCAAAACTGTGTTTGAGTTTGAGAAATGTATTTGTACAACAGACTGAAGAAAAATCTGCTGTAGAAACGTTATGCACAAATGTGATACATTCTGATATGCAGAAAAAGATAGGAAATGGATTTAGAGATAAAATGACCACCAACTTTCCCATAGTAATATCTACTCCATAACACAATACTATAAACATAAACATATAATAACAGATTTGTGTCTGTTATATATAATAATATATAATATATATTCTTTCTATTATTATCTCTGTCTTGTTGTTCTATTGTTGTATTTTTTTGTGCACTGGAAGCGTCTGTCACCAAGACAAATTCTATGAAGCATACTTGTCAATGAAGCTCATTCTGATTCTGAAAATTGAATTGAAAATAATAATAATATATTATTATTATTTATTTATTTATAAGATCTTTGGTAAAGAATTTGAACTGTGAAAAGTGTATTTATGCATGAGTTTATAGGACGTTTATAGGCTATTTTAGTAAGTCTTGTGCTATTAGGTATTGTGTTATTATTATAATTATTATTAGTTTTATTATTTTAATTATTATTATTAGAACACTGCATTAGCCTAATGTATTGCATGAATGGGCTACTATGTGTAAAAGTAAAGGTGAGAAATGTAAGTGTTGGGACTTTTGTGTTGACAACGATTTTCTTTCCTCATCTATAACGCCTGATCTTCTGATCTCTGACGCAAATACCTCAGTCAGAAAAAAAGGAAATGGTGTGGGTAAGGATTATGCGCCACCTCCTTAAATTCATTGGCGTGTGACGTTTTTTCTTCATCTTTTTCTCACTCTCTTCGTAATATAATTTATTTAATTATAGTTATTATTTGTATTTATATTTCAATCAGAGTCAGCATGAGGAGGATGGGTTCTTTGCTACAATGCATGATATGACACTGAAACCAATTAAGTGTTACATTTCAGAATAAAGAACAATAAATGATAACAGTAACTTGCATACTACTAGTGTAATCTATTATAATAATAATTTTTAAAATAAGTCACATTATTGCATATATACTATTATTATTAACATATAATAATGTAAATAATATAATTCATCATTTAATAATGTTAAAGATTATTATTATTAATAACAATAATAATCATTATAATAATGACAGGGTAGACAGAGTAACAATTTGTAATCCTTGTGCATCAATAAAAAAGAAGTTACTCAGATGTCAGTTTTTTTTCCCATATACTAAATGCTAAGGGGATTTCTTTTTCCTTTGGGGGAACACACACACACATTTCTCAATACACACATACAAAACATACTCTGACATCCATACCAACACACCCACACAATTGTAGCTGCATCATATATTAATTTGGCCTGCAGTGCTCTATAACATATCAAACAGAAAATAGGAGGGAAAAAACATGTATTTGCTCCAAAGGCTAAATATGAGAAAAATTGTGCCATCTGGTGGAAAATATGAAGAAATAAATATAAAATAAAAAAATATGTTTTGGGCTCTTATGGCACTGGGATCAAATATTGCAGTTTCAATGGGTTTCAATGAGGACATTTTGTCCTGAAGGTCCTGAGTGTAACTATTTTGTGTACACTGTGTATTATAGATGTATTTTATGAAATGAGGTTGACATATCAAAATTCCCCCCAAAATACACACCTTTGGCAAAAATGTATGCCATTGGCATTAACACAGCCAAAATGATCTAAAAACAAAAATGAAAAAGGCAAAAATGTCCCAAAGGTCACACAAAGGTTCGTTTTTGCTATACTGCACAAATACTGACAATCTATCTGTCTGTCTGTTTTATATATATATACATACATACTGTATATCCATACATACATACATACAGTATGTGTAATATATATTTGTGTAGCTGGCTTTCTACCAATTAATTTGTTAATTTATTTGTCTTACTTAAGCTTTCTGACTGAATAAATGCTAACAAAACTCTAGAACAGGCATTGGCAAACATTTTTCTCATGCAGCAGGTCGTAACACAGGGTTAAACCAGTCCTCCGCTGCTTACCTTGCATATTTGCCTGATTTTCTCAGTGACCTTATATCCTAACATGGCCCAAAATATATGTTAATTTAAAAAAAGACAAACCAATAATTGCAACAAGGAAAGTTTCCTTTCGTGATGATTCAGGAACACGGTAAGAAAGTAAGAAATTAAAAAAAAAAGAAAAAAAAAGGATTCAGATGTTCTCCAATAATTTCTAATCAAAGTGGACTATGTTCTTAAAATTTCCCACACAGGAAATTTCTCTCAATGTTAATGTGCAAACTGATTATGACAGTTCAAACTGACATTAGAATGTAGAAATCTACCTTTGATTAAAATTTTTACATTTAAAATTTTAAATTACGACTTTAAGGGGGAAACAATATTTTAGTCCAGTTCAACTTTCCAGTGAAAATCTGTGCACATAACATGCCATCGTAGTGGCACTGATCCTCTGGCTTATCTCCTAAAGAGTTGCTCCAGTTTTGATCTCCCCACATCATAGACTTGGTAGGATTCAAGAAGTTGCCATTTTCTGAAGGACAAACTTGTCGTTATTCTTACTGAGTGCTACTGCCTAAGTTTGATTTGAGTAATTTTTAGAGCTCCCCACAACTGCTGAACTGCTCACTTTTACCCATCCCAATATATTCTTCATCAGTGGTTCTCAATTTGGCCCCATCTGCCCCACATGTCCTCTCAAATGTGGTTTCTTGATGGAGCCAGGTATCTTTTACTGCTTCAGGGGTCTTTTTGATCTCATAGAGGTTCTCAAGAGCATCGATCAGTTTGGCAAATAAAACTGAATAGAATTAGCCAAGAGGTTTACTTGACACCAAGGATTATGAATGCAAATCCTGTGATAGAGCATGGTAAATAATCTGGATTCAGTTAAAGGTGACATCTACTGGTAAGAAAATGTATAGACATCGTCAAAAGCTGTATTTTCATGTATCCGATCCCAAAAATAAAGTATCTGACCAGCCACATCTCATTCTTTATATCCACAAGTTATTAATTTATGAATAAGTAAACCTAGGCATTAACACTTAGATAAGCATTCCTCCAAGAACATAAATGCAAATATACATCTTTTAAAGTCTTGCATTTAATATCTTAATATTTTACCCTCCTTTACAGTTGTCAGATCTCAACCCAAGCCCAAGTTATTAAAGTTACATTTTAAGTTTAGAATTCAGGTTTAATTTGTTTAAACAGTGCTACATTTTGTATCAATCAGACATACAGACTGAACAGTAAAAATAGGAAACACAAATGAACAGCAAACAGAATGAGGTAAAGAAAATTGACAAAAAATATATAAAAATAAGAAAAGGAGGTTAAAATATATTTCACCTGTGATTCAACTGGATTTCAACTGGAATTCGGCAAACAGTACAGTACTCTGTGGTACATACAACGCAACTGACAGCCAGGTCTGGCCCAAGCCTTTATGGGGCCCTAAGCAGAATTTGATTTGGTGACGCCAATACGATTGACTATAATCAATGCTTGATTATTCACACACTATGAATCTAACAAACCCCTTATCAATTTTATTAGTTGTAGCTGTGTTGCTTACATCATACCAATGTCTGCCTGGCATGTTTTTACCCTACTACGTTTTTTAATTGTAACAGTAGCAAACCCACATGTGTGTTCAGGTGTTAATTTGCACTTTAATATTCAAAGTCTTACAGTAATACGTGGCATACTTAATGTGGTGTACTGAAAAGTAGTAAAATAAACCAGCAGACAGTACATTTACTGTAAACAAGTTTAACCAATTTAATCTGTAAACTTTTGGTAAAAAAAAGTAATAATAAAAAATAGCAACGAGTTTAAGTGCAACAATCAACAGTATCTTCTTATAAAAAAAAAAATATGTATAAAACAGACAATATTAAATTAAATACTAAAAATAATGACATAAATTGAACAGATAAGATGGAGCTGTGACAAGATAACAATAATGGTTCAAGAGTAAATTATAAAGTTGAATAACAATCAACTACAAATGAAATCAAATATAAACTGTATCTTCTTATAAAAATAAATCAATGCAAATGTAAAAAACAGACAAAATTAAATAAATTAAACAGATACTTAAATAATGGCATAAAATGAACATAGTAGAAGTAGATGGACCTATAAGGAAATTACATTAATAATTATAATTATAAATATTAATCTCAGGGTACTCTACAGTAAACTGAGCAAATACAATGGCTGCTGTGGTATTAACTTACTTGCCACATCTGCCATCCATTCCATCTATGACTTTATTCACATGGTTGAAAAACATAACTCTGTATGGACAGGCAGCGGCAGGTTTACGATTTCTGAGGCCCCAAGCAACTGGTCAACCAGGGTCCCCATTTAGTAAATTTTGCTTAAAAAATTACATAAACTGTAATTTAAATCATAATTTTCATTCATCCTATCAGCCAATAACATTCAAAATGTTTAATGAAATACAAATATAGTTAAAGATAATTAATGCATGTTTCCTGTTTTTTTTGCCAATACAGTGATAAAAAAAGCAATATTTCCTATAAATATTTAAAAAAACAAACACTTTTTTATAAACAGGGTGTGCAAAACCTAATACTTCACTCACTAACATTTTGGAATTCAGTTGCTATTTATTTATTATTAATTGTTGTCCAGTTTTTCATTATAATGCAGTATGATGCAGTATTATAATTTATTACTTTGATGATTTGTTGCATCCTCCTGACACCCAGCAAACAAAAAAATAAAAAATAAACATTACAATTTCACTTTTTTAAACATCAATATAGTGCTTTGTGCATTAAAACCAAATGATAATAATAATTTTTTTATATATAGATTTTATTCATATTTGATTCGCTGTGCTGTGCTGAATTTAATGCCATTCGATGTACATTTCTATAGAACAAGGAAGATGTCATGGCCAAACCCCTAAACATTTCTTATCTCTGAAAAGCCCAGGGTTTCCTCTTCAGAACATTTACATTTAGACATTTAGCAGACACTTTAATTCAAAGCGACTTACAAATGAGAAAGTTTGATGAGATGACAAATGGTGAGTACACCCCTCACTTTATTGTAAATATTTGATTATATCTTTTCATGTGACAATACTGAAGAAATGACACTTTGCTACAATGTAAAGTAGTGAGTGTACAGCTTGAATAACAGTGTAAATTTGCTGTCCCCTCAAAATAACTCAACACACAGCCATTAATGTCTAAACCGCTGGCAACAAAAGTGAGTACACCCCTCAGTGAAAATGTCCAAATCGGGCCCAAAGTGTCAATATTTTGTGTGGCCACCATTATTTTCCAGCACTGCTTTAACCCTTTTGGGCATGGTGTTCACCAGAGCTTAACAGGTTGCCACTGGAGTCCTCTTCCACTCCTCCATGACGATATCACAGAGCTGGTGGATGTTAGAAACATTGTGCTCCTCCACCTTCCGTTTGAGGATGCCCCACAGTTCTCAATAGGGTTTAGGTCTGGAGACATGCTTGGCCAGTCCATCACCTTCACCCTCAGCTTCTTTAGCAAGGCACTGGTTGTCTTGGAGGTGTGTTTGGGGTCGTTATCATGCTGTAATACTGCCCTGCGGCCCAGTCTCCGAAGGGAGGTGATCATGCTCTGCTTCAGTATGTCACAGTACATGTTGGCATTCATGGTTTCCTCAATGAACTGTAGCTCACCAGTGCCGGCAGCATTCATGCAGCCCCAGACCATGACACTCCCACCACCATGCTTGACTGTAGGCAAGACACACTTGTCTTTGTACTCCTCACCTGGTTGCCACAACACACGCTTGACACCATCTGAACCAAATAAGTTTATCTTGGTTCCAGTAATCCATGTCCTTAGTCTGCTTGTCTTCAGCAAACTGTTTGCTGGCTTTCTTGTGCATCATCTTTAGAAGAGGCTTCCTTCTGGGACGACAGCCATGCAGACCAATTTGATGCAGTGTGCGGCATATGGTCTGAGCACTGACAGGCTGACCCCCCCACCCTTTCACTCTGCAGCAATGCTGGCAGCATTCATACGTCTATTTCCCAAAGACAACGTCTGGATATGACGCTGAGCACGTGCACTCAACATGGCGAGGCCTGTTCTGAGTGGAACCTGTCCTGATAAAACTCTGTATGGTCTTGGCCATCTTTATATAGAGCAACAATTCTTTTTTTCAGATCCTCAGAGAGTTCTTTGCCATGAGGTGCCATGTTGAACTTCCAGTGACCAGTATGTGGGAGTGTGATAGTGATGACACCAAATTTAACACACCTGCTCCCCATTCACACCTGAGACCTTGTAACACTAACGAGTCACATGACACAGGGGAGGGAAAATGGCTAATTGGGAGCAATTTGGACATTTTCACTTAGGGGTGTACCCACTTTTGTTGCCAGCGGTTTAGACATTAATGGCTGTGTGTTGAGTTATTTTGAGAGGACAACAAATTTACACTGTTATACAAGCTGTACACTCACTACTTTACATTGTAGCAAAGTGTCATTTCTTCAGTGTTGTCACATGAAAAGATATAATCAAATATTTACAAAAATGTGAGGGGTGTACTCACTTTTGTGAGATACTGTATATTAATACAATATAGATATTTTTTTTATTCATTTTTTTTATTTTTTTCTTGTTATATTGTTAAATATTATGTGCATTTAGTGTGGATAAAAAGATACACCAAGATTTACTTCTGTGGCAAGCATAGGGTAAGATAAATTTAAATAAAATAAATTGGTGGGTCTCAGGATGGTATAAAATGGTAAAATTTCTTTACTTATTTAAAGTCTTATTTACTTTACTTTCACCTGGAGCATATATTCGGATGCTACATTGTATTGTTCATGATGCAAAAGGCTGTATTTTATGCAGTGGTGGATTTAGGCATGGGCGACATGGGCGGCATCTTGCAGTCAACAACTTTGGGGGCGTTCTCTTTTAGAATCCTCCGCTTTTTCATTTTGAATCACCACCTCATCTGTCCCCCAAACCCCACAGTCCCCGGTCAACAACTTTGGGGGCATGTTGAATCAGGTTTTTCCCAGGGCGCCAAACAAGCTACAACCACTACTGATTTTATGTAAGCATTGTAGGCAACATTCGTAACAGTATCAGTGAACATACAATGCACGGCAGCCCCTCAGCACACTAGAGCAGAAGGGAAGAAAACACTGCCGTATATCAAGTGCTGAAATTTTGCTTGGTGAAGAATAATGTGGAATAATGACAAACATTGTAAGAGTCACCTCTTTGCAACCTGAACTTGTTCATAACATTACATCTTTGTGAAATCTGCGCTAAAAACAATCAAGACGCAGCGCAATGAATGAAACAACACAGGTGTCTCGATGTGCCTTTTGAGACCTGAAGTTCTTTTTAACTTGACCAGTTAATGTGCCATTCCTGTGTGAGACACTGAAGAAACTGCGAGATACAGTGCAGCAGTAAAGGACGTTCCTTCAGCGTGTGTTTACAAAGGAAAACAATGGAAAAACAGAGCAGACCCACACAAAAATGCGTTCTCTGTTAACAACCCTTAATTCATGGGCGAAACAAGTTCAGAAGTCCTGTATATTATTTCAGAAATTACAAATTCGAACCCAAACTCTTACTTGAAAGACTAACGAGAACCCAGAGGACCTCTAACGTGAACCGCTTTAAGAGCGCTGACAACAGCGTATTCGCGCGTGTACCCAGAACATCATGTCACCCCTCAAGCGCCCCACACAATTATGTGGTGGTTAAAACTGCTACTGGGGACAGGGTCAATAAAATCATAAAATATACTTTAAACAATAACACATAAACCTGCCCAAACAGCTCTTGCTTAATATAGCATGTTTTACAGTTTTAAAACCTTTGTTCTTTCCCTGCAAGGATTGGAAAGGTGATGAAATGTTAAAAAATGTATGATGACCATGTCATTTTAAAGACTATATTATAACCTGTGTTATAACCCTGCAACAACAAATAAGAAAATCTTTAGTTTCAACCAGGGTCGTGCACAGACATTTTGGGGGCAGGGGCTAAAGTGGAAAAAAGGTCACTTCACATAATTATTTATTTTTAAATAAATGTTGTCATGATGTTAGGTAACGCCTAATTTGCATATCAATGTGGTGATTGTGATGACGTTATTAGACACTAATTTTACTGTATTCACCTGTAGTGTCTCCATTAAGTACAGTGCATTAGCCCAGTGTTTCCCAACCTTTTTTTATTCATGGCACCCTTAGAAAAGTTGCAAAATTTTGTGGCAAACCAAACAACAACACCCCCCCCCCCCCCCCCCCCCCCCTCTCAATTCTGGCAGGAATGGATGAAAGACAGACACGAAGCTCCTGATCCACTGTTCTCAGACGTTCTCTGTACTTATTCTTGATGTATGTCAGGCTAGAAAAACTCAGTTCGCACAACTAGGTTGTGGAAAAGGGCATCAGAACTTCAACGGCACTATTTGCAACAGCTGGAAATTCTTTCTCCACAGTAATCCAAAAACTGTCCAAAGCCATGTCTTGAAATTTCATTTTTAAACTGCGATCTTCCCTTAGGTCTGCAATTTGTTCTTGTACTTGCAGTGGCATGCCTTTTGAACTTTCCAGTCCTGATGAACTCCAAGGATCAAGGACCCAGTCAAACTCAGCATAAGTCTCAACTGGAAAATAAAAGTTGAACCTCTCCTCTAGGACTTTCAGATGCTGGGTGATAAGCCCAGGGAGTTTGCTGTTTGAGTGTGCATTGCACAAGGGAAACATATCAAGTTGGCCCTTTTCAACAAAAGAACGCCAGAGAGTGAGCTTGGACCTGAAGCCTCGCAATTTGTTGGTAGAAGTGAGAATATTTTCATCTTTGCCTTGCATTTTTGTGTTCAGGTCATTGAGATGCTTAAAAACATCGGCGAGATATGCAAGTTTTGAACACCATTCCATGTCTGCAATTAACTCTGCATATCCTGAATTCTCCTGATTAAGGAACGTTTTTAACTCTTCCCTCAGTTCGTAGAGTCGTGCCAAAACCTTGCCGCGTGATAGCCATCGAACGGCCGTATGTAATAACAAGCTCTGATGTTCCGCTCCCATTTCCTCGCATAAAATCGAAAATAGACGGCTCTTCAGTGGGCGTGCCTTGATAAAATTAACTACATCTACTGCTCTGTCCAGTACATCGGAGAGTTCCTTCGGGAGCGTTTTTGCTACCAGTGCCTCCCTATGTAAAAAGCAGTGAGTGGCTTTCACATGTGGGTTTTGCGCTCTCACTCTGCTAATGAAGCCCTTCGTTCTCCCCGTCATGGCAGCGGCGCCATCAGTACATAAACTGTGACAGTCCTTCCAATTCAACCCCCCTGTTCAAGATATTCTGTTGTCACACGATATATTTCTTCTCCCGTTGTTTTGTCAGGCATTGATTTACAAAATAAAAAAGTTTCTCTAATACTGTCACCATCTACGAATCGAACATTTGCCAGGAGCTGTGCGTGCCCACTAATGTCAGTCGACTCATCCAGCTGCAAGGAAAATTTGCCGCTGGATCTGATTTTTTCCAAAACCACACTTTCAATGTCTGAAGACATGTCTTCTATTCGCCTGCTAATTGTGTTGTTTGACAGGGGAACCTTTGATATTTCTTTCGCTGCTTGTGGGCCTAGCATGGTGTTAACGATGGCTTTGCATGCAGGTAAGATTACAGTCTCAGTGATCGTGTGGGGTTTTTTCGATTTAGCTACTATTTCAGCCACAAGATAGCTTGCCTTTAATGCTTTCTCAGACACTTTTGCACTCTTCATCATAATTTCCTCTTGTTTTTCGTGTTGCATTTTCAGTTGAATAAAATATTCTGCATCCTTGTTCACTAGAGATGGGTGATTTTTTGTCAGATGCCGTTTCAGTTTGCTAAGAACTATTGATTCATTCGACAATTTGTCTCCACATACCAGACACAGAGGAAGAGGACATGATGGATCTACGATAAAGATGAAGCCATATGACAAGTAATTGTCGATATATTGTCTTTTCTTCTTCTTACTGCTGCTCTCAGCGGCCTGCTCTGGACTGTTACATGAAGAAGTTGACGGCCCAGAAGCATCTGGAGCTTTTCTTTTAAGAAATCTGTCCATATTCTTTTGCACTACACACGCATCGTCAAGGATAAAACACTCCCATATACGTTATACGCATACAGACGTTGACGTGCTGACAGGTCAGTGAGGGGGCGTATCGATTTTTTTTATTTTATTGTTTTATTGTTATTTTATTTTATTTTTTTTATTTAGTCTTATTTGGTATTTCAGACATTAGATATTCCTAATATTTATTAATTGGTTTATTTATATTTTATCAAAAAAAAAAAAAAAAATTAATTTGAAGATTTTACACGGCACCCCTGCTCTCGTCAGACGGCACCCCAGGGTGCCGCGGCACCCCGGTTGGGAAACACTGCATTAGCCTGTATGGCCTTGATATATCACCTTAGCTAAACTTTAGCTAACATATTACATTAGCTAGCTCATGAGTCATGCATGTTAGCAAGACACAAGTTAACTATATTTGTCTTTTGGCTGTTGGCTAATTGGCTGTAAAGTCGAGGCACTGGTAACTTAGTCTTTTGTTCATCACCACTCACCTCCACACAAGCCAAGAAAAACACAACTGGGATAGGTGCTGGGAGGGGCTGCCGCCTGTCTGTCTGCCTGTCTGTGTGTCTGATGTGCTGATGTGTGCTAAACTGCTGCGCGGAGACACGTAGGGAGAGGGAGATAGTGAGAGAAAGAGGGAGGGAGGGCATTGGAACTCGACAAAGTCTCATCTCCCGACCTGATATTTAGATTTTTTTATTCAGTAAATATATTTGTTTGACAGGGAAGCTGTGTGCAAACAGGAATATATATATATATATATATATATATATATATATATATATATATATATATATATATATCCATTTATTTAAAAAAATAAAATAAAAAAAGCATCCCAGAAAAAAGGGCACATTCTCTCATGGAAGAAACAGGGCAGGTGCTCAAGCCCCCTTTGATGTCTATGTGTGCACATGCTTTATTTCAACCTCAATGCAAAATTTACCTCCAAACTGAAGCTATGCTTAAAAATGTTTTCGCCTGAACATCTCTCATGCCTCATTAAATAGCTAATATAGAAGCGTTTGTCAGTGTCAATACGAGTTTTGCATTCACATGGCAATTATGCATCACTTTCTCATAAAGAGAGTAAATGAGAGTAAACTTAATCCTTATCTTTTTGCTTATGGTCAAAGGGCATCCAGCATGTGCATGATCCTGTTTACTTGTATACACCTGGTATTAAGATTGTCCAATCACAAATGTACACTACTAAATACAGGTGAAAAGTGGTCCAACATATTTTGTGATTTCCTCACTCAAACCACATGCGAAGATGGTCAGAAACGTATGTGAACACATTTGGGGTGCACATAAACAAAGCACCACCCACTCACAAGGGGCAGTGGTGGCTTGGTGGTTAAGGCTGTGGGTTACTGACTTGAGGATCAGGGGTTCAAGCCCCAACACTGCCATGATGCCACTGTTGGGTCCTTGAGCAAGGCCCTTTACTCCAGGGGCGCCGTACCATGGCTGACCCTGCGCTCTGACCCCAGCTTAGTTGGGATATGCAAAAGGGCAGTGGTGGCTCAGCGGTTAAGGCTCTGGATTACTGACCAGAAGGTTGGGGGTTCAAGCCCCAGCACTGCCATGATGCCACTGTTGGGTCCTTGAGCAAGGCCCTTGATCCTATCTGCTCCAGGGGCACCGAATCATGGCTGACCCTGCACTCTGACCCCAGCATAGCTGGGATATGTGAAAAATAAATAATTTCACTGTATATATGCAGAAATGTATATATAGTGTGTGACAATTGGGCAATTAAATTAAATAAATTAAAATTAAATTAAATTGTCAATCAACCACTAAAACAAGCATAAGTAACTTTGCCTGTTACATGGGGCTTTGAAAAAAAAAAAAAAGTGCACTGAAACAGTACACTGTTTTTTTTCTTCGACGTTCTCTTTGTCTCTTTATGCTTTATCATCATGCAGTTCTGACTTAGTGAGTGATGTGTGTACTCCTGAAATTGAGACCCACCCCACAAAATGGGAACAAGTGGTTGAAGAAGACGTATTTGAGCAACCAGGTAATTGACTTTGAGGTTTCTCCACTTGTTGCACAAGCCCCCCCCCCCCCCCTTGTAGAATTAGCCCCTCCCTCTACTTGATCAGGAGTAAACACCAGGTGTCTTCCTGACCATTTGTGATTGGGTAACCCTAAACACATCTTAATACCTGGGGTAAACAGGGAAGATAACTTCTACTAAAAAAAAAAAGATATGGCTTTACATTTACTGGTAAGACATTGTACTTAAAGGCAATTTAATTTATTTTAAATTATCTTCTTTTAATAATTTATAATAAAAAAAAAATTATAAGCGTACCAATGCGTTGCGTTGTTTCGTGCGTCTCCATTTATTAGCCCGCGTTGATTGACGTTTAAAATCAACGCGCTGTCTCTTTAAGAAATTGAGTTGGTTGGCGGAGTAGCTAAAGCGAGACAGACATGGCGGAATGGAAGCGCACTTCGTCAACTCCGTGCTCTGCAAGCATGACCTCGCTTGCTCGGGCGCTGTCTAACAGCCGGTTAAATCAGCTTGATCAGTCTGATGTGTTTCAGTTGCAGACATCCTACAGCCGGAGCGCCATGGGTCAGTGTCGCCGAAGGAGACTATCTAGCAGCGCCAGTTTAGAGTCTGTCGATGTCAGCCCCAGTGCCGAAGCCAGGGTCCTCGTCATAAACACCGGCGGAACCATCGGAATGACGTACCAGAATAACGGTAAACAACACCATCAGCTGTGCGCGCACACACGACTGCATTGAGTTCCTAATATGATAGGTGACTAATATTACGCGCATTAATATGCACAATGGAATTATTGAGTGATCTATTCACATATAGCATTAAACACATTAAACTGCACATAGTTAACAAACATAATATTTAACTTAACATCATAACATAACTTTTTTATTTTATTTTTTTTTTTTAAAGAAAAGATCAGGATCCACGGATCTTAGAAAATTTTAATATTTTGTATGTCATCGGGAACGTTATTGCATCAGTGACATGTCAAACCAAGTGACAAATGCCAGCCAGGTTCAGAAATGTAGGGGGACTTGGGGCAAAATGTCACCTAAAATATAAAAAATGCACCGAATATTTGGGGCCAAAACAATTCCCTCCCAACAAATTATTTTTTTTAAAAACTTTCTAATGTTTGATGTAGTTCTTAATATTCTATTATTGTCCCAGTTCTACATATTATGGCATACATTTAAATTGATGTTGATTTAATTCTTAAAAGTAATAGCCTACTAAATTCTACATTTTGAGACATAATTTGAAATAAATGGATGAGACAGTTTATGTTTTAAATGGTTAGAAAAAAAAAAGCCCTCCATAAAGGTAAAAAAAATGTCCTTGAAAATCAAATATTGCCCTTTAATGTAAAAGTAAATTTCTGACACTGTAAAAAATGTCTGTAATTTTAATGGTAAAAGACTTTAAAAATGCTACAGTAAAAAAAAAAAAAAAGTAATCGTTAAATGCCTTGTTACCTTAAAATGCATTGTACAAAATTGTAATATATTTAAAATACAATACATGTAGTTTTACGGAAACATTTAGTAAAAAGTCTGATTTTCCCATAGCCTATAATTAAAGGTAAACATTTATATAATGTTTAAAAGATAGTATGTGTACTTTTTATGATAAATTATTGTTAAAATTACAGTAAAAAACAATAACCAGGTGTTCACTGAATTCATCAACTTTGGGGTGTTCTGGGTTATATTTGATGTAGTTTAGTTAATGTTTATTGTATTATTTTAATTTCACATGTGTTACCCTGATGGTGTTTAGTGTTTGTGTGAGTGACACTGAGCACTGTCTCTACATGGTTACTGGTCATTGTTCCAGGAAGGGCCTGTATTGATGATGTTCATGTCATCATACCCTTCTGTAATTACTACGGTGATCAACAATACATTATAAAGTAAAAAGCAGATTTTTACAGTTTCAGAAGGTTAATACTGCATATATAATTTAATAATATAAACAATGATAATGCTCCGTAAAATATACAGGCATCAAAATTACATTTCGTAAAGCCTGAAGCGTGGTTAAAGTATCTTTTACAGTGAATTTCTGGCAGTGAATTCTTTTTTTTAGTGTATTACCAACTTGTCCCAATGTCATTTTAGTTGATGTATGAAGTCAGTTCCCCAGTGTTCACAAGGGCATCCTAGAGTAACCACCATGGACATGTTGCACTATCTTTTCGAACCAGAAATTGTCCTTATAATTTTTTTAACATTTATTGATTTGTCTTTTAAAACTAAAAGAGAAATTGGTTATGAGAATTGCATTATGTGTAAGCCCCAGTGAATCTTGTGAGAGAGAGTGACCCGAGAGCATTCAGTTCAGAGAACGGATATTAATAGCCCAGATGGCTGGGTACATTGGCAAAATCAACAACTTTGGTAGCTCACAGTATGGTGAGACTACATGTGTTGAAGATCTTGAATAGTACTGTCTAGCTAACAATATTGATGAAGAGGAAAAGGTGGTGGTGTTGCTGAGTTTAAATGGGGGCATTACACTACACCCACTAAGCCGAAAGATAAATAATTTAAAGACATAACGAATGTACTGCAAAATCTTCTGAATCTTAAGACACTTATTATTGCAGAGCTATTTTGCTTTCATAAGGAAATCAACAGAAAACAGAAAGTGTGGCAGATTATATTGCTGAGGTGCGGAGATCGGCTGAACGTTGTTAATGGTACGTTCGTACTCCACAGGGCTGGACTGGTAATCTGGCATGCTGGGCATTTTCCCGGTGGGCCGACGCACTTTGGGGCCGATCAGGGGTGGACTGGCCATCGGGAGAACCGAGCAGACCGTTGGGTCGCCCTGCGAAACAAACCAAATTGGCCGTGATAAGCTAAAATGTGATACCGCGTTATGCAGAACTGAACACAAAATGGTGCCGCGATATGCAGAAAAGGGCAGCGAACAACCCCCGGGCCGATTTCTGTTCCCAGTCCAGCCCTGGTACTCAGCAATATGGCTGAAGGCCATGGATCAGGTGCTATAGGGCATTCCAACCCACAATGTAAAAAAAAAAAAATAATCCTTTAATTGTAAGTTTTGTCAACTTGAGATGGAGCATACCGTTGACTTAAATGTAACTTGTTAAATGAGCAGTGCAAACTTCTTAGTTTTTAATCATGAATTGAAGTGGTGGAGTGGTGGTGGCATAGTGGGCTAAAGCACTAAACTGTTAAGCAGAAGGTTGTCAGTTCGATGCCCACAGCCACCACCATTGTGTCCTTGAGCAAGGCACTTAACTCCAAGTTGCTCCGGGGGGATTGTCCCTGTAATAAATGCACTGTAAGTCGCTTTGGATAAAAGCAAGTCATAAATGTAAATGTAAATGAATTATTCTCACTGAATACAATAGCTGTAGTCTGGGTCACCTCATCCTAAAGAAATAAGATGCAACCTAAGGATATATAGCCTATAATAGACAAGAGCTAGTCATATATTGCTTCTTACATAATGAGACTTAAGATTGCAAAGCAAACTTGCATGGGCCTCAACATTTTAAAGCACAAACAACCAACAAACACATCATGAAGTTAGTAGATAACAACAGCACAAAAAGCAGCAAATGATCAAGCACAGTCATTTGCATAATTTATTCATGAATTTGAATACATTAACATAATGTGCACAGTTCTCCTGAATTACATTTTTAATTTCAGTTAAACAGTTTTTCGAAGTTTGACTCGTCACACAATAAACACATTTAAAGTGTGAGAATCACCTTACAAACACTTCTGCAAACAGCATTTTTCCAAGGTTCTCAGCATCACGCATTGCATACAGGATACAGTGTATAAAGACATGCAAAAAAAATAGAAAATCAATAATTCATTTTAAATGTGCTACTCAAAGATGCCAGGTTTCCTGATCTCTCAAAAAACAACCTTATCATTTATTTATACATGGGCCTAGTATATTAAATCTTAATATATAAACCTAAATCCATTAAATATATATTTTCCTGGAAAGCTCTTTAATTTCGGGTGAAAGACACAGATACATTGCGTCAGATGTCACTTTACTCGCAGCTAATTGGTTCAGTGTCTGTTTGCGATCTGTTACTCAGAATAAAACCTGCTCTGGAGCAGGTTAGCCATGTAAGTTACCATAGCAATGAGCGCTGGTAAAAACCGGCTTGAGACGATAAAACAGTTTGCTCAAACTAAACGCACCTGGATAGCCACTGAAACTTGATTTTTGAGACAGGCCTCTGGATAGATGAGTTATCTCAACAAGTTCAGTCTTGGGATGTTATTCTAATGCTACATTTTAAGTTCTGATAACAAAAATGCTAATAAAGTGTTTTTCTCTCTCTATTTTTTAGCATATAACCGAAACAACCAAATTCATTCAACACTAACCCACCATTCCCTAAATCCCCTTCTCTGCTGATTATTGTTAGATTTTAAATAAATAAATGAATGTATAATTAAAGTTGAAGTTGGTATTTGGCTGATCTGAGTAGTAAATGTTCCTAAAGTATCACATGTGTAAAAAAATTGATAATCAGTTAGTTAGAGAAGAGTATAAAAAAAGTGTCTAAATTAAGAACCACTGGTTTCACAGCTCATCCAGTCAAGAACAAGATTTGATTTGGGGTTATGTAGATACTCAAGGAAAGGGCACCAAGTCTTGAAGAATCTTTTTTCAGAGCTTCATAGAGAAAATCTGGTCTTTTCAAGGTGAAAGTACGACATTGTGTCTCTGATACATTAGGGATGAGTGGGTGGCGCAGACTCCTTCCACTAAGTAGTATTGACCGGTGTGCCAAATGGGAAGTAAAAGCGTGTACTTAATGCATTGATGCAGATAACCGTGACTTCTCTAGGGCAACCCCAAACAGTGCCTGTGCTTGAGGAGCCTTTTGAGAGGCTCAAATACAGAACGACAATAGTGCTCCAGCTTGGAGCATGTACAGAACATGTGAACCAGTGAGCCATCTGCATTATTACATAGGGGGCTAGTTCTAAGGTAAATTCTAAATAACTTAACTTTGGACTTTTGGGCTTGTTGCAGTACTTGAAAGGGTTAGTTCACCCAAAAAGGAAAATTCTCTATCATTTACACATCCACATACCATCTAAGATGTGTATATCTTTCTTTCGGAGTTAAGATTTTTAGAAGAATATCTCAGCCCTGTAGGTCCATTCAATGCAAGTGAATGGTGACCAGGCATCCCAAAAGTTCTAGCAACAACAGTTGCAGCTGGGAACAATCCCTTAAACACTGTGTAAGTTTAATGTCTCCACACTAACAAGGTCGAATGTTAAATGAACAAACACATCAAATGTCCATTTCGTCCCTGTCTGTGTGCATGGTGGATGAGCTGTAAAGTCTTATGACATGGTAACCTGTAGTAAATCTATATGTCAGGCCAGAGGTGTTCCACACATAGATACAAAGATATCCACCTGGAATACACAGCTGAATGTCTGTATAAAAGTTGGACTGCACACATGGTTACTTTATGATAAGCAATAAAGGGGTAACAAGAGGAGTGCTTTTGTTTACATAATTCAAATTCAAAGAACTGGGCTTTAGACAGCATAGATCATGTTTTAAGGTATTAACTATTAGGTATTATTAGCTAAACATATTTGCTTTCTGCCAAAAGAAGTTAATCTTTCCTTGTCATGAGCTGTAGTACTAGGCTGCATCCTGCACAACAATTCGGTTTGAGAAAGCTCGCGAACTCAAATCTTTATCTTTAAAATCTTATCTATAAAAAACGACACTGATAAAAAATTGATTGCATCTTTTAAAGAATTTGCAAGGTGAAAAACAAAACCTTCAGTTCTTTGAACATGTAAACCAGAGTTCAAGGATAGTATGCTTATTACACAACGGAGTTGTAATTATGTGAAAATCTCTCCTTATTTGTGAACATAGGTACTTTTTGAAAGACATTTGGTTGTTATTCAATGGAAACTCTGTGTTGGGTGCCCTTGCACACCAAAAGCCTACAATTTTAGACTTCCCAAGGACATTTTGTTCCACGACACAACAGTTCTAGCAACTGGCTCATTAAACACATGGTCAACAACACTAGTTTGATTTGGGGGTAAAATATTGATTTGTTCTTCTAGCAAGGTTTGTCAGATTCACCATATTAGTGATTCAATGAAACAGCAAATTACATTTTTAGTCCCAAAATCTCAATGCCGTATTACAATATGGATGCACGTATAAACTGAACAGCACGATAGCAATCCTACATTTAGCTAAATATAATCACAGTACAAGTAAATTAGCAAATTGTTAAATGAGGTACACAAATGACTGTACAGTGCTAGTGCAAGTGGCATTTATAGCGTAATGTGGTTCAAAACATCCAAATGTGCCGTAAGTATGCAATCCTGTCACTTAATTCGTTTCATCTCGAAATTTGACTGCCGCTGTTGAAGTACCGAGATAATTCTATGTATATGACTCTTTTTGTCCGTCTGTATTTACAGTTCTGTCTCCAGAACCAAATGCTTTCGTCAAAACTCTACGCAAACTCCCCATTCTGCACGATGAGCAGTATGCACTACAGACACAGCTGTATGACTATTACAAGCCTCAGGAGAACATACTGGTGCTGCCGTAAGTTCCCATGCAAACACGCATGCAAATGTGATCGTGTTAGTTATTTTTGGAGGTGTTATCCTATTCATCTGTTTCATGTGACATCACTGTATAACCATGCCACCGTAATTGTGGTAACGTAATATAAAAATGAATATAACTTGTAACGTTCATTGATGCAACAAAAGACGGTGAAACTTCTCTTTTTTTTAATAAAGCTTGATAAGGTTTCCAACCAAAATAATTTTTCAAGAGTTATTCTCATCAAGTGCCAAGGTTTCATTTCAACAAACCCAAACGGCAATGAAGCAGGGGGAGAGCAGGAATAATTGTAACACTTATTGGTTTTTGCTCATCTGCTCAGAAATGATTTAGAGTCAGATACAGTTAAGCTGGAAATTCACGAAAGACACATTCACAAAATTAGCATAATAACAAAGACTGCAAAATTGTAATAGAGTAAGGTGATATTTGTCCATATAAATAGATAATCAAATTAAAATCTTAAGATTATGAAGGCTTTATTCGAGACATCAGACTACAATGTGAACATATTAGACATAATAGCAAGCTGATACAGAAAATAACGTACATTTTTACAGATTTTTAATTGCATGACAGCATAACAGTAGTTTAAACTCTACCCTTTATTTATTAATGTACATTTAAATTTTTACATTAATGCGTTTGGTAGACGCTTTTATCAAAAGCGACTTACAGTGCACTTATTACAGGGACAATCCCCCTGGAGCAACCTGGAGTTAAGTGGCTTGCTCAAGGACACAATGTGGCTGTGGGGATAGAACCTGCAACCTTCTGATTACAAGTTATGTGCTTTAGCCCACTACGCCACCACCACTCCAAATACTGTTGCATACAGATGTGTATGACTTTCTCTCTCATGCAGAACCCAAACAAAGATTTTTTTTAAGAATATCTTAGCTTTGTAGGTCCATACTATGCAAGTGAATGGTGACCAGAACTTTGAAGCTCCAAAAAGCACATAAAGGCAGCATAATATTAATCCATACGACTCCAGTGGTTAAGTCCATATCATCAGAAGCAATATGATAAGTGTGGGTGAGAAAAAGATCAATATTTAAGTCTTTTTTTTTTTTCTTTTTTTTTAATCCACTTTCACTTTCTCTTCCATATTCTTCCACTGTTGTTTTAATGGCGATTCGCATTCTTGGTGCATATCGCCACCTACTGTTCGGGGCTGGTCAAAGATGGATATTGAAAGTAAAAATGGATATGTTTCTCACCCACACCTATTATATCGCTTCTAAAGACAGATTAACCACTGGAGTCGTGTGGATTACTTTGTGTTGCATTTATAAATTGTATGGCGCTTCAAAGGTCTGGTCACCATTCACTTGTATTGAATGGACCTACAGAGCTGCTATACTGTATTCTTGTTCTTCTTCTTCAAAAAATATTTTTCTTTTTTTTGTGTTTTGCTGAAAAAAGAATGTCATACACATCTGGGATAGCATGAGGGTGAGGAAATGATGAGAGAATTAAGCATTTTTGGTGAAATATTCCTTCAAGGAGATGATGTACTAGTAGGCTTCTACACTCTTTAAAGCCATCAAACATAGATATACATAGTATACATAGATGGATCATGAATTAAATTTATGTATATGTGTACGAATGTCAGATTTGGCAATATTTGCGCTGACTGACCTGTATAAATGTTTTCTGTGACTTGGCTTGGATCAAAAGCAATGATTGACGTTCCTCTGTGTTTTTGAATTCTCCTCCATTGATTTCCTTCATTGATGATCATAAATACGGTGGCTGCAAGACAAAAATGTCACATAAATGAAACGGATGAATATATACTGTAGATACAGGGGCTAACTGTAAAACCAATCAATATTTGTAAATAAATTTAATAATTTAAAATGTACTCATTTACTGTTAACTTTCTGCTTTTATCACACATTTTTTGACAATAACTTGTGGTTGGTTTCTATATTATTTGCAGCTGGTTAAGTGTTAAATGGTTAAACAAACACATTGGCTGAGTTTGAAATGGCTTACTACCATACTACTCATACTATTTCTGCCATAGACACATATGGCAGAAGTAGTAAGAGTAGGATGGGTATTATGCTATCTTGAGAAATGATGAGCGTTTCTATGCTATAGCCAATGGAGGGTGCTGTTTCCTTATATTTTCAGAAGTGTAAAACATTTTCAGACAGTAATAATGTGTGTTATGTTGACAGGAAGCCAACTCATGCAGCTGACCAGCTATTTCATGGGTCCTGTAGTACTGGTAGCATAATGTTTGCCCTTGTGGGATGAAAGTGTAAATGTACTTGCACATGCGTGCAAAACTGTGGATATACATGTTTGCATGATTTGTGCAGTATCTTGCCTGGTTAGGCTTGTCTCTCCACCACAGTTATGTTATTATTGTGCAGTAGTCTTTTGAGCTACAAGAAGGGCAGATTGAGTATGGTAGGGTGACAGCTGTTACGATAATGCAACTCAATGGCTGTTACTCGTGATATTCACTTTTGTAATTTATAAAGAAATGATTTCAATATTTCCATACTGCTGCTGTGGCATGGGTTAAGGCTTGAATCTTAAATACTTGGAAGTATTTGCACACCATTATGTTTTGCATGGAATTCAATGCAGAATTTTTAAAGAATGAAAAAAGACTGCAGAATGATAATTCAGACTCAGTTTGAAGGATTTATAGAGATTATTATTATTAATTGGTGTGAATACGCCTTTAAAGTCACACTTTGGTGAATCAAAGTACCAGTTTCCTTCCAAAAGAGCAAAATCTGTACATTATTCCAAACTTTTGGCCGCCGGTCTATATTTGTAATCAAAATGTATCTCTCTTCGTCCTCTCTCTTGGATTTACTTATCTGCCAAGCTCATCACGGTGCATTCTGGGATCGCCTATGGAAGGATACATGATGCCACCTTAAAATTTGGCAAAAACAAGATATCTTTTAAGGCAGCATAATTAAGATACCTACCTTTTGGAACGGTCTTCGCATCAGGAGTGCGCCTATGATGTCTTAAAATGCTGCCTCCGGAACAGACCCAATAAGTTTAGTCCTAATCTGTTTTAAAATGTTGCCCTAAATTGCCTTATACATATTGAGGCTCAGTAAGTTTTAAACTCTTAAAATGTACAATAAAGATTATGTTCCTTCTGCTTAAGCAATAATTTCTTCATAAATGGCCACACCAAATGACTGACAAGTGCCTAAGTGTGCCAATCAAATGAATAATAATTAAAGAAGATAATGAGTTGTGTCTGTGACATGTCAAAGAACGTACTGACAGTTAAAAACAACATCCGTTTGCTCTCTTTGCTTGTCTCCCTCTCTCTCATTGTGCACATGTTCAAACTGTTTACCTGCCCCTTTCACACAAACAGGGTCTGGATCAACCGTAATGGTTTACTGATGACTCTAGTACCCATAGAAACTTTGTTTGGACACCGATGCATTTGAGCACATTGAATTATTCTTGTTGCACCCTTTCATTTATATGATCACAAGCATATGTTTTGGTCTGCTCATCTGAGTGGAGGCTAATTTGAACTGTTGGGTCTTTCATTCAACATAGTAGAGAAGGTAGGTGTGTGCGTGCATATGTGTGTGTGTGTGTGTGTGTGTGCGCAAAAGAGATTACGTGTAGGTCTGCTCCGCCACCCTACTGTTCTATTGATCCGTTGAACAAGGGCTGGGCTGCACCCTCTTCCATGTCTTTATTTTCAGGGAGGATGTCATGAGGGTTGGGAGGGATTTCTTTTTAAATTGGAGAGATTAAAGCAATCTTTTCAACAAGCTATAAGAAGTCCCATGACTCTGCTAGCTCATCTGTTCACCTAACAAGGGTGGCCCAATGTAACGACACTTGCAGTTTTAGGATAAGACACTTATTTTTAATTAGGACATGGAGGTCATGCTCGTCTGCTCACGCTCTGTGCTTGAATGGGGAATATCCCTCAGCGCTCCTCTCTTCATAACAATAAACCACAGCAATGCGTACGAACCACCCCTTGAGCTGCGAACAAAGTCTGAAGACTGCTTCTTCACAACATTTGCTCATCCCGCTTGCCCTTAATGCACAAATGCACACACATACACAAGCCTACTCTCTAGTGACCATACTCATTTTGTCTGCACTTTGCCTTTCACTTTAGGGGACACCCTGCTGCTCGGGCAGACGGCGTTCCCCTAAATTCATATGTGCTCCCACCACCCTGCCCCCTTTTTGTTTTGTCTGTAGAAAACCTGAAATGAGTCCATCATCCGCTGGATATGCTGTAAATAATCTGTCCATTTGAGCAAAATTGTGTTATTTCTGTTTGTTTAAATTGGTTTAACTAAATGAATTCGTGTTTGCCTAGAAATAGTTTTTGCTGGTTTAAATGTGATGTTTTGCTTGACATTTGAAGCTCGTTGTCAGTGTGTGAAATGGTAAAGTTTTGTCGAGGTTACCATCACACGGGTCTCATTTTGTCATTTGTTTTCCTCTCTCTTTTACTCACCTCAGACTGTCCAAACAGAACAAGAGGATTGTGTATACCATCTTAGAATACTCTCCCCTACTTGATTCCTGTAATATGACCACAGATGACTGGGCCAATATCGGAAAAGACATTGAGGTGCTTCATTTTTAACCATTTTTATATGATAAGCGCTTTGAACATGTATTCCTTAAAGCTTACTAGTACTGTATCTATTTTTCTATGTTACAATAATTCATTTGTTGTTTAATACTATGTATTGCAATACTGACTAATATATTTTTCAATTTTACTAGCCCTTATTCATTAGATAATATTACTTATTCCTTTGCTTCTAGTCACTATTCCAGGAATGACAAGTAATAGTTCCATATTTATAGATAACAAATTGCTACATTTTGCCATTGAAGTCAATGGGGATCTGTGGTTTTAGATACTAGTTTATTACTTCTATGTATTCCAATAGTGACTAGTATCTTTTTAAGGTTTACTAGTAACTGTTCATTGGATACTAGTACTCAATAGTGACAAGTATCTATTCCAGTTGTATTTATTAGATACTAGCTAGGGCTGGGCGAAATGGCCAGAAATATTATTACGATATTCTTATTCATATTGTTTGATATTTATCACGATATACATTCACATTTGAACATTGCACATTTTTTTGAATTTCCAAGTTGGCAGAAGAAAATATGAAGAAGAAAAAAACTAAACAGTCAAAATAGTCTCTTCAAATCTGCATCAGGGACCCAGAGACAGCCAAAGCAGTGGGGTCTGAGGGATCATCTTCCAAAATATTAAACTATTTTACAGAGTGTATCAATTAAGTGTAGTTGTATATGAATGTTAATACATCATCTGTTCATTTTGAAGCATAATAACAGCATATAAACATTGTTTATTTATAAACAAGCCCGAAACACACTGGGACTCTTATTTTGAAATTATTAAATGTTGAAAAAACTATCGGCAACTATCAACATAGTTTTATGCCGATAACCGATAGTTCCAAAAAGCAACTATCGGCACCTATTTATCGGTATATCTGTCTACCTCTAACTAACACACCGTATCGGATTTGGATCGGGCTCGTTGGACCAATACCTGATCCGTTTAAAAGCTTCAGTATCGGAGCCGATACCGATCCAGGTATCAGATTGGTGCATCCCTAGTATCTACTCCAATTTAAACATTTTTAGGTTACACTTGTTAGCATTAGCTAGTGAACTAACAATGAAAAATAGTTTAACAGTATATATTAATGTTAGTTTATGTTAATATCAATATACTAATAGATTTTAAAAAGTAAAATTTGTTAACGTTAGTTAAAGCACTATGAACTAATATGACCTAACAATGAACAATTGTTTTTGTATTAACTGACATTTAATCACAAAGATTAATAAACACTTTAAAAATATATTGTTAATTGCTTGTTCATGACACCTAATGCATTAACTAATGTTAATGAATGGAACATTATAATGAAGTGTTACCCATTTTTAATGTTATTTGTAATCTTTTTCAGTGAACCAAACAGTAGCCATTCTGGGGTGCGTTTCTGGCACAACCACGTAACTCACTGCTTAACCACCATAGTATGATGCATCGTTGGAGAAATTAACTAGTGTAACACAGTTCACACTCATGGGCAAGGAAGAGGCGAGAAACCGGCTTGACATATAACTGAAGGTTTAATGTAAAACTCAAAATACAAACCCATAAGACAACGGACATGTCCGTGAACGATCTCTCTCTCCCGCATCGCCGTCCGCGAGTGGCCTTTATCCCTCTTGACGGCTTGATCAGCCTAATACGGGACCGGGCGTGCGTAATCACGCCCTGGTCCCGCCCTCCACCGTGCCACAACTAGCTTGTCACGACTGTTTCCCGAAAACTGGGTCAGACATCCATCGTACGAACCATGTTGGTTCAACAATATAGAGCTGTCATTATTGACGTTACGAAGGGGGTGGAGTAATAACTTATGCAAATGTGAAATTATAAGAGCTCATATACACGTACACCAGAAAGCCATTTAATGCGAGAAAGCTGATGAAGACATAAAAGCTGCATGCACTGTGCAATGCAACAGATACTTACACAGTAGTGGGGTTAGGGAAACTTTGCTTTAGGGAAACACACCTCTGACAAGTCATTAAATATGACAAAATTTAAAAGCAGCTGTAACTACTGAGATAATAAATGTTGCTAATAACAACTGGAGTAGACACTAGTGTAAATAAGCACTAGTATTTAATAAATATGTGCTGAGAATAGATAGTCGTCACTATTGGAACAAGTACTAGTATCTAATATCTAGTTGTGTTTGAAAAAGATTCTATTCACTATTGCAGTGCATACTAGTCGGAAGTGAATAGTTGATATCTAAACCACAGATCCCAAAATAATTCAATGGATTAGCAGTAACTATGGAATAGTTACTAGTTGCAAATGAATAAGTACTAGTTTCTCTGATTAAGAACTAATAAATTAGTTACTATTGGAATACTTACTAGTAACTGAAAATTTGGATCAGTAACATAAAAAAAGATACTAGTGAGATTTGAGAAATAAATGTCAAAAGTGCTTGCCATAATCTTTTACACTTACAGTTGACTTCTAACATTAACTGTATGGACAGTGTTAACACACGTTGGTCACTGAGATGTCTGCTCGATGTGTGCGTTTACGTCCGACAGTGCATTTTATATTTGATCGCTTAACTGCAAAACATTGTAGAGACTTCCGGGTTGACTTATTTCACTCAGGATGGCAATGAGCCTTGATCTATCTATCCATCTATGGTAAATGGTCTGCACTTATTATAGCATCTTTTTAGCCTTAGCGGTATTCAAACCGCTTTACACTGCGTATCATTCGCCCATTCACACACACCAATGATGGCAAAGTTGCCATGCAAGGCGCTTGGGGTTCAGTGTCTTGCCCAAGGACACTTCTGCATGTGGAGACATATGGGCTGGGAATTGAACAGCTGAACCTGCGATCAGTGGACAACCCACTCTACCATCCATCCATCCATCCATCCATCCATCCATCCATCCATCCATCCATCCATCCATCCATCCATCCATCCATCCATCCATCCATCCATCCATCCATCCATCCATCCATCCATCCATCCATCCATCCATCCATCCATCCATCCATCCATCCATCCATCCATCCATCCATCCATCCATCCATCCATCCATCCATCCATCCATCCATCCATCCATCCATCCATCCATCCATCCATCCATCCATCCATCCATCCATCCATCCATCCATCCATCCATCCATCCATCCATCCATCCATCCATCCATCCATCCATCCATCCATCCATCCATCCATCCATCCATCCATCCATCCATCCATCCATCCATCCATCCATCCATCCGGTCTTATAATCTTTAAACTTAAAACTTTGACATTTCAAGCTTTTACAACTACTTCAAACTTCCAGGCTAGGCTTTCTCAAGCCAACATCAAAGTTTGTCTTGACAAACTTTTATATGTAATTGTTTATGTTGTAGGTTTCCTCATTTGTAAGTTGGTTTGGATAAATGCCTCTGCTGAATGAGTAAATATAAGCATGATGTTTAAAATGCATCTCGGCAATGTAGGTTACGTACATGCTAACTGGGAAATATGAAAAATAAGAGCTAATGCTAGTGAATTAACTAATTGTTTGGAATGTTTGCAATTATTTGTAAATAATTCAGTCAGCAAGTTTTGACCTCAAACAAACCATCAAACAGCTGAGGGATGTAAAAATGAGTGCTGAGAAATAGCATTTTGTGGTTTGCAGAAACACTATGAGGAATATGATGGTTTTGTCATCCTGCATGGCACAGACACTATGGCTTACACTGCATCTGCCTTATCCTTCATGTGTGAGAACCTTGGAAAACCTGTCATCCTCACAGGCTCACAGGTAAAGCACCTTAACCATTATTGTATTCATAGTATTTAAATCATTCAGTTTTTCAGATGGAGTTGGTTGGGACGTTACAGACTACAAAATAATTATTATTTCCTGACTCCACCACATTTGTATAGATGAGGTGAACTAATTATTAACTTAACTGTTAATCCAATCTTCTTTACTTAGAACTTGAGAACCATCTTGTATGTGACAGGTGCCCATCTATGAGATGAGGAATGATGGGAGAGATAACCTCTTGGGGGCGCTGTTGATAGCGGGACAGTTTGTTATCCCTGAGGTGAGTGAGGCGGTTTTTCTAAGTGAGATATGCCCTAGTAGCACTTACACATGCAGAACATGCAAGATACCCTGAGTTCAACAATAAGGACTGTTTTCTGCTGGCCAAGTTAGGCCAGTAGTTCAGTGTTGGATGTGCTCTGCTGATATTTTCACTGGACCAATCACAAAATAAATATGTATTTATTTATTTATTTATTACATGTTTTTTTTTCTCATTACATATAAGCTACATAAAAGAATTTAATAGGTTTTTAATAATGTATTAGTTTATAAAGTTAAAATATGTCATGCTATTAAAAATGTTATATTATAAAACTGTTAATACATTATTAAAATGATTACGTTTAATAATTTAATAATAGTTTACAAGACATAGAAACACATGTGTGCGATCATTAAATGTAAGACAAAGCGCAGCACTTCCGTTGCATTAACTGGCCCAAACTTTCTCACATATTTTGGTATGTTAACAAAGTAATTTTTAACACTCCTCAATTTATCCAGGATCATATAAATTAGGGATCCATCAGTCTCTGTCATGAATTGAATTGTACAGTTACATAAATCTTACAGTATATTTTGTTTCTGCCTTAGTCATATTAAGCTGTTCAGACTGCTGAGTCTTTTGTTAAAACAGAGTGACGTATGTACTGACTGTGTAAAAGCATAACCACCGGTACACCACCCATCAAACAAGCCAGGACAAGTTCAGTCACCCCATGATGTGGCGTTTCAATAAGGCCTGACACACAACTAACATGACTAGAAACTGAGGAAAAGTACTGTAAAGCAATACGAATTTAAAAGACGTGTATATATAATGAATAAAAGGCTGTTTGAACTGACCGAGGAAAAATGAAGCACGTCTTGTTCCATTTCTTTCTTCACAGGTTTGCCTCTATTTTCATCATAAGCTGTACAGGGGCAACCGTGTCACCAAAGTGGATGCTGGAAGCTTTAACGCATTTAACTCACCAAACCTGCCACCATTAGCCAATGCTGAAGTCGACATTAAAAGTAATTCCACTTCTGCCAGCATTAATGCACTGTCCCAGTCAGATTTGTGTCTATTACTATATTAATGCAATTGGAAACCTATTAAAAACAATACAAATATGGGGAACAACAATGATTGGCTATATATATATATATATATATATATATATATATATATATATATATATATATATACATACACACACACACACACAAATTGGGCACAGATGGGCAAATATTAATTACTGAGCTGTTGCCAAATATTTTTATTTATTTATTTATTTATAGATTTAAATGTACAATATATCCTTTTAAAAGGGAAAGTGGATATTGTAGGTGCTGTAAATGGTCACCATTAATTTTTTACTATCTTTTAATCCCCTTTTGTTTGTTTTTTGCAGTTCAATATGCAATCTGCAGTTTGAAAAAAATATATTTTTTGTTAAAAGGACAAATAATAAACTTAGCCTCTAAATTAATATGATGTCATAAAAATGGTATGTATAATAATTATACACAATACCTTTAAATTGATACCTTTAGATTGATTATAACAAATTACACTGCTGGATACTGCATACGATTATTGCTTAAATTCATACATTTAATAATGAGTATTTTTATTCATTTTTACTGTTTAGTTAACTGGGACACTGTGTGGCGAGCAAATACAACCACCAAATTCACTGTCAACACACAACTGAACCGCAATGTGGGCCTCTTGCGGCTCTTTCCAGGGATCACTGCTGATACAGTAAGGCCATGTGGTAATGTCTGCTTTATGCCACATATTTTTATCAACTTTCAAATGATAAGAGGAGAGAGGGGGAGAACGGGATCAGGATTGGCAGAAACCAGATTCAAACTAATGTTGCCTACATGACCCCATTAAAAAATCTGGAAACAATCTAATTACATTGTTTATTTTGCACTGTAACGTGATGCAATTTGTTCTCAAACTGTGGTCTTTGAGTTGATTGGCTGAATAAAAAAAAAAAGAAAAACAAAGTGATTATTTTTGTAAATAGTAAACAGCACTTCCCACACAACCCGGCTATTTGTACTAAAAATGGTCAGGTGGGTCCAGACACAACTACAAATAAATATAGCACATTTGTAGAGATGAGATATATAAGCTGTACCGTTGGAGGGCTCTCAATTAGTAGAATGCAGTGAGTATTAGTATTATTTATGAAACTTCCACTGAAACATAAATATAACAAACAGAAGTGTCTTTTTGTCATGTTTTTCCTTATTACTTCCCAAAACATACATATTGTTACAAAACATACATTACTAACATAACTTACAGCAGACCATCCCGATTCAAACAAGCCCAAACATAGCATAATATAAGTTGATCTTGAAATATTCCTCAGACTGTACACATGTGTGCACATGTCTGAGGACACCACATATGTGCTCATTTAAATATTGGGATGCTCCTGAATAATTCATATTTCTGTATTTTGTAATCAAATCCATTAATTTCCATTGACTGGTCATTTTTGACCGGGAACACAACAAAATGAAATAAAACCAATAAAATGTAAAGAAATTGGTCAAAAAAAATTTTGGTCTGTTTTCAGATGCTATATATGAACAAAGTCAAGGAATTTTATTCCAATTGGATCAAGTAAAAAAATACAAATAAAAAAAAAAAATATATATATATATATATATATATATATATATATATATATATATATATATATATATATATATATATATATATATATATATATATATATATATATTTAAACCTCCCATTCCAAATCCTACTTGGATACAATTCGCTGCAGTCATGGATTAGGTCTTCACTAGATGTCTGGATAGTTAATCCTCCGTAGCTGCAAATGCATTGAGTCTGGACTGGCTTTGTTTAACATTTCCACTGGACATTGTTTACAACAATATATGAATTTGTAAATGGGACTTTTACCGGTCAAATACCTGTATTTTCTGGCTAAAAAACAACCCTGAAACACGGTTGTTTGTAAATTTTTTGTGACTAAACATTTGTTTTAAATTGAAATCTGCTACGTGCAGTGTAAAAAGAGTTGAATTCACATTCAGAATTTCACTACAGTTCCACTCTAAACACTTCATCCAAATGATCATTGTGATCCAGATTTGCTGTAATGTCTCACTTAGTCACCTGGGCTCAGTGATGGTAACTAGCTGCTGTTCTTGGTCTGTAATGAGTTATGGAGCATGTCTAATTCTTTAAAAAAAAGCCAGGAGCTGGCACTAACATTTATGCCACCTCTGTTTAGAGCAGCGTGGGGGAAGCATGTATTTACTACCTCAATCTGGCTCTTTTTGCCATGCGTTGCATCTGTAGATTTTTTTATCTTCCTTTATGACCTTAGATTTTATGACTGATCCTTCAAATACACTTCTGTTTTTATGAGGCCTCTTCACATTCATTTATTGCCCTAACCCTAATATTCTTCCATTTAGAATCAGATTATATTAGAGGTCTGATATGGAAATGTGGAGAAATTAGGGATTTGGCCTGCACATTTAGAATTTTAAGGTGGTTTTATATGAGGTTTTATCTGCTTTAATTTGTTTCTGATAGTTAATCATGGTTAATCAGAGTTAGTGGGTGTTATCACTCAAACAAACATCCACAAGTGATAGCACTGTCTAAATTAACCCATAGTAGGTAGGTATTTGTAGGTGCTTACTAGAGTTCAGTAGTTATCAACAACCACTGCATTATATATGCCATTTGTGGGAGTTTAGAGAGCTATTATTGGTTTAGTAACTAGTAATTCAGATATCATACATATTTTCAGTTTGACCTGTGTAAAACTTTAGGGACTGTGTCTGTGATGCCTCTGAAATGTCCTTGGACGTGCAGGTGTTTGGGAACTGCTCCAGATGTGCTATAGTGAGCATGGGGTCCACCAGGGCTTTAATTTAATCTTCAGCATTGTTAATTATTTCCTCTGTGTGACTATTAGGCCACACACCCCCTCTAGTATAATAGCGTGGCAACGTAATGGGCTGGTCATCCCAAAGGGACACTTTACGCAAAGTGTAAAATTAAAACATTATAAAGCTTGTGGTGTCTTTTTATGAGTGGGTCCTACATGGCTAAACTGTGTCTTCATGCCATTCCAAAACTGTCTGCCCTTCACACATTGAATACAAAGGAAAATGTTAAATGGATAGTTCATCCAAGAATGAAAATTCTCTCATCATTTTCAAGATGTGAATGATTTCCTTTCTTCTGCCAAACACAAATAAAGTGCTTTATTTTCATCATTGTTTCTTCTTCATCTTCTTCCGAGCAGTATAATAAATATTCTGCATTTGGATCCACAATCTCTTGTCTCATCCTTCCCAGTAGCGTGACAAAAGAACCAGCCACATTATGGATCCAGCAGAACTGATTGAGAGATTGTCCCAAGGGTCCACTTCTGCAGCTGAGTACTGCCTTAAATTCTGGAGTCTGTCCTCCCAATTGGACTGGTGTGAGAGATCACTCATGTTCTGGTTGGGACTCAATGGCCGGGTGAGGCGACTGGTACCTTTGGACTGTGATTTTCTGTCTCTTCAGGATTTTATCTCCAAAATCGTAAGGACTGAACTTCTGCTCTCAGTTCCGGTGGTTCTGGAGACCCCCTTGACACATGGAGACCAATACCCTGCCGCAGCATTCCACGGCCTCACCCTCAAGGCCTTCCACGGCAAACAAGCTAATGTCCGTGCCTACCACGGCCAATGAGCCAATGCCCGTGCCTTACATGGCCAACGAGCCAGTTCATGAAGCCTTGTCCGTCCAAGAGCCAGTGGTACTAGCCTTGTCCATCCCAGAGCCAGCTTTCATGCACGCTCCAGCCCTAGAGGGGTGGGACACTATGGCTCCATTGGTCTCCGAGCTCCCTTCAGCGAAGACCAGCTTCGGTGGTCTTGGAGGCTTCCTTCATCGAGCCACCCATGGCTCCACCCCTCGAGCCTCCCATGGCTCTGCCTTCCGATTCTCCCACTGCTGTGCTCACGGCCATCCGGAAGCAGAAGAGAAGAAGGGCTCTGCCCATGCTCGCGACCATGGAGGTCATTCCTCCATCAATGGCAGTGCTCATGAACATGGAGACTGATTCCCAGTCACTGACAGCATTCCCGGCCATAGTGACTCCACCCTCGGAGTCTTCCATGACTCTGCCCGCTCCTCCAGAGACAACTCCTCCAGTGGTAACATCCGCTCCCCCAGAGACTCCTCTTTCAGCAGCTCTGCAAAATTCCCTGCCCCTCCTGCGGCACTGCCCGCTCCACCTCCAGCTCCGCCTCCTGAGACTCAACTCCCCGAACCAACTGTGGCTCCAACCTCCTGACACAGAACATAAAATGTGTTTGAGCAAGGAACCCTACAAACCTGTCTCAGTAACACCAGGTCTGTCTGGAGCAATTGGCTAAAATTCCAGCAAATTATTGTGAGAAGCTTGTGGAAGGCTACCCAAAATGTTTCACCCAAGTTAAACAATTTAAAGGCAATGCTTCCAAATACTAACAAAGTGTATGTAAACTTCTGACTCACTGGGAATGTGATGAAAACTGAAATAAATTACTAATATACTATTATTCAGAAATTTCACATTCGTAAAATACAGTGATCCTAACTGACCTAAGACAGGGAATGTTTTCTAACATTAAATGTCAGGAATTGTGAAAAATGAAGTTGAAATATATTTGACTAAGGTGTATGTAAACTTCTGATTTCAACTGTATTTCGTTCACTAAATACCCTGTACACTTTTTTCTTTTTGCAATTTTGCACTTTTTTCTATTAGATGATTCATATGAGAAAGGTTAAGGAATACTAAAAAAGTGGGGGCATACCTACAAAAAATGGATGAGGTGCAGGATGTGGAATGTCCCGGGTCACTTAAGACCTGAGGTATGCATTTAAGGGTCAATTGAGATCTGTTGTTTAATCAGGTCAAAGCCTTCTTGCAGCCCCCTATGGAGGGGATTGTGCTGGAAACCTACGGCAGTGGTAATGCCCCTGACAACCGCACTGACCTGCTGGAGGAGTTCCGGAAAGCGTCAGAGAGAGGACTCATCATGATCAACTGCACCCAGTGTCTCAGGGGCACGATCACAACATCTTACGCCACTGGCAAGGTATGGGTGTCTGCTTGTGAATTTACTTATGTGGGTGTATTCCGCGAGTGTGTAATCCCTCGATGTTTCCTCTCAGGCTCTGAGTGATGCAGGTTTGGTCGCTGGGTGTGATATGACCCCAGAAGCTGCTCTTTCAAAACTCTCCTATGTGCTGGCAAGAAAAGACCTCAGTACACTAGAGAAAAAGAAGGTATTCTGTTTGTGAACATTCATTTCAAAACCCATTTGTGATGGTGGATGTTGACTGTAATGACAAGAATAACTTGAGTAGTGTGGTTTATATAATTTGCATACATAACTATACTGTGCCTACAAGGTAGAAAAAGAATATAATTAAAGTTTAAGATTTATCGTTTAAGTCGATATTTGTTTTAAGATGCTGAGCCGCAATCTGCGGGGTGAGATGATAGCTGACCTAGAGGGGGCCAAGCTTACTCTCAGCGACAGTAGATTTATTCAGGTTATTGCCAAGTCCCTCAGCATTAGCTGTAAAGAGGTGAGTGGGTCGTATATTCAATTCAATTCAATTCATGTGTATTTATAAAGCACAATATAAAACATCAAGTGTTGAACAATGTGCTGTACAGCAGCTGAAATTAAATACAAATAAAATATTTAATATAATATTTAAGATTAAGATTCAACTTTATTGTCATTGTGCAGAGTACAGGTACAGAGCCAATGAAATGCAGTTTTTCGCATATCCCAACTAGGCTGGGGTCAGAGTGCAGGGTCAAGGGCCTTGCTCAAGGGCCCAACAGTGGTATCTTGATGGTGCTGGGGCTTGAACCCCCAACCTTTCGGTCAATAACCCAGAGCCTTAACCGCTGAGCTACCACTGGCCCCGTTTTTGCATATCCCAACTAAACTGGGGTCAGAGCGCAGGGTCAGCCATGGTACGGGGTAAAGGGCCTTGCTCAAGGGCCCAACAGTGGCATCATGACAGTGTTGGGGCTTGAACCCCTGACCTTCAGGTCAGTAACCCACAGCCTTGACCACCAAGCCACCACTGTCCCTATTTATATATATAATTTAAAAGATACGGATACAAAATACAAATCTTAAGGTTGGTTAAAAGCCAGGGAGAAAAGGCACATCTTCAGCTTTGTTGTAAATTCATCATTGAAGCAGTTCTAATGTAAAAGGTAGACCGCAAAAGCACGGTCACCCCTCAGCTTTAGTTTAGACCTAGGAACTGTCAATAGCCCCTGAGGCTCTAAGTGATCTCGGGGGATTGTGAGTATGTAAAAGCATACGTCTGCAAGATACGATGGTGCTGATCCATTAAAGGATTTAAAAACTAATAATAATAATAACTTATAATCAATTCTATAATGAACCGGAAGTCAGTGAAGAGAGCTTAAGATCAGGGTTATATGTTTGCTTATGTGGACCCATCAGCAGTCGGGCTGCAGCATTCTGGACCATTTGCAGTCGAGCAAGGGATGTATGGCTAATTCCTAAATAAAGACAATTGCAATAGTATATGTAGTCTTTTAGCTTCTAATGTTGTTATTCAATTCTAAGCACTCAGAGTTTTTGTTGTTCGATATGGTAGGACCAGATTCAAAACCAGAAGAGGTTGTGATGAAACATTATAATCAACTATTCTCTTTCTGATGTCCGCAGGAGCTTGAAGCCATTCGAGATGCACTAACGCCCACGCTGGCCTGCGCTGCCGCTAAGATCGGAGACATTGAGGCATTAGAGGCCATAAGGGAAATGGTGAGCTAATGGTAGTTTTACTAACTTGAAGTAGCAACTCTACTAACTTACAGGTTTGTAAAAATTGTCATCATGTACCTATTCATGTCCCAAAGATGTATGTTTTTTTCTTCTTCTGTGGAATGCAAAATGAGATGTTAGGCAGAATGTTAGTCACAGTCACTATTCATTTTCATTTAATCTTTTTTACTATGAAAGTTTTTGGTGACTGAGGTTAACGTTTCACCTCACAACTACAGTAGCTAAAAAGTCTCTGTGAGCAATTTTTTGTTAGCATCTTGTAGTGTAGTTAGCTACTTTTTCCATAGGTTAGCATAAATTAAAACCCTAATAAATTGACTTATATACATGCACTTTAGTTGCACATGGTGAAATTAAATGGCATTAACGGGGACCAAATGGACCAAAGGGGATACAGATGGACACCTAATGGTGTCATCAGACACAACAACTTTTTTGCAATTTAACAACATATAACAAAAATATAGCAAGAGTTAAAATCTCGATAAATCCTTAATGACAACTTTTTAAATGGCCTTGTTAGTTCCCTTTGACCAAGGACACCTAATTAAATAATTAAAGTGCAAGAGATTATGGGCATTCTTCATATCCTCAATTTTGTACAATCGTTTAAGTTACTAACACTTGAAGTCTTAAAGGAATAGTTTCCCCCAAAATTTTAATTCTCTCATTATTAACTCTCCCTCATACCATCCAAGACGTGTATGACTTTCTTTCATCTGCTGAACTCAAATGAAGATTTTTAGAAGAATGTTTCAGATATTTTGGCCCATATAATGCAAGTGAATGGATGCAAAAATTGTGAAGCTCCTAAAAGCACATAAAGGCAGCATAAAAGTAATCCACAAGACTCCAGTGGTTAAATCAATATCTTTAGAAGCAAAATTGTAGGTGTGTATGAGAAACAGATACATATTTATGTCCCTTTTTTACTATAAATTCTCCTCCCTGCTCAGTCAATCGCCACTTTAACTTTCATATTCTTCTTTTTGTGTTTTTGGTGATTCATATTCTTCATGCATACCGCCCCCTAATGGGCAAGGAGAAGAATTTCTAGCAAGAAAAGGACTTAAATATTGATCTGTTTTTCACCCACCCTTATGATATCACTTCTGAAGATATTAATTAACAATGAACACTGGAGTCGTATGGATTACTTTTATGCTGCCTTTGTGTGCTTTTTGGAGCATAAAAATTTTAGCACCCATTCACTTGCATTGTATGAACCTACAGAGCTGAAATGTTCTTCTAAAATCATAATTTGTGTTCTGCAGAAGAAAGAAAGTAATTCACATCTGGGATGGCATAAGGGTGAGTGAATGATGAGAGAATTGTCATTTTTGGTGAACTATTCTTTTAAACAGGGATGCACCGACACAGTACTCGTATCGGAATCGGGTCCGATACCATGCCCATGTACTTGTAAAAATGCTCCGATACCAAAAACCAATACCATCTGATGTAAGAATGTCATTACGTAAACGTTCAGCGCACAGATTAAAATCACGTCATGTCCTAGTAAGATTATTTAACAGCAAAAGCTGTGATTTAATGAGATAAATATATTGTTTGCACATGCAGCGTTTTAAATGTGAGTGCTTGTGAATGTGTGGATGCGGTGTTGTGCAGGCATAGACACACAAACTGCTCACAACTTTAGAGATCCTTGGCTCATATACAGAAAACACTTTTTTTATTTTGTAAAGTTTGTAGCAGATTACAGCAGGCAGAACGCTAATCCACTAATACAGACTACATATTTATGTATATAGTAGCCTTTTGCAGTTTAATAATCACTGTGATTCATGTAGCGACCGGCTTTTCCGGATTGGGAATCTGCTGACATTACGTCAGAGCTCCTTGGTCTAACGACACAGAAATACTTCAAAATAAAAGCTCAATTTAAAAGTGAAAAGTTTGACAGAAATAGATTACTACTATATAGTTAAGTAATATTCACTTCTACTTCTACTACTAGTAATAATAATAATAAATAAATTTTAACTGTATTATATTTAAGCAATATCTCACATTTGTGATGCTCTTTTATGCAGCACTTTATTTGACAAAAATAACTTCAATGTTGTATGTAGGATTGTGCTGTGAGGTTCTGCATAAAATCACTTAATTTGATTAAAAAAAATACAATATTATGTTGAAAATGAATTTGTATACTTTCATTAGATTAAATGTTTAATTTATATATTTGTTTAAACTTTATTTTGATGATAAAATGTAAATAAACTGCTGACACTCGATATCGGCGAGTACTAAAAAAAAGTATTTTTACTCGTACTCGTTCTTAAACCAAATGGAATAGGAACATCCCTCCTCTTAAGGCTATATTTTAAGATAAATAAGTTAAATGAACATATATATTTTATGAGCCCAAAACTAGACATTTAAGTAATGTTTAATTGAGACAACTTGATTTTTTCCAGTAATGACAACAATAGGCTTCACAGATTTGACTGTAGTTCAACTAGTTTAATTTATGGGTAGCTTATTGTGTGTGGAATAGCTAAACCAGCAGATAACCATGAAAGGACTGTTCAGTGTAATTCATTAAACATTGTTAAACACACTTCCACACTGGATGATTTTTCAGATCTCCTTTAGTACAAATTATCAATCAGGTTGGACCGTCTGTCAAGCACCACTTCCTCCAAAAAAATACCCCTTAACCCAGAGCATTCCAATACCTGTTTCAGACCAGTTTTAAGACCTGTTCTGACAATCATTTACAAGAACATATGCACACATTCCGTCAAATGCTTCAACGCTTTTCCAGGGGACAAAAAGTTCAAAGCTGTGCGCTTAATATTCCTAAACATTTTACAATTCGTAAACTATTTTTAATTGGGAAATAGCATATAAAATAAGCTATTAATAAGCCTACTTATGTACTGTATCATTCACTTAGTTTGGATGCAGTGTGAGATCAAATTTGACCCCAGCTGGCTAAACACAAACATTGATTTTGCATGACGTCACTGGTTAAACAGAAGAGGAAACTAAACATATTTGTTTCATCTGAAGTTTGGCATTCAGATAAGACCTCTAGTTCACTACTGAGACGTCCTCCTGTTTTATTTGTATAACCATAGAACTGATAACCTGAATCCTGTATGATCTGCTCTTATATAATAGATTTGGGTTGTTTTCACAGTCATTTGTCGAAGTAATTTGCTTGGCATTTTGTGCACAAGAAAAACATAAAGTAAATAGAACTAAAACATGCAAACAAGTCAGATGTATAATCATTGTATGTGGGTGAATCTCATGAAACCTGTCAAGAAATGCCGGTTCATATTTAAAAAGTAAGAAAATAGCATAACCTTAAAATCAAAAGAAAGACAATGCTTAAGAAATTAAAGCCTATTTTAGGACCAATAATTTCTTTGCATTGTAACATTATTTTCATGGCATTTAATTGCATGACAAGCAAAAAACAACTTTAATGCGAAAAGATTCTTATATATTATGTAAATTGCGAATATGTGAATAGTGAATATTTTATGCTTGTAATTTATGGTCTATTTTAGTATTTAGAACTGAATGAAATGCGTTTAAATGTCATTAAAATAATGTGACAATGCCAAATAATTGACAAAACCCTTAAACATTTTTTTGTTTTTGATTTTATAATTTAATAGCAAACTTATTATCTTTATGCAAAAAATAAATAAATAAATATATACATATATATATGTATACACACACATATATATATATATATATATATATATATATATATATATATATATATATATATATATATATATATATATATATATATATATATATATATATTTATAATTATTTATTTTTTGCATAAAGATAATAAGTTTGCTTTTAAATTATAAAATAATTTCTATAATTTTTTTGCATGTGTGTGTGTGTGTGTGTGTATATGTGTATATATATATGTATAATTTGTTTTAGGTGAAATGAGACCTGGACATTTTTTTTTTTTTTTTTTTTTTTTTTTTTTTGAGATTCACTCTTGTACTGATCCTAAGTAGGGTACTGTTCAAAAGTCTTAGGCACATAAGATGTTTAACATAAACATTTGTCTTAAGATGGTTATTTATATCTTTAGCTTTAGTGTGTCAATAGGTAATATAGATTTTATACTCCCATACATTCCTTCTGCAAACAGAATAAAGGAATAGAAGAACAGGGAGCCCTGCAACAGATGGCATGGACCCACAGAGACCCCCACTGAACATTGAGTCAGTCTGGGATTACATGAAGAGACAGAAGCAATTGAAATATAGCCGAAATATGTAGAAGATCTGTGGAAAATTCTCCAAGTAGCTTGGAACATCATATCTGCCAACAACCAAGAAAAACTTTGTCCAGGTGTAACTAGGAGAATTGGTGCTGTTTTGAAGGCAAAGTTGGTCACACAAAGTTGGTCATGTTTACTGGACTTTGGATGATGAAATTGACAAATTAAAACTAATTATGGCACTATTTTTGAAGAAATTCTCACTATGCAACATTTATCACAAGTGCCTAAAACATTTGCACAGTACTGTACATTGTACCGAATACTGTCTGAAACAGACACCGGAAATGATAGATGTGTTTGTGTTTAGGGAACTGACTTAAGCATGTCTGATTATGATGGCCGCACTCCACTACACATCGCCGCATGTGAAGGGCATCTGAAAGTGGTGCAATATCTCCTGAGTCAGGGGGCCACTGTCTACGCCAAAGATCGCTACGGCGACACACCCCTTCGTAATGCCGTTCGCTTCAGGTAATGCTGGCACAAGCAAGGCCGGATGGTCTTGATCTGCTTCTATGCATTCAAACGTTTGTGAATGTAAATGGAAATGAATGGTTTGCATTAACTGAATGCTTACTATTGTTTTCGTCATGGCTAGTGTGTAGGCGTGGAGATATGTGTGTGTATGTGTTGTTTAACTGGTCTTTTCATGTAACACATTTCTTCCATTCACTCAGATTGATATCGCTAAGGGGCTTACATCTATATGTCATCTATATGTTTCAGTGTACTGTGTGTACAGTTTACTGTAATTCATGTTTTATATATTTTTTTCACCTCATTTATAGAGCCAGTTAGAAAGTTAGTCATTTAGCCCAGTGGTTTTATGTCAGGACCACACATAATCCCACTACACAATACCAAACCTGTAATTAGTAGTGTAGTACAGGTTATATATGCTTTTCGTTTATGCCTTTATGTAGTTTTGTTCATAGATTTCAAAGAAGGCAACCAAGTGGCAAATCAATTTACAGCATAATACTGTAGAGGTTGATTGTCTAACACAGCCCTTGACGTCAAGAACAAAAGATATGGCAAGCAGTTTCCCTTCCTTTTAAAAAGTTGATAAGCCTGTTTATTTTGCTATCCTACATGCATAATATATGTATTTTTCCAGTTACAGTTTACTAATAGTATTTAGCATTGATTTTTTTCTGGTTATAATCGGAAATAAATATAGACTAGTTAATAAATAGCCATTTAAAATGATAACCGGTTAATTGAAGAATTCACTGATTCACTTATGCAGCGTTGGGATTTCCAATTAATTTTAATGAATCGGTTCGGATCACATAAAGAAGCGGTTAAAATAACGGTTCACTGATTCTTTTATATGCAGTGCTGGGAAGTAATTCATTTCAGTGTATTGGTTTGTTCGGACAGTTTGTTTACAGATGTACTCAAACCCCTGCCAAGATGTACTTTTTAATTTTGATATATATTAAAAAAATAAAATAATAATTAAATAAATAAATAATAAATAAATAAATATATATATTTATTTATTATTTTTTTTTTATTTTTTTTTTTTATTCAGATAATTTCTGATGTTTATCTCTGTTTTTGACTTTGTTAAATATACAGTATTTTTTTATTTAATTAAATGTATTTTGTATAAAATTAAATTGTTCAATTTAGTATAAGTTGTAATAAGTATACATTTATTTAAAGTATTTATGTTCAAAATAATGTTGTCACTCCTAACTGTTTAATGTCACTCTGAGATCGTCACTGGTTTTGTGCTAGATACATACCTACTGTTCTGATTGCAGAATAATATAATACTATCTAATACTGTATTTATATTATTAAAAACATTGACTTTCTTAAATTGCTTCAATGTAGTTAACTACTGTTTGCTAGTAGCTTGCAGTGTATCTAAGTACTTTTTTAAAGGGTAACTTTACTGTAGTTTAGCTAATAGTTTGTAGTAGTTTTAGTAGTTTGTAATTTGGGAAGCTACAGTTTCAAAGCACCTTCCCCAACACTGTACAAATCACAGCTAAACCTGCTCTTTTTCTAATGTTCATGTCACCACGCTGTTTGTCAGCTGTCTCGCGCTTGACTGCTGACGACGCCTAGAACCTTGTGTACACTGCAATCACAGCAAATCTCTCCTAAGTGAATATATGATCTACATCTGGCCTATTTCTGCAGACGTTTTGCATACAAAATCCCTAATATGAACATTTACTAATGGCCACATTGTGATCTGTCGAGCAAAGCAAATTATTGCGAGACACAGGAAATTAGGATGAAATCTATTCCCTTTCTTTACTCCAATCCCCATGGATCATCAATAGCTTCTAAACGTTTTATTTGTTTTTTCTCTGTGGATGAATTAGACAAAATGAAAACTGCATGAGTTGTCAACCTCATTAAGGGAGTTTAAGGGAAGGGGGTGCCACTATATTAGTATTCTATCGAGGGATAGACTGGGATAGAGTGCATGTGATTCGAGATGCTTTATTAGATTAATCAGGAGGCAGACAGTTCAATTTTTTTATTTCATTTTTTTGGTCTGTGTGCACTACCAACTATTTTTTTCTCTTTTTATTTATTCTCTTTAGCCATTAAAGGGATTGTTCACCTGATATTCTGTCATAAGTGACTCGGCCTCATGTTATATGGCTCTCTTTTTTATTTGGAACATAAAAGGAGATGTTCACTCAGCTTGTTTCAATCTAATGGGGACAGATTGACCACTGTTATGGTGCTTATTTGTTAGTTATGGTGCTTGTTTTCATTTTGTGGAAAAGAGCAGCTTGGACAGTCAGGTTCTGCTGCTAAAGTCTTGAATGTCTAGTAGAGCTAGGAGATATATTAAATATTCACTGCATACAGTATTTGCAATGATTTTGCTGGTTTAAGCATGGTGAATATCGCATGAATTTTGATACACTTTTTATTTGACCAGTAAGTTCCCTAAAGAGTGCGTCATTTCACTGGTTTAAGACTTTCAAGCCGTTTCTGAGCGAATGCACATATTATATCACCCAACCTTGATGTTTAGTCATTAGTGGAAATGACAGAGTAAATGCAGCATCTTTTCTGTTTGCTCTACAAGTCTGAACACGTACCCTTTTTAAAAAAAAATAACAATGAGATCGTTCAACTGACCTGGGAGCAACTTTCAGTCTCATTCTGAGTCATTGAAATCTGAAGGCAAGGCTTCTTTTTCGATGTACAGTCACACAAGGTGACATTTCCCATCACTCCGGGTGTACATATTGGAGTTTTTGGAGCTGTGGCCTTTTTTTCCATAAGCGAAGACAAAATGTTGAAGAAAAAAGGAAATCTGGATAAAATAAAGGCTTGTTTTTCTAAACCAGCCCTACCTGATTTAAGTTTCATGTCTGGCAGATACTGTGACTAGTGAGGAAAAACAAAACAAACTGGAAGGGCGACTGCCACCAGATTTGTCAGAGTTTGGAGTGGAAGAGTACCATGTATGGGTAGGGCCACACTGAGGTCTAAACCACATGGACTAGATTAGGGAACTACCACACCCAGGTACTGTGTAAAACAACTGCATTGTGTCATATTATAACGAAGTACCACTCCAAGAAGCCTAAATTTAACAACCTTTCATATTACTAAAACAGTTGAGCGGTTTAGTTAATTAGTAGTGTTTGCTAATTTGAACAAACCTATTACCCTAAATGTTAAAGTTCAATTCAATTATATTGAGTTAATAATGATTTCTCATGTGTGTTTGCTTGTCCTTGCATGTCTAGATCTTGCCCGGCTGTGTGGGATGGCCAACCATAACCCTGAGCAATAATCTGTAAAAATAAAATCTATTAGTGATGCCTTCTATGGATAGCGCCACTATTGCTATTGGTCATACTTGGGGTTAGGGATTTTAACAAATATGGCACCATTATTGTTATAAATCATACAACAAATCATGTGGCTTGAGGTGAGATTTTAACATTTTAGTCTGGCAGGTGATAGCACAGGGCAAAACATCACATAGTCATGTTTTGAAGGATGGATCGAAGCCATATTTTTGGACCAGAATATCATATATCGGGTTTGGGCCCTTTTGACTTGGGCTATTAAGCAACCCCTACCAGACAGAACAGCATAGCATTGCTGGCCACAAGATAATGTTGTGTTTTGTGTGCTGGTTCCCCAGCACGTAATGCTGGTTTGCCCACCAGTCTTCATAACTAGTTTAACAAGTTCACCAGAAAGACCATGCTGGTCAACCAACTTCACCAGCTAGGTTTTTGTGGTGAAAAGTGTGGTTATGCTGGTCTACCAGCTAGACCAGCACCAAACCAGCACTAACCAGTGTTAACAATCTTAGACCAGCAAGGGAATTGCATGCTTGTTAATCTGGTCTTTTTTTAGAAGGGTCCACCTAGCAAGACCATAGAAACCAGCCAGAAATGGTTGCTGGTCACCAGCTTACATTGTGTTTTGTGTGCTGGTTTGCTGGTGTCCCACCATGCTTCTTAACTAGATTAAATAGCTTGATCAGAGAAAACATGCTGGTCAACCAACTTGAAGAGCTAGGTTTTGCTGAAGAAAAGCATGGGTATGCTGGTCTGCCAGCTAGACCAGCACTAACCAGTTTTAACCATCTTAGACCAGCATGGAAGTTGTATGCTGGGTAAACTGGTCTTTTTTAGCAGGGATCACCTAGCAAGACCATATAAATCAGCCAGAACAGCATAGAATTGCTGGTCACAAGCTTGTGTTGTGTTTTGTGAATTGGTGATCCAGCATGTGATGCTGGTGTGCTGGTGTCTCCACCAGGCTTCTTTACTGGCTTCACCAGAAATTAAATCCTGGTCAAACAACATCGCCAACCATAGGATTTGATGGTGAAAAGCATGGGTATGCTGGTCTACTAGTTAGGCCAGCACCTATCCAACACTAGTCAAGTCAAGTCATTTTTATTTGTATAGTGCTTTTCACAACACACATTGCTTCAAAGCAGCTTTACAGGAAATCATGCATTACCATATAAATTAAACTGTAATAACTATAAAGTCTTAGAGTGATCATTGTATAGTTGGATTAAATATGATTGTAAATTGTGTATAAAAATGAAATAATTAAATAATAATTAGGATTTAGTATTTAGAACCCCTGTGAGCAAGCTAAAAGTGACTGTGGCATGGAACACAAAACTCTGAAAAATAACCTTGGGAGAAACCAGGCTCACTGTGGGGGCCAGTTCCCCTCTGGATAAACAACATGAAAATAATGCCAAAATTTGTTAGTTATGTGGAGTGCAAGTCATGGTTTAAAATTGCTGGTTAAGCTGGTCTTTTTTAGCAGGAACCACTTAGCAAGACCATAGAAACCAGCCAGAACTCATTATTTTTAGATAATCTTAGCAACCATATAGAAACCACTGGCAACAACCCACAACAACCTTGCAACATGGCAGTGACTTTTGCATGTGCTAGCACCACCCACATTTTACTAAGAAAATATAAAATATAAGGCAGTTCATTTTACACTGTCTCCATTTAATACATGATAGAAGACTTTAGAAAATGTCAGAATGTGTGTGTTTGGATGCATGACGTGGGTTGTCTCTGTTCATATGTATCTATAACGGAAGTCAATAAAAAAATTATATGACCTTCTTAAGGCTTCCTATAAGTCATCTCTCTCTATAGATATCTATCTAATTTGTGTCTTTAGGCATAAGGATGTAGTGAGGCTGCTAAGGAAAACTGGTGCTCACTTCTTCCGTGATGAAATGGAGGATGCTGGAACTGAGATGTGCAGGTTTTTCACAAACACACACACACTGATTTCTTCTCGCCCCCCCATCTTTGTGTACTCAGGTCTGACTCGTCATTCAGGGACTTTCATAAGCTTTTAGAATGCTCCTGAACAACATTGCATTGACAAAGCAAAGAAATTCTTGGAATCTGGCTCTGAACACGACAACAAGTGCATTGTGACTTATCAAACCTTCAACTAGGCCTTCATTATTAATGTATCACCAAAGTTTTTGAAAAGTGTTGATGGGTGAATTGTGTTTTGTCAAAGCAATAAGCCACGAGAGGCCATACATTGCAGTGATTTAGCCAGAGTTAAAGGCCAAAGTATACTTTACAAAGTATACTGTCTGTGTTGACTCTCAGCGTGTGGCCCAGATTGTCTCTCAACTTGCGGACAGTCCATGTCTGTTCGCGTTGTTGGCAAATGCACCTGCCAACCTGACTTAACACTTTATAAAATGGTGACAACCTCACTATTATAAAAAGACACCAATGTTCAATAAATAGATATATGTATTAATAATTCTTCTGCCTAAGAATATAGTCCATTATCTTTTGACAGTTGTGGATCAATGTTGCTGTAATATGGGATTCAACTGATGTGCAGTCACGTGTGCTTATATTGATGATTAACGTTGACTTCAAACCGTGCTCATCCAATCTGAATTTGATACAGGCATGCACAGATACCACTTGTATCAACCTTCACTAGTAATTATAAATGAGCTCCATAGAGGGTTCCCTCGCATCCTAGAAATCCTGGAAAACCTGGAATTTTGCCAAAGAAAAAAAACTGAATGTCCTGCAAAATAATAATTTGTCTTGGAAAATATTTTAGTATAATTAAACTGTTTGATTGTGTCGCTGAAATGGTTTTTGGACAGGTATTGATCCATTCCAACACTGCTGTAATGTTAACTATAAAAAAAAATTAGAAGTCTAAATTTTATTGAGTAAACTTTAGACAACGATGACAGTCAGATCGCAACTTGTTTTTTTTTTAAAACAAATTCACACCCCGAGTTGATATCATGGTGATGTGGCCTTTTCACCTCGGTATGTACATTTTCAATACTTCAACGATTGGAGTCTGCTTATACCGCTGTTACCATATGTAAGGCCCTATGATGTCTGTGATGCAGAAAACACAGATGAACGTTGCAAATCCAGTCATAAATATTGCATTATGCTGTGATTTAATTAAAAAAATATATTAAATTTACATGTGCTGCATGCTTCAAAATGTGTTAGGCCGGCCACTCATACACTGAAAAAACCTTATCATGAGCATCACGTGCAGTAGATGTGTGTAGTAGATGACAGTGAGCAGAGCACTCTGAAGCATGCAGCACATGCAGACTATATGTTTATTTTAATGGGTTTAGCAAACTGCTAATCCGGAGGTGGGAAACTACTGTCAAAAACACAAAAAATGGCAAAATAAAATCTTGATTCAAATAGGCATGTGAAATGGGGAAACAAGATGTTTAATGCAATTAAAGAATAATGTATTAAAGCAATATCATGTTCTGTTGTGCAGCAATTCATTTGGCAAAAATATCTCTATATAATGCAATGTTATGTTGAAAATTGTAATAAATAATCATTATTTTTTTTATTCATTTGATTAAAATTTTAACAAATGAATTTGATTAGACACCATTTTGATGATAAAATTTAATTGAACTGTTGAATGAAGAATTTTGAGAGAAAAAAATAACCCTTCAGTAACCACAATTTTAATGACCTCTCGTGTTTTTGCTTAAATGTTACAAATGTGTGGCACATAAAATGTCCTGGACAATTGTGCCTTGAAAAGAGTTGGAACACTGCCCATACAAAGAACAGATCTTGAGTGTCACTATAAAGCTGTTGTTGTATTGAGATGAGGTCAGTGTCCCATGCCAAATTCTTCTGAATTATTATTCATTATAGTAATAGAACATTATTGTAATATCCAGTGAACTTCTGGTGTTAGGATTAGTTTATGAATGCCCACGTAGAGGTTTGTGTGTTTTACAGTCTTGCTGCAAGTGCAGACTTGGAGGGACTGGAGATGTGGCTCTTGGCTGGGGCCGATCTAGCCATGTCAAGTTATGATGGACAAATGCCAATCGAAGTGGTGAGTTAATGGAGACGCATCTACAGAGTTTCCACAGTCATGAAAATCGTGTAAATATCAGCGAATTTGAAAACTGTGATTTGCAGGTCTGGAAAATACTTTAAAATTAATCAAATATTTTTATTTCCACTCAGAAAGCTCAGGACTCTTTTGTCTTACTGAAGACATTTGTACACTAAAAAGTGCAAATGTTTAAATATACTGAATTACTTCAAAGGATTGGTACCTGGCCTTAAAATTGAAATCTGCAGTCTAAGTCTGCCGTCTGGCTTTCCCCACCTTTCGAGACCTGGGAGGGAGACAAGGGGAGAGGGAAAGAGTGCGGTGGAGCGACAGTGAGAGAGAGAGGAGAGAGAGAGAAAAAATTGCTTGCCGGTTCCCAGACACGGCATCGCCTGGTCCTCGACCACTCCTCCACTCTCTGGCGGATGACAGCCGCTCCTCCCCGGGCGGACCTGAGCGAGTCCTCCGACCCCTGGTGGATGGAACACCCCTCCACATTCTGCCAGCTGGTAGCAAGCCCTTCTGCCCCTGGCAGCGGCTCCACCACTCCAGGCGGCTGACAGCGACGCCCTTCTCCCCTCGTGGACAACGGCCGTTCCTCCACGTTCAGGTGGCCGGCAGTGACTCCTCCGTCCCCTGGCGGACGGATGTGGCTGCTCCTTTGGCGGATGCCAGTGGCAAGGATTCCACCACAGCGCATCCCTGCTCCTTCCCGGGTTTCGGGACCAATGTAACAGGGTTTAAAATGGGCAAGGAGGAAGCGTGTACCGACTGAACAGTGAAAGTAATATTTAATGTAAACTTAAACAAAAAGACACAAGCATAAACATGCAGGGTAGCTGAGTGTGTGTCTCTCTCTCATGAACTGCCACATCCAGTTCGGCATTATCCCTCTCCTCGGCTGATTAGCCCGATTAGGGCCTGGTGGTGTGCACTCATGGCCTGTCCCCGCCCTCCTCCTTGTCACAATAACCACAATAACCTATGCCTGAATGTGTCATTGGATTCATAAATCTATAAGACTCTAATGATTCTCTGGATAAAAGACCAACATATTTTTTTGGTTATAATGTTACATCAGGTACAAAATGTGTCTTCTGTGTTGTCAAATCAGGTGTCAAACTAGTCTATAAAGAAATGTTGTCATGCTTCATGTAATATTTTATGAATGGGCCTCTCTCACAATGCAGGCAAGAGCTGCTGGACATGAGGAAGTTGTTGAATTCCTACAACAAGCTCAATACCGAACTCAGGTACAACACACACAGATTCAAGCATTGCTCATTAACAGCATATATATATATGTATCTATATGTATATATATATATCTCAGATGCATTTTAAATAATAGCAAAAAGCTTCATTGGCCAAAAAAAAACAAATTTCACTTTTTTTTGGACCCTGGCACAAAATGACCAGCTAACATCTAATGTTAATTAATCATATCAGCAGCCCATGTGAAAGTGTGAACGGGTACTAGTCAGTTGAAATCACTCTATCATTCTGATTGTATTATAAGAACAGACTGATTGCTATAAAAGGAGGGAAGAAGTGCTTCCAATCTTTGTGTTCTTGTTCGCAATGGTTACCTCTAAAGAAAGATGTGCAGCCATCATCACTTTGCATCAAAAGGGCCTCACGTGCAAGGAAATTGTTTCAAAGAATATTGCACCTGAAATAACCATTTACCGGATCATCAAGAACTTCAAGGAGAGAGGTTCAGCTGCAGCGAAGAAGGCTTCAGGAAGTCCCAGTGTGACCATCAGGCACCAGGACCGTCTCCTCCTGATGAGTCAGTTACGGAATCGTGTCACCACCAGTGCAGAGTTTGCTCAATATTGGCAGCAGGTTGGTGTGAGTGCATCTGCATGCACAGTGAGGTGAAGACTTATGGACAATGGCCTGGTGTCAAGAAGGGCAGCAAAGAAGCCATTCTCGCCAAGAAAAACATCAAGGACAGAATTAAATTATGCAGGAAGTACACGGATTGGACAGCAGAAGACTGGTGCAAAGTTATTTTCTCTGATGAAGCCACTTCCGACTGTTTGGGACATCTGGAAGATCAATAGTCCTGAGAAGAAAAGGTGAACGCTACCATGAGTCCTGTGTCGTGCTAATAGTGAAGCATCCTGAGACTATCCATGTGTGGAGTTTCTTTTCATCCAAGTGAGTGGGTTCTCTCACAATTCTGCCAAAAAACACTGCCATGAATAAAGAATGGTATCAAAACATGCTGCAAGAGCAACTACTCCCAACAATCCAGGAGCAATTTGGTGATGGTCCATGCATTTTCCAGCATGATGGAGCACCATGTCACAAGGCAAGAGTGATAATGAAGTGACTCGGAGATCATTACATTGAAATTTTGGATCCGTAGCCAGGCAACATGCCAGAGCGAATTGCAGAGGTTATGAAGAACAAGGGTCAACACTGTAAATATTGACTCTTTGTATATATTGAATGTTTTTGCCAATAAAAGTCTTTAAAACTTGTGAAATGCATATCATTGTTTTCTAGTATACCATAGAACATGTTAAAAAATAATCTACAAATACTGAAGCAGCAAACTTTGCAAAACACAAAATTTATGTCACTGCCAATACTTTTGGCCACAGCTGTATATACAGTGCATTGATAAAGTATTCAGATCCCTTCATTTTTTCACATTTTGTTATGTTGCAGCCTAATGCTAAAATGCTTTAAATTATATATATTTTTTACATCAATCTACATTCCATACCCCATAATGACAAAGCAAAAAAAAAAAAAAAAAAAACGAGTTTTGAAAACTTTGCACATTAAAAAGACAAAACTGAAATAGCACATTGACATAAGTATTCAGACCTTTTATTACGACACTTGAAATTTTAGCTCAGGTGCATCCCATACCATCATGGATCATCTTTGAGATGTTTCTACACTTAATTGGAGTCCACCTGTGGCAAATTCAATGGATTGGACATGATTTGGAAAGGCACACACCTGCCTATATAAGGTCTTAGCTGAAAATGCATATCAGAGCAAAATCCAAGCCATGAGGTCAAAGGAACTGCCTGCAGAGCTCAGAGACATGATTGTGTTGAGGCATAGATCTGGGGAAGGCTACAAAAATTGAAGGTTCCCAAGAGCACAGTAGCCTTCATAATCCTTAAATGGAAGAAGTTTGGAACAATCAGGACTCTTGATAGAGCTGGACATCTGGCCAAACTGAGTAATCTGGGGAGAAGGGCCTTGGTAAGAGAGGTGACCAAGATCCCAATGGTCACTCTGGTTGATCTCCAGAGATCATGTGCGGAGATGGAAGAAATTTGCAGAAGGACAACATCACTACAACACTCTACCGATCTGGGCTTTATGGCAGAATGGTCAGACGGAAACCTCTCCTCAGTGCAAGACACATGAAAGCCCGCTTGGAATTTGCAAAAAAGCACCTAAAGGACTCTCAGACTGAGAAAAAAGATTATCTGGTCTGAAGAAACAAAGATTGAACTGTTTGGCCTTAATTCCAAGTGTCATGTCTGGAGGAAACCAGGTACCGCTCATCAACTGCGCAATACCATCTCAGCGGTGAAGCGTGGTGGAGGTAGCATCGTACTGTGGGGGTGTTTTTCAGCAGCAGGAACTAGGGGACTGGTCAGGATTGATGGAAAGATGAATGCAAAAAAAATACAGAGATATCCATAATGAAAACCTGGTCCAGAGCACTCTGGACCTCAGATTGGGCCAAAGGTTCACCTTCCAACAGGACAATGACCCTAATACTCAGCCAAGACAATGCAAGAGTAGCTTATGGACAACTCTGTGAATGTTCTTGAGAGGCCCAGACTTGAAGTGTGTGCGTGTGCGCGTGTGTGTGCGTGTGTGTGTGTGTGTGTGCGTGTGTGTGTGTGTTCCAAATAAAACTTTACTCAAAGATCTTGCTGCGCATGCTGTTATAAAAGAGCGCGTCTTTAAGGATATGCTTTGCAGTGAGTGAAAAAATCGCTTTACAGGAGAGGTTGTGTGGCGACCACTTATATGTAGATTGTTTGGGTGTGTTTTGTGCAAATTACTAACTGCATGATACTCTCCTTTATTTAGAAGACTCTGAATCAATATTAGAATGAAGGAAATAACAAATATTTGTGTGTACGCACTTTTTGTGAATTGACGAACATTTTGCGCAATAGTTTTTTTTTTTTTTAAGGAATAGTTCCCCCAAAAATGATCAAAAACTCGGATGAGTTTCTTTCTTCTGTGAAACAAAAATGAAGATATTTTGATGGAGGTAATTTTTTGTCCATACAAAGCAAGTCAATGGGACATAAAGGTAATCCATAAACGTAAATCATTTTATCCATGTCTTCTGAAGCAATATTATCAGTTTTGGATTAACCACCTGGGTCATATGTATTACCTTCATGCTGCCTTAATGTCTTTTTTGGAGTTTGAAATTGTTGGACCAAATTGACTTCCATTGTGTGGATAAAAACACCTCATATCTCTGTCAAAATATCTTTGTTTGTGTTCTGCAGAAGAAAGAAAGTCATTAGAGTTTGAGGCGACATAAGGGTGTGCAAATGATGCTTTTCCTTTAAGTGAAATGTCTACCACTACGCAAAAGTCACTTATGCTGCTCATGGAGAGTTCATTCACACAACAGTTTCATTTGTGTTGCATGATATGGTGTATAATTGAAATGAACACAAAGTTAAACAGTTTTAAGTTGACAACAAAGTCCCTCGTCTTTTTATTGCAGCCAGTATTTGAGGAGAATGAGGAAGAGGTAAATTGTGTTTTGAGCTGTGCTGTGATTGGTGACTTGCATGTTCCAACCATGGTCGGCTTATAGTCACTTGCTGATCTCTTTTTTTGCTCATAAATTAACAAGAAACAGGACTTGATTGAGAACTGAATTCATCTTCAGCTGGAATTGTAATGCACTTCATTTTTACTGATGGAAACAGTGATCTGGACACAGCAGAGTGGATTGTAAAGTTAAAAACTGTACACTAATGTTGTTTTTAAACTATTGTAAAACACATTATACTTCTCATTTCAATCCAAAAGTAGTCCATACAGAGTTAGACAAAGCTGGCGATGCAATCTGGACACGTTCCCATTGACTAACTGGCTTATTTTCATGGTCACAGTGCTGAAAAATAAATGTTAAAAAACAAGCAGACTTAACTTTTTGTGTGTGTGTTTGTATTTTGTTTGATTTGTTTTATTTATTTTTTTTGGAGACATTAAACTATAATTTCAAGCAAAGACAGGAAACAAGCAAAGACATTTGCTTTAAACGAAGCCGTATGAACATACATGGCTGTTAGAGCATGAGCATGACTGATCTATAGTGGAGTAAGCACATTTTTATTTATGTCTTTAATGCAATATTGCAAGCCATCCAAACTTTTTGTGAAGACATGCTTTTTTTATGCTACGATGAAATAGCTGGTGCCTTGTAACAAATAACCTCACAATTGCAGCCACTTTGACTTTTAAAGCAAAGAAGTGTTCATACTATTTTATCTTTGTCTCTACTCTAGAATGGCGAGTTTATCGAGTTCACTGCTTGCCCAGCAAGATCCTGAGGAGACCGTCCTACTAGCTGTTATTTCCTGCAATTATCTCTCCAGTTTCTCATTTTCAGCAAACCACGATTTTCTTTGTGAGCCCCTTAAAAAAAAAACAAGCCATATTCAGGGAATTTTACAGCACAGAGCTAATGTAAAAGCAATATGACAACATATTCATGTGTTTTATGGAGGAGTATGTTCATTAGAATACGATGTATTTATTATTTACATATAGAAATGCCCATATCTGAAAACTGTTCAACTTTTTCATACTTGCACGATATGTAAGAATTCAGTATGCAATAATTGAATTACCATTTGCACTTGACCGCTGCAGAACCTGTCTCAGGTGCATTTACAATCAGTCAACTGTGCGTGCTATTTGTTCATCCAGTGTTCTTTATGTGTTATCTGTCAGTGCTATCTCAATCATATAAATGCATTTGTAAATGTATTGAAATGGACAACATTAGGCAGTTTTAATGTTAGTGAAACGTGTATGTAAAGCACACTGCTTTTACAGAAATGTGCCAAAAAAAAATATATAATAAATTGGATTATCCTTTTAAAAAGTAATCAGTTGTCATGTGATTAACTTTCTAAAGCAAAGTATAATTTTAGTTAACCAAAATTGATATAAATGAGGTGGAATGTCAGTTGTTTTTCTCTGTCCTTTGGTTTTGTTCTTCGTTTTCTCAGCTTTGTTCCCGGTTAATCTTCTTCAGATTGGTCATGCTTGAATTATTAGATCAGCTCAGGAAATGTTTCAATCAAACTATTTTAAACCCATTTAAAATTTGGCTTTTAATAAAGCAAAAAAAATATATAAAACATTAAGGTCTTGTTGTCCTAGCACATGCCTATACTGTCGTGTTCTTTTTGTAGAGTCAATAGGACCGAAAAAGGCAATAAATGTATTTGTGGTTTGTAAATGTGAAATAAAATTGTCGAGCACAATGCGAAACCTTTTTCAAAAATGATTTATACCTGAAGATGTTTAATTGAATGTTGTTCCATCAGCTGTTGTGTTAAGCACAAAGACAAAAGTCATTGCACAAGAATGTTAACATAATCGGCATATTGTAAAGTCAGATGTCATCCACTGAATCAAATAGAATAACTAAATGTCAAATGGCTAAAGCATTGGTGTGATTCACTTTGCATTGATACTTCTACCGTCACCCTTCACAAAAATCTGTAAATATCTGCCAACATTATGGAATGCTGGAATTGAATGATTAAAATAATCTAGACATTGTACATTTTAAGTTTGCTGAATGGACTTGATTAAAAATGACTTTATGTGATAAAGTAGCCACAAAAATGAGTTTAAACACTTCAGGAACACTTACATAGTGACATTCCATCTCCTAACAAAACACCAAACCAAGTGATATTTATGTTTAAGACAGTATGCTACAAGCAGACATTTAAACCAAGGGTTGTTAGAAGTAGTGATAAAACAATGGGCACATTTTATTTAAAAAAAAAAAAATAATAATTTGGGGGGGGGGGGGGGGGGGGGTCACTACATCCAATGAAAAACACCCTGACCAGATAGTATTGATCATGTAATAATAATAATAATAAAGGCTCAGAAATATAATGTTAATTCTGAGAAAGATTCTAGCATAATGTATTTGCATGTGCAACGTAATTCTTACATATCCAATGAAATACACTTTTAAGTGTGACTTACTGTAAATGTATAGACACTTTTTCAGGCCACTGTTTGTTTATTATGTAGAGGATATTGATAAACTAAACTTTAAGAATGTGCACTCGTTAAAATAGACCATTCTGTTCCGATTGCTCTTTTTCTGCCCCAGAAAAGCCGGTTGGACCTGAAGAGTCGTCATTCCAGTCTGAATGAAAAGCCCAGTGTGAACTGTACACGTTACATGCAGTATAAAAAGACACACTGCACACCCAAGGTATGTATATCTGAGCCTAGGACATTTTCAGAAGAGCCGTCCAGCGACGTTTCTTTGCACTTTAGTAACAATATTTGTTTCGCTATGGCGGCGACGCATATCTCGAATGGATGACGTGAATTCGGCCATGAAGAGGTTACTTTCAACGAGGAGATACTTTCTGAAAGTTATGGTGCAGTTGCGGTAAGGGGCCGTTCACACTCGACGTGTTCTGGCGTTCCGTCTGCGCCATTTGTAATTGTTGGTCCACATAGGCCTGCACATGCCTCAGACGAACGTATTTTAGCGTAGACATTTTATGGCATCGCGCCATTTTTAATTTTTGACGGGAATGAAAACCGCCTAAAATACATATGGCGCTAAGAATAAGGTCTACTGCGATGCGTGTGGCTGTGTTGATTAATGCTGCGTTTATAAGACGACGTGTCTAGTTAAAAGTTAACATGAAAGGGTTTTTAAAACAAGTTTCCGGACTCCTGCGGTCTGTTCTGTTGGGCTCAGTTGAACGGAATGTGTGAACGGCCCCACAGACGGCGGAAGACAAGGTCCTTCGGATGTGGATAACGCCGGGTCCGATCTCCTTTGAGGGGTTTATTTGGTCTCTCCGGTGCAGTGGTTCTAAACAGTTCAACAGTTCTGTTTCAAAATTGTGAAATGTTTAGGACCACTTGATCAGGGAGACAATGTCACTGGGTTCTGGAACAAGGACATCAGCCTATATAACCTGTTGTAGGCTCCAGTTGTTGGACATTTGAACAAGTGCAAGGTTGATCTATACAATGTAAAAAAAAAAAAAAAAAAAAACATTATATATATATATATATATATAGTTAGTTTAAGGAGCTATTTCTAACTAACCGGACTGTTAAAAAATAACTTTTTGTTTTGTCGTGCATTTATATTGTTAAATATACTGTAATACAAATAATTTGCCAGGTAACAAATAATGTGTTTATTAAATGTTAATGAACTATCATTTATTCCTTTATTATAATCATTTATTTTTCAGTGTAGTCAGGTTGATTCTATATATAAGAATCAAACTGCACTGAAAAAATAAACGATTTTGTAGTGAAGAACATAGCAGAATAGATTAAGTAAATTCTACATTCAAACGTAAAAATTAATGCTCTAGTTTATAAGTAAATATGACTTTACAATGTGTCATTTTGTGTTAATCCTAAAGCAGAAACCCTATATTTATTTGCTAATTTAAGTAAATTGTACTTAACTTTTCGATGCTGGTTTCGAATGGGCTTAAAAAAAAGAATGATGTTGCATGGTTTCTCTGTTTGCAAATTTATTTACACCGTTTTTATTGTTATTTGTGTTGCTACGTTTGGTAACTTCTTGTTTAGTGCAGCCTGAAGTTAATTTTCTACTCAAAATTACCAATTCATGATCAAATAAAATAATAATAATTTAATTTAACTGTTGATTGTCATCGTCATATATCATATTATTATTAACAGTAATGCAAGATGATGTTTTCGCATAGAATTCATAGTACGCATTAAGCTTCCCAGTGGGAGGCTTCCATGCCATGTGGCACATGATTTTTAATATGTGTTTGTAAGGAAAGTTCAAAACATGACATGTACTAATAATATTTCATTTAAATATTACTAAGATAAGTTAAGCACCATGTATACTGATGTCATATTTGAAAGTAAAAGTTACTGTATTTACTAAAAGTTAAATTAACTCACTCACTTTAACCAATATTATATCATGAGGTTAAGCATTTTATTTCATTAAGATTTGCTTACAGAAACTGTAAAAAAATTATGTAAATTGTACTTTTTTGAGTGTACACTGTGTTACACCATGCAGCAAATATTTGTGTAACCAAAGTAAAAAATAATAATAAATAAATAAAAATATATAAAACACAGTCAGTCATTCACTAGCGGATATGTACTATGTTATGTAATTTTGTTGATTAATGCGGTATAAGCTAAAATGACCATTGAAATTAATTAAATGTGTTCTTTGTTGCAAACACTAAAGAGTTGTGGTGCATTTGTGCGTTTGTTAAATGTACGTCTCTCTCTCTCTCTCTCTCTCTCTCTCTCTCTCTCTCTCTCTCTCTCTCTCTCTCTCTCTCACACACTCTCACTGTCTTTCTGAAGGTTGGTATTATATGAATACTCATACGCAAAATCTACGAAAATATGTTGAGTATTTTTTTGTTATTGTTTTATTTGTTGTGGTCTAACTGGGACCAAAAACATCCTCAGGAAACGAAAACATCACTTATATATACAAAATAAATAAATAAAAAATAAAAAAAAGTTTGGGTATGGTTAGTTTATAGTAGGCTATTATAGCCTTTTATTTATGAACAATTAAATTGAATGGGTATGGGCTACTGGTGGGTCTGTGGGAAGTACGTAAGATTAGCTTTTGTATTTGTTGTGCGGTTCATTTTAAAACTAAAATATCCTTTCTTTATAGAAGTCATTTTCTTTCTCACGAATGCCCCCTTGTGTTTCCCTCGGTTAATATTGTGCTCGAAATAATTGCTTTAAAGTATTTTCATTTTGCTTATTCGAGATTAAAATATCACCGTCTTGCCCTTCCCAAACACTCTCCATTGAAAAAGTCAAAAGATTAAAGGACACACCAAACTGACCCTGCCAGCAGTGTTTGGTTTACTGGTGTGCTGTCCGTGGTGCTGAACTCAAGCCTCCCAAGTCTCTGGGGGACCGTTCACGGCCTTTCAGCGTTCGTTTGCCAGCTTGATTAAATGGGACGGGCCTTAAGATTTAAGAGTTTGTCTTAAGGTTTGACAACGGCACGATACAGATGAACGCAAACTGTCATGCAAATCAATATCTACAATTATCACGTCTCAACATTTTCATCAGTTCATTAGGTAAGCAAAAGAGCGACCTGTGACCCTGTTTTTAATTACAGATCCCGACAAAACCATGCAGAGATGCTGCAAGCTGTGCATCAAACACCCACTGTACTCATATCGACTGTTTGTCGGACAACACTCCGCTCGATATAATTTCGGTGCCACCACAGACTGATCACGGTACCCCCACCGCCCCTGGTCCGAACGTCTCGAAATCAATTGGGGATAAATAGAGGACACTGCGCGGAGAAACACCGCATGAATTGCAAATTAAAGTGGAGCCCTTTAAGATTAATCCAAGTCACAAGCAGAGCAAAACTATGTAAGCGTGACAGTTTACCAGTCATTTAATTTCACACTGTAAATAGATGTATTTTAACAAAAAAAAAATATCCTGCGGAAAACGATCATATATTTTTTTCTCTCTTTTTTTGACGGATATATATATAGCCATATATATATATATATATATATATATATATATATATATATATATATATATATATTATTTTATTATAAAATATATTTTTCCCCCAATGGTTAGGGTTAGGTTTAAGGTTAAGTCAATGGGTTCAAAAACTTTCAAGGTCCAACAATTACATAAGATGTAAAGGTATTCCATATAACCAAGTGGTTAAATGTCTTCTAAAGCTGTATGGTCTGTTTTGGGTGAGAAACAGACCAAAATGTGACTCCATTTTCACTGTAAATCTTGACATTTGCAGCCTCCTTGGCGCATGCATGAAAGGAGCTTCCTCGCGCTTGACGCATGCGCAGAGCGCGTGTAGTCGTGTACAGCCGAACAAGTCGTAACAGTTTGAGAAGACGTAAGGGTGAGTAAATTATGAGAGAATTATCATTTTGGAGGGAAACTGTCCTTTTAAAAACTTCTCTACAAAAAGGCTATTGAACATTCTCACCATTAAAATACTAGGTTCATTTAATACACGTTGGCCTTCCGTGAAAGTGAAAAAATGTCACAAATAGAGGGGCATGTTGTCAGACGGTCACAATGGGCACCTAACATCAAATTTACATTTATAGGCTTTTCAGCAAAATGTAAAAAGTAAATAATTATGTATAAAAAGCATATACATACAGGTAACATACAGTAAAGTATCAAACCATTTTATGGCAAACATAAATTGTCATTAATAAATTGTAAACAATTGCAATGCATATAAAAAAGAGGTAGGGGCTAACTAACACCGACCTGAGATTTATGAACAATTCCCTTGTCGTGAACACAGTTCAACCTTTTAGTGTTCACTTATTAAAACGAATAGTTTAACATTAAAACTCAACTATTACTTATTAAAACTAACAGTGTATTTTTTTAAGTGTAGTTTTCTATTTATATTTCAGTAAGTTCAGCCAGGTCTCATGATGTAGTTGTGAACTAGGTGTTTGAAACCAACATACAAATCACTGCTAGATTAAACAAGCATATGTGAACGTGGACTTTTGACTAGTTACCAAATTGCTTTGTATTAAAACAACCCCTCGCGTGCGTTACATCATCCAATCCTTTATTCACAAAAGAACCAAAACTAAACAATTATTTTAGGAAAACTCCCTCCAGTCTTATGCTTCAATGAACCCACATTTTGCTGTCCCGTGACGTTGTTAAATTATTCATGGGCGTTCAATACAATCACTGATTCTGTTTATCCGAGTCCTCTAAGGCTCTTTTTGATCTGGGGGACGCGTCCTAAATAGCGGCAACATTTGCTAAACGCTCCGTCTTGCACCCCACTGGTGGAGCTCGGTGTGGTGAGTTTGGGTGGAAGATATTTCATCAGTCTTAATGAGGAGCCCGGAGCGATTTGCTTACATGCGCAAGGGCAGCAGATGTCGAGCTGCGCTCCCGTGAGACTCGATCTGCGGAATTTCATCATCGTGCCAGGATGTCCCTTCCCCATCCAGGAGGGAGGTGCGGGAGAGGCTTGTGTACGTGGTAAATCACCTTTACAATGGATTGTAATCATCAGGCTGTAAAGGACCAATGTACACCCCCCCCCCCCCCCCCCTTCAGACCCGAAACTAATCTGAAAAGCTGGGCTATCAATGCAACTTACGACTTCGTATATTGGGTAGGGTTGGTGAGCCAATATCCCTTCCAATTCACAATTGTCAACCGTCAACTGCCTATAATTCCCTTAATCGGAGCGACAAAACCCTGCTCCTTCAAAGGATAGTCTACAGGAACGAGTATATTATGGCAATAATGCCTGCCTGCTTAGCTACAACGTGCTCCTCTGTATACGCGAGATAAGAGTTTGTATTAAGAGAGCAGCAGTAATGTCCTGTTTTCGGCTTTGAATGGCCAGCAAATAAGTGACCCAATAAGCTGCTCAGTAACAGCACAGTTTTGCATTCGGCTGCTCAAACAATGAGCACCAGGGAGCCTTTGCTGGATGTGGATCCGTCTTGGTACTTAAGGATCTGTTATCCAAAACGAAGGGGCCTTGAAATAGACTTTAATCGCCACACAACAGAATGGGTAAAGACAAATTTGAAAGGATAATTGAATGGATACTTATAATCCAACAAATATATGTAGGCCAATAAGTAAATATACAATCGTTTTTAACATTGGCTTTCTCGGGCAGTAAAGGACTCTTATTCTGCACCGTATTTATTTGTTTAGTTGACCAGAAGTTTCACTTTTCTCTTTCACATGCTGTTTGAACTGATGCATTAAACAACTGATTGTTAGGTGATGTCTGACAAACAGGCATGGACTATCTTGAACCAGATGTAGGCATAATTTTTATGAAAAGCACACCACTATTTCATTTTATATGCTTGGGTTTGCAACAACAACTAAAACAATTATATCAAGAGATAAGACAACAGCTGACAGGGCCGTAGCTAATGAACAGTGGTAACAATTATAGGGCCCACAGGTCTAGGGAGGCCACAACAAATTTGTATGCTGTACTATGAAAGGGGTCCAGAGCAATTTACAGTCAGGGGGCCAATAATTACTTGCTATGGCCTTGACAGTTTATAACAGGAGGGAATTGTAATTGGCTTACATATGAAAACAACATAAAATGGAAAGTGTATTTCAGTTTATCTATTCAATCTTATTTATTTATTTTTTGACACACTGTACATATATTGCACTGCAATTAGTGTATCCATTGTGACCTTTGTTTAGAACACCAGCACTGCTGACTGGGGTGGGAGTAGCTACTGTATCTTTACCCAATACAGAATGGCAAATAGTGGATGTAAAATAATATAAATTATAAAGATTAATCAGCTTAACCCAAACCTTAATCAGTGTTTATTTACACTCACCATAACTAATTTTTTGTAATGGCAGATAGTTTTAATGCTCAAATTGTTGACCCCACAATCTGTGGCATCATGAAATTGCATTAAAACGGATGACTCAATTAAAAATGTTCTGTGGATTTAAAAATGTATACTTTTGGACCCCCAAAACAGACATTCTCAAAAGGCTGCTTATCTTCACTATGCAGAAAGAGGGTCTTATTGTGGATATTCATGTACAGTGGCATCACTGTAGATTGTTCCTGATGGAAGTAAATAGCATTGACCTGTTTCAGTGACCTCACTTTTACCCTGCAACCACCATATTTGTGACCACCAGCATCAAGAGGAAGCAATGGCAGTGTCGTGACTCAGTGACATGGTTATGGCTATGGGTAGGTGTATGTGTGGCTTAAGGATATGGATCAATGTTTCCATACTAAGGTTAGGAATAACCAACAATGCTCTCCCCTTTCATCGCTGCTTTACCTGGGCAAAACAAAGCTGTGTCACTTGTGTATAACTTTATTTAAAAAAAAAAATAACTTGTACATTTTTGTAAGAATTAATTTTATTCCAAACAACCCAACACAAATTATCTATCTATCTATCTATCTATCTATCTATCTATCTATCTATCTATCTATCTATCTATCTATCTATCTATCTATCTATCTGTCTGTCTGTCTGTCTGTCTGTCTGTCTGTCTATCTATCTGTCTGTCTGTCTGTCTATCTATCTATCTATCTGTCTGTCTATCTGTCTGTCTGTCTGTCTGTCTATCTGTGTATCTGTCTGTCTGTCTATCTGTCTGTCTGTCTGTCTGTCTGTCTGTCTATCTATCTATCTATCTGTCTGTCTGTCTGTCTGTCTGTATATATATATATATATATATATATATATATATATATATATATATATATATATATATCTACAGTATTAGTTCATGTTATTAGTTCATGTTAGTTCATGGTGATTTAACTAAAGTTAACAAATACAACATACAATTTAGTATATGTTGAAATTAGCATTAACTAAAATTATGACATGCTTAATCCGATTTTCTTAAACCGGGACGTCAATGTCAGTAAGAGCAGTTTCATTTCATAATCATTTTTATGTTTCCAATTAACAGCACTAAACGATTATATATACCATAGGAAATAAACTCTTAAGTCAGCATCAATATTGGACTCTGTGGAATCACGATATGGAAAAAATGCCGCACGAAGACTCTCTCGGTGTTGGTCCAAATTCAAAAATGTTATGGTTTTATGTTAAGCCACCTGCATTGAAATATCATGTGTTTCCATATGCTTGTTCGATCACACCAAGTTCGAGGAACTGATCGCCAGAGCAGCATGCTTCTCTCGCGCGCGCAATGACAGCATCAAGCGCGACACCGACTACACTAGCTAGCCACGAGGAAGCGAGAGAGAGAGAGAGAGAGAGAGAGAGAGAGAGAGAGAGAGAGAGAGAGAGAGAGAGAGAGAGAGAGAGAGAGAGAGAGAGAGAGAGGGAGAGGGAGAGGTGGAGTTGCTTAAGGTAGTCCTCCTCAACAGGCTCACATGAGTTCACTCATAGACGTGCAGTGTAGACAAGACAAGGCATGGACAGCCTATCCTACCAGGATGTATGTCAAAGGATCATGGATCACGGATGGATTGTTTGGGGTTCTTGTGTGCTTTGACGAGTGTCCAAATTTGGATGTATGAATTTACCTGTGACAACTAATTTGAATAAGAAACAGGACGATCTAAATGAGCCATCAGTTGGATTTATGTGAGAAGGACCCTCCGGATATGACCACGACACTGGTTGGGAATCACAGAGAACAATCTGTAAAATGACTCCAATATCCAAAGCTCTGAAATGACTTCTTTACGTTTGCTTTGAGCAAGGCGAGGAGATATATACACAGCTGCACAATGGATTTACAAAACTCAAACGGGTCGCCTGGGTCAGACAAACAGAAGCCCAGTCTGATTGACCTGGGGACGTTTCTCGTGGACGCTGACATCATTTTTGGATTTACTAGCCATCTTTTAAAACGAAAAGCCAAGGTAAGCGTGCTCACAGACTGGACAAAAAAGTTGACTCATTTACAACACATTAGACTATGGGCTGACAAACGCAAAACTGACTATGCTCTTATAGTCAAACACGTTTTAAGTCTATCATAGGCTAACACTGTAGTTTGCCATTAGATCAATGAATATGTGTGGCGATTCATTTCAGCACCACGAACAGCTCTCGTCGTCCCCACCAAGTGTGCTCTTAGCAACTTCGCGAAAAAACACGAATTAAGTAGGCGGAAGTCACGTCTCTCTCTCTCTCTCTCTCTCTCTCTCTCTCTCTCTCTCTCTCTCTCTCTCTCTCTCTCTCTCTCTCTTATGAACTGAGAGAATATCTCGAATTGTACATTAACTGACCTGAAAGACTTAGGCAACTACAAAAGCCGTTCGTAATATCTATCGTTCATTAAAATCTCCAGCGGGCATCTCAAACACGTTTTAAGCATTTATATTTGGAATAAAGCACTTTTCACACGATAGCAAACTTTGTACACGACTAAAAGTCGGATTTCGAAGACTTGACTACAGGGATACGACTCAACTAAGCTAACGTACAAACAGACACCTCAGACTTCGAGACAAAAACAACAGCTTATATCAGTCTGGCGTTTTTATAAATCACAAGAGGCCCACAAAAACGGATATTCTTGTTCACATAAAGGTTTTGGAACAAACTTCATGAGATTAAGTAGCTAATATATGACACATCCTATATAGGCCTAACTAGACGTATTCAAAATGCCGAACTACTACACTTAGATTTGACTGTCTCGTGCGCCCGCGTTAAACGGTATGTTATTGATGGTTTGAATTGACTAGTTGCGCTGTCACAGACAAAGGATTTAATGTGGGTTATTTGAGGAGGGGGTTGACAGTATTCGGGTTGTGATTGGACGTCACGTGATCAGAGTACATCCATCGTGAACATTAAATATTTAGCGATGGATAATTAAATATGTAGCCTAATCATTTACACAATTGCCTTCAAACGGTGAGTATGGAAGCGGGAGTTAAAATTAATACCAGAGGGTGGCGCCAGAGTAACAGGCATGAGACATCCTCCTCAGACCTGCAGTCTCACAGTCGACACTTGCAATGAACTGCACTATAAAATATGACGTAATTTATGGCGAGATATAATATTTATTTATGACAAACACGTTTTAAAATGTATGCGTAAATCATTTTTTTTCATTATGAACTGTTGCATATCAGACATGCATTTTTAAACACGCAGTACATTTATGGAGAAATAGTTTAATTCGCTAATTCAGCGACTGCAACTTTATTTCCACTCTTTGTCCGTGCATAAGCAGGCCATATTAGCTCCACAACCACCACATGAGGGTTTGAAATAGTTTCTGAATGCTTAGAGCGCAGCTCCACCCCTCCAACTAGAGTGACCTAGCAGCGCGCGTTGACAGGCTGCAGTCAAACTTCGCTTCGGCATGCGCGCCTCGTCATGGGACTACAGCAAACTTTACCAAGGGAATTTAGCAATGCCTCATCTTTTGCGCTCCCACTGACACTACGGGAACTCTGTTCCTAAACAATGTGTGTAGCACGATTTTAGACAAACAAAAGGCGCAATAAAGTGCACTCTGTCTGCCGTGGCGTTTTGATCATTGATACGGAGATGATGGAGTTGACACAGAGGAATGCACAAGGAGAGTGTAAGATCGGCCGGTCAACTGTAAGTCCTATTACGAACAGCTGATGCTGAGAAGTTATTCTGTTTGAATGCCATTGTTTGCGCATTAGCCTACGTTTGAATAACTTGCAACCCATTCGTTTGGTCACATTACATTACAGTGTTCATGTTACAGAATATTTACACAAATTAAGATTTTAATTTTAATTAATTTCCCCTTTGTTAAGTGTTTATAAATGTGTTCATTAATGTCTAATACAACATTTACAAATGCGTTATAAACCATTTATATACAGTTATAACAATATCATTAAAAGGTTATACTGTCGCGCAAATACTGGCCAAATAATGAGCATCAAGATATAAATGCTTAATAAGAGCACTTATTCATTCTTAATTAATATTTAAAAGTATACAAAGGGTGAAATCATGATTTAATTGCACAGTGCAGCAAAAATAGATTATTATAGTGAGGTTAAAGGGACTGATGTCAAAAGAATGTGACAAGTGGAGTCCCTACTTACCTTGTCCATGTAGTCCTCTACAAAAACACTTTTCAGGTCTTCATGCTCACAGCATACATCATAATAAAACTTAATGACTATTAAAACCATACAGAACTTCATATAAATAGGTTTCTAATGTTGGCAAATCCTTAACAAAATTATATATATATATATGTGTGAACTTTACTAAAAAAGTGTTATTATGTATTTATGCATTTTTTTTTTTTTGCATATTGTTATAAACACATATACACAAATGATCTGCAATGCATTTTATTATTAGTCATTAATGCACCCATTTATAAACTCATATATAAAATAATTGTTCACCCAACAATGAAAATTCTCTCATAATTTACTCACCCTCTGTCCATCCCAGATGCGTATGACCTTCTTTTGTTCTGCAGAACACAAACAAAGATTTTTAGAAGAATATCTCAGCTCTGTAGGTCCATACAATGCAATTGAATGGTGACTAGAACGTTGAAGCTAAAAAAAAAAAACACATTAAGGCAGCATAAAAGTAGTCCATATAATAGCGATATAATGTGGGCGAGAAACCATGAATAATAAAGTCCTTTTTACTATAAATCTCCACTTTCATTCTTCTTCTTTTGTTTTTTGGTTCGCATTCTTTGTCCAAAGGTGGAGATTTATAGTAAGTGAGTGAGTCTGTTTCTCACCCACACATATCATATTGCTTATGTAGACATGGATTTAACCACTGGAGTCGTATGGATAATTTTATGCTGCCTCTATGTGCTTTTTGATGCTTCAAAGTTCTTGCATCATACGGACAAACAGAGCTGAGCTATTGTTCTAAAAGTTTTCATTTGTTTTCTGCAGAAGAAATAAAGTCATACACATCTGGAATGGCATGTGTGTGAGTAAATGATGAAAGAATTTTCATTTTTTGGGTGAACTATCCCTTTAAATGCACGTGAACATTATATTTAACAGATGTAGAATATTTTGCATCTTGTAATATGATTTTGTTGTCTTACAAAAAGGTTGAAGGCTGTTCGAGCAGAGAGTCTTCATTCTCACTTGAGTTGAGTGCAAGGAAGAGAATGTCAGCGGAGGAGGAAAGGTGTGCCAGTAGACCACCACCTGAAGGCGCAGGAGCGGTGAACGTCTCTGAATCAGACAGAGATGAGGCGAAGGAAGATCTGTGCAAGCAATGTCAGATGACTGTCACCGAACTAAGGAGGCAAGTCCTCGCATTGGCCGACCCCACATCCTTAAAGGTCAGTCTGTGAGAAACACTATTTTGATGCCATTGCAAAACAAGCAAGCACCTCAAAGACAGAGCGACATAATTTGAATTTATTTTAGTGTAGTTTTGGTAATAATTCAGACTTTTATTGTAATTAATGATATAATTTTCAGAGGGCCCTCTTTGGTTCATGCAGGAGTGCTATAACTATGATAAGAACATTTTGTTATTTTCAAAGAGCATTTGACTTTCTCCTGGGCCTCAAAGCTTTGAAGGTGTCACTTTGTTACGTTCTGTTGCTCTACTCTTTTATCAAACCATTGAAAAAGCATTTAGGTACACAAATCAGATGCAATACTCAGTGATTGCCTCTTAAAGGCAGTTTTTATTAAGATCTCATAATCTGATGACACAAAGTTGACACAAATGACACTATGACACTCTGATAAAACTGATATCCTATTCAGGTCCGTATTTGCAATGTTCAGCCAGTCATCAAAAGGTTAATCTTTTTATTACACTGTCACAAAGAGTAAACATATCAACAACGTCCTTGTTGTAGACTGTTGTGCTTCACGCTTTGAGCTATATGTTTTGCTGTGCTACACGCTTTGTTGCGCTTCAGATGTGCAGTTTTGTGGCATATTCCTGTACAATCCACGTATATGGCTGATTCAAAATTCCTTGTGTCCACTAAATAAATGAGCTTTCAGTGGCTTGACTCAGTGCTGTTTGTTTGGTTCTTGTTCAAACTTGTGAAACCCCATCAAGCTGGAGTGGGAGGGTTGGAGTGAGGTGTGAGAAACTCAGATGTGTGTCACAGTGAATCCCTGGGCTTGCCAATGCAGACAGTGGATGAGCGTGACAAACAAAGAGCTGGATAAAAAAAGTAAACCTTTTAAAGTAGTACTAAATGGACTAAATCGAATCAGAATTCTAATCAACTTTGCAGTTAAACGATGTGTGCATTATTATTAAAACTATGGCCTTTTTTCATGGGATGTTATGGAATGGAATGGAATGTGATGTGATGTCAATTAAATGAGAGAAAGAATTCCATTGTACCAGTCAGCTAAAACAAAAAGTGAAAAAAACCTTGAAGTAATCGCAGTCTGATCTCATGACAATTACGCATAATTTTTGCAATATGATATTACGTGGTTTCTTACACTTATTGTGGTAAATTGTCCACTGTGTGGCGCTAAAAGAGAGTAACGTTTTCTGCCAAACAGATGAGCTTTTTAAGGTTAATGCTTTATCGAGTTTTAGATTAACAGAACCTACTTTCCCACCCTAAACTTAAACCTAAACGACTCTGGCCTAAAAAGCAAATGTGAGATGAAAAATTTTAAAGTTGAAGCAAACACGTCATTTTGTGGGTGCTTCTATGACACCTTTGGCTGACGTGCATGCACTTCTTGACTTGTGGTTCTTTTGCAATGCTCTATCGGTTGAGCTACCGTGCAATTTGATTACATCCGAGCAAGATTGTAAAAGTTGTTGGTTATGTCAGGTAAATGTTATAATTGGGGCCGTCAATCGATTAAAGTTTTCAATTGAATTGATTACGTGACATTCCGATTAATTAATCAAAAGAATCGCAATTACTCACATACAAGAAAGGCCATCAAATAAAGATACTTCAAATAAATAATGCATAGTAAGTAAAATATTTATAAATATAATATGCAGGTCCTGCATAATAAATATATAATATGGTTTGAAATTCAGTTGGAAATAAATAGCATTATTATGGCAGATGAATAAAGCATTGATTAGACAACACAAAAATTGGCTTATGTTAGGTTTGTTTTATTCTCTTATCATTGAACAAGCCTACAGTTGACAGCAATCTGTTTTGCACAGAGTTCGTCAAAATCTCCAGTTCTCACAAGACATATTGTTGCATTCCGTCTGTGTTATTTATTAATTGTCACTCTGTCTACTCTATTTACATGTGTGTGCCTCAGACAGACATGTTTGGAGCATCTCACTTGTATTCAGCATCATAAATGGCACATTTTTAGGACACTGTGCCAAGTTAAAAGAAGGGAAACCTCTGAAAATCACGTCTCAAAGATTCCTGTATTCTGTTGTGCTTCCTCAGTGAGCTGTTCTCATTCTGTGGCTGCACTTCTTGTGAGATTTGTTGAGGCTCGCTGCCACCTATTGACGTGGTGTGTAAAAATAGATGATTTAAGTTTGCATTGCTCTTATTGTAGGAAAATACATACTTTTATTACGGAATTATGTATGCGTTAGCTAGCATGATTTCTTGCCTTAATTTTTTTAACGCGTTTAAAAAACAAAACAAAATATTAATATATAATATAATAATATATAATATAATTAATTGCACTGACTTAAATCAACAGCTCTAGTTAAAGGGATAATTCACCCAAAAATGAAAATTCTCTCATCATTTACTCATCCTCATGCCATCCCATGCCATATCTTTGTAGGTCCATAAAATGCAATTGAATGGTGATCAGACCTCTGTAGCTCCAAAAATAAAATAAAAATAAAATAAAAACATACGACTGGTTAAATCCATGTCTTCAGAAGCGTTATAATAGGTGTGGGTGAGATACAGAACAATATTTCATTCCTTTTTCACTCTAAATCTTAACTTTAATTTTCACTTTCAGATGTGAATGTGAAAATAAACAGGCACAACATGTGACCTTTCAGATGTAAAAGTGAAAATGGAAATGAGTGAAAAAACGCTTAAAATTACTTCTGAAGATATGGATTTATGGATTACTTTTATGTTTCCTTTATGTGATTTTTGGAGCAACAAAAGGTCTGATCACCATTCACTTGCATTGTATGGACCTACAGAGCTGAGAAAAAAATAAATAAAAAATCTTTGCTTGTGTTCTGCTGAAGAAAGAAAGTCACACATCTGGGATGCATGAGGGTAAGTAAATGATGAGAGAATTTAAATTTTTGGATGAAGTATCCCTTTAAAATGTATCACCTTACACATCATGCACTATAGTAAAAGTATTTAGATGTCATTACATAGCATTGTCTTAGTACCAGGGCGAAAAGTGTTTATAAACTGATAATGTGCCATTTAAATTGTGATTTGTGTAAAAGTGAATAAAAGTCATTGTCTTTGTAGAGCCGCTAGTGTTAATTTCACCAGGAATGTGCCATGATATTAAAAATGAACCATGTAAAATTATTTTGCAAACATGTCGGTATAGTAACGTGATTCTATGAGACCAAGTGGAGTGATCAAAAATAGAGTTTTCAATCTTGCGAAAAACTCCAGAACAATCCTTGTTTTGTCAAAAATACCACTTTACAAAACGGTCTAGTCTTCCACCTTTGCATTAAGTGTTCCTGAGTGCTAGTAAATGGAAGCTATAAAACCATCCAGCATTGTTTGTTTGCAGTCTCTCTGCTCACTTTCTGAAGACTCCAAAATGACTTTTTCTCATAACCTTCCCTTTCTGAAGTTTTCGAGAGCTTTTCTTACTTTCGCACACTGTATTCATGGAGAGTACCAGTCTCCAAGAGTCTGTGGAGAGGTTTGGGGGACTATTGGAAGTGGCACATTGTTTTGGGAAACAATGCTTTTCTCCCTTCTTGTCCGTCAATATAGGGGGGGAGAAAACAGTGGAGTGGGCTCTCTGCGGAGTCTGTGGAGGAAGTGGAGACCCAGTTGACCTTCACCACATCACATTCAAAGTGTTCCTGTATACCCCTCGCCAAATTCCCACCACAGTTAAATATAGGCTGTCGAATTTTTATTGTTGTCTGACTTGCTTCTTGGGTTAGCCTCAGGTTTTCCCCTCCTCCTTTCTTTCTTTTGTGGTTGTGCTTCAGGAGAGATCTTATGCTTAGGTAGGATTACAAACCCTCCGCTTTGCTTTGAAACCCCCCTCAAGCTCTACTCTCTCCAGAGGCCTTGTGTGTGTGCATCAGTGTTTGTGTGTATATGACCTTGTCCCACCTTAAACTGTTTTATTTGGTTAGAATGAATAGCAAAATGATTTTTGGGGGCAGTGCTTAACAAGGGATGATTAAAAGTACTGTTCACCCAAAAATGAAAATTCTCTCATTATTTCCCAGGTGTGTATGACGTTCTTTTTTCTTTTGTTAATTTGTATTTTTTATCCCCTTTTCTACCCAATTTCCACTACTTAGTAGGTCCTCGTGGTGGCGCGGTTACTCACCTCAATCTGGGTGGCATAGGACAAGTCTCAGTTGCCTCCGCTTCTTAGACAGTCAATCTGCGCTTTTTATCACATGGCTCGTTGACACCGCAGAGACTCCCAGCATGTGGAGGCTCATGCTACTTACACAACTTACCACACACCCCGTTCAGAGTGAGAACCACTAATCGCTACCATGAGGAGGTTACCCCATGTGACTCTACCCTCCCTAGCAACCGGGCCAATTTGGCTGCTTAGAAGACCTGGCTGGAGTCACTCACCACACCCTGGATTCAAACTTGCGACTCCAGGGGTGGTAGTCAGCATCAATATTCACTGATCTACCCAGGCCCCTAAATTCATGTTTTCTAAAGCGTATTTAAGTACTTTTTTTATGCTTCCGGTGAGCAGCGGTATGCACATGTGATGTAAATGTATTGGCATTTGAAACATGCGAGAACTGAGGCACATTCAAAGTCAGAAGAGCAGTGCTGTCAAAGCTCACTAATACTTATTCTCCTCAACTCACCAGCAATGAGGAAATGAAATCACCCCAAGTTTGGCTGCCCATTTTACCCTGGCTTACTGCCCTGTGTGGTCTTCTCCAGGTGTGTGTAATAAAGTGATGGGGTCAAAACGGACAGGTTACAACTCTATCAGCTTCTATGCTGATGGCTTAACGAGACAGTGGATGCATTGACCATGGGAGTTCTGCCCTCCCCAGAGTTGGGGAGAAGAATAGGTGCTTTGTCCAGCTAGAGATGTGAGGTGGTTACCTGACCTGAACTTAGAGCCTTGAGTGATACGGTTCTAGACGAGAAGCTACAGAGGGTTGCTGATTATCAGCTCCTAACACAGTATTGCACAGGTGTGGGTGACCTTTAGGCTGAAATCCAGGCTTTAAACTGGTTCTTTATTTATTCTTCCTGATTTTCAGGCATTCGTGCCTACTTTTCTATCATTTGATCATTATTAACATTGCACTCATCCAAGGATTGCAGGTAAAGGCTAGGAACCCCAGGTCTCAAAAAGTTTCAGATGTCAGCTTGCCCTAATGACCCAGCCGCAGTTCACTGGTCCATACTAGAGCTCAATTATCCAGAGCAGGTTTGTGTTGGCAAGGAGAACTGGTCTCCAAGTCAATTGCTTTCACGCAATGGTCAAAATGTATTTTCAATTGCAGTATAACAACCGAATGCCAGCATTCAAGTAATCTTGCTTAGTTAGACTTCAGACTATTGGCATAATGTCTGGTCCACTTTGCAGCTTTTTCTGGCAAACTGCTGAGTGTTTATACAGGAAGAGACCAAAATGTACAATGACCAACTTCAGTACATTTGTTTTAACATACTATTTAGGGGCAGGTAATTCTTTAAAAAAAAGTTGATACCACAATTATGGACAAGCATGAAAAAATACATTAAAATAAATGCACATTAGAGTGGGTCTGCAACTGGTTGTACAGAAAACAAAAAATAGCAGAAATTCTGCTCTTGAATATCTAGTTTACTTACTGCTGATTGCCACAAAGAGCATGACCTCATGATTTTACGTGGTTCCTTACAGTACTGCGGCAGTTCCACGGTAAAATGTCCACTGAGTGGCTCTAAAATCAAGTTAAATTGATTTAGCAAAAATGTAGCTGTAGTAACGAGTCCATATGGGCCTCAAATGAAAGTCTGAGAGGTTAATCACAAAACAATTGGCCACTTTTGCATGTGGTATTTCAGTGCAAAAAAACTGCTTTTATTAACCAACCACCCGCCATCAAGTTTAAGCAGGTGCAATCAGTGCTGAAATTACTTATTATCTTAAGTGTTTACTGTAAATTATGTAATTGTCAGTCCTTTCAATGCAACCATACCTCCTTTATATGTAAATTGGGCTTATTATCAATTGCACTTCATTCACGAAAATTGTCTGGCGCAATTTACATCACGCTATTAATGGCAGATGAAAGCAGACGGTGAAATAAATGTGTACATTTTCTCGATCGTATCAGAGGTAATTTATCAAATAATGATCAAATAATGGAGAAGAGGGTTATAACCTGCTATCTATCCAGATGCATGGTGTAGTCTAGCACACTTTCAACATGTTAAAAAGATGATACAGGTGTCTGGATCATAGACATTAGTGATGCTGTTCAGTCCCGCCAAGAAATGGGTGTCGAATATTGGTGGTTTGCTGCATCCTATATAGCACTCTGAATCAGGCCGTTAGATCAACAGCGATTTTGTAGTGGTGTTTTCTAAAGATGAGCACAAGTAATCGATTAATCAAGTACTTATGCAGCTTTAAATATTCAACTAGTAAAAACAATTGAAATTTGCAAATAGATTTTTACTCTGTTGCTTTGCCTGCCATGGGCATCAGTGAAACTGCTTTCCCACCAGAATCTTGCCATTGCCAAATGGTTGGGGCTGTGGATGCATGACATTGTTAAAGGAACAGTTCACTAAAAAAATTCAGTATTTCAAATTTAGAGCATACTCGTTTTTTATTGTGTTAGTGTACTTGACTATAAAATGACTTGAAATGCCCATCCCTACTCATTGCCCCGTTGCCTGATCTGAATAATTTCTTTAGTGAATCAGGCGATATACCATTGCAGACGGGCGTGCATATAACCTGCGCTTTTATCTGGTGCAATTAATTCTTAATGAATTATATACCCCATGATATATCTTTCAAAGATTTAATGCCACAAACCTGGCAAACCAGGTCTTCATTCTGAGGCTGAGGCTAACATTCAAGGTTTAGGGGATCTCTGAAATGTGTTTGTTAAAAATGAAACCAAATTTGATGCATAGATTAGGTCACAAGCAACCAGATTAAATGCAATGTGATTTTGACTGTAAAATAGCAGGACATTTACCGTGTATGTACTGTTAAGTTCAGTATTAGAACCTACAGTATTAGAAGTTATATCCTCATTCACGGCGTCCTGAGATAATCATCTTAAAATTTGTTCAAAGTGAGACTTTTCCCAGGAAATGCGCAGTCAGCACTGTAGTCCCGTCTGTGACAGGCCATATCTTTGCTGTCTTCTTCCACAGACAGCAATTAGTCTTTCTACATTCCCCACAGATTTTAATGAGTTCACTCTTTTTTACCAGGTTTGCTTTCAGACTGCGCCATCCTTTGTTTTATTATTTATTACCAATGATTCCTCCACCTGATTTCTGTGAGGAATGGTCTCTTCACTTCAAACAATAAAGAAGCTCTCCCTTCAGTAGTTCATTCACTTCAATGTCAGGGCACTTAACAATTGAACAATGCCTGAGGATTGAATGCCTGGAAGCTTAACACAGGACAATGGATATAGACTTCATTGCCTACAATGATTGTCACTTAACTTGTCACAGATCTACAGCACACAACCAAGACCATTTTAGTGCAGTTGACGGAACTCTCTTTATGTGGTCAAAGTTATTCCTAAATTATATGTCAGTCTTAAATAACAATCAACTGGTAAGAATTAATCTGAGAAGGCTAATGTTAAACTCTTTTACTCTAGTGGCTGTCCACTATGATTAAGATGTCATTCAACAAAATTCAAAAGGATTTGCACCTGGATAAGAGCAATCCAACAGTATGGAATGCAGCATTCCCCTTGGGGCGGTCATTATTTCATCTTCGTTGTGTAAAGAAAGGCACTGAAATGGCTGTCATCAATTATAACGGAAGCCCTTTGTTGATGCTGGATCTCTATTTCAGGCTCTTAAAATCGCTGATATGAAATCAGATATTGACTATGGAGAGAGAGACGTCTACTGAATCATTTTAATTTTTCAACAGTTTACCATCCATGAGGTTCAAACAGCTCTCAAATTACTTGATACAAATAAGCCAGCTGGTCCAGATATATTCTGATCTTTATTAGCAGCTGACTTTATTTCTCCACCTTTAACATATATCTTTAATCTTTCCTTATACTCAAATTAAATCCCAAAGATGTGGAAATCTGCCTTTGTTATTCCTTTGTTAAAACGTGGTGATCCTACTAAATTGGACAACTATAGACCCATTTCTAAACTCTGCATTCTTTCAAAGGTTTTAGAAACTGTCATCAGTGAACAATTTTCTTTGTATTTATCTGAAAATAATACTTTATCTGTTAATCATTCAGGCTTTAGGAAAAAAACACAGTACCACTACAGCTGCTGTGAAGGTCATGAATGAAATTATCAAGGCCCTTGATAAAGGACATCATTGTGTATCACTTTTTATTGATTTATCTAAAATAAATACTATTTGAAATACTATTGAACCTTCGATACTGTCGATCATGAACTATTGAAACATAGACTTAAAAATATAGGACTACCCGATTACACTATATCTTGGTTTGCAAACTATTTAAATGACAGAACACAATGGGTGCGAATGGAAGGTCACTCATCTACGCTTTTACAGATCACCATGGGTGTTCCTCAGGGGTCTGTTCTGGTGCCACTTTTTACTATTTATTTTAATTGCCTTGATATTGATATTATAAATTGTAGTTTTCATTTCTATGCTGACAATGCTGTTATTTATTGTTGTGCTCCCACTATACATCAAGCTGTGTGTCAGCTACAGTCTGCATTTGATGTTGTGCAACAAAGGCTTGATAGCTTAAAACTTAAATTAAGTTTAAATGCTGATAAAACTAAAGCCATGTTTTTCTCAAACTCAAAGTAATCAACAACAAATCTAGCATCTCTTCACACTTTGCAGGGTACTATGATATGTATCTGAATATTAATATCTTGGTTTTATACTTATTATTATCTATTAAGTCTCATGTAAATCAGTTAGGGACAAAACTCGAGGTTAAGCTAGGTTTTTTTCTTCAGAAATAAGTCTTGTTTTTTATTTGATGCAAAAAAGAAACTTGTCTCAGCTATTTTTGTGCCAGTGCTGGATTATGGAGATGTTTTGTAGAAATCTGCACCATCCTTACTTTTACGTTCATTAGACACTATTTATCATGGTGCACTTAGATTTATAACAAATTTTACTACCCATCATTGTGAGTTGTATAATAGGGTCACTTGGCAATCATTGTCCACATGTAGACTAAAGCATTGGTATCTGTTCAATTATAAATACATTTTGGGGTTATTGCCATCATATCTCTGTTCTCTTACCCAACAGAAAATTGCTGTGAAGTATTCCTTATGTTCTCAGAATTTCTATATCCTTTCAGTTCCATTTGTTCGAACAAGCTTTTCAGTATGTTGCCCCCTGTGATTGGAACGCTCTACAAAATGATTTAAAGATAAAAAGTCTGGTGTAAGTATGTACTTTTATATATCTTATTCTAGGATTTGAGAAAGACGTCTCAATTTGCAAATGTTTTAAAATATTTTTTTTCTTTGAGAATATTCGTATTTGTATCTTTTGTATGCTATTTAAGACCAAACATCTGCGGCTGGCTGTCTTGTCCAGGACACTTTTGTAAAAGAGAATCTTAATCTCAGTGAGATTTATTTCCTGGTTAAATAAAAGGACAAATAAACTGGCGACTATTTTCTAAAGGTTTTTAAAGCCTTCTGTTGTGACATGTAAGAACTTAAAAGTCCATTCCCAGGGCAGGTCAAAAACACCTGCATGTCTTGGTCCTTCATATGGTGTGTGAAACCTTAGACGATGGTTGAAATGAGAATACTTAGCTCTCTTTTGCTGTCAGACATCTCCCTGAACTTTCTTGTGACCAAACCTCCAAAAACCCCTGGGAGAATCATCTAAGAGAAAGCTGGAACGATTTGCAGTTTGGCTTTTCCATTAAGAGTTCTTAACCCCTGCAACTGTGTGAGTAAACATGAATATGAGTGACACCGGGTTTAAAGAGAAAGGCTTTTAAACATTAAAAATATTCCTTATGACTCATGCGCTATATTATGAGTCTTCTGAAATTTAAAGCTGGCTCTAAACTAGCTGATTTTTTCCAATGATTTTCAGGTGTTAGCTATACATGATCACTGGCCAAGCAGAGGGAGACAGAGTGGCCATTAGCACCTCTCAGCTGGGGGGTGTTAATCACTTGACTGTCTGGACTCCAAGCTGAGTTAATGCCTTGAAACACTGAAAATACACATACGATCACTGGCTGTGGGTGGGGTGGGAAGGGAACACCATCAAGGCAGTGACCAATGAGTGCAGTTCCTTTATAAAGTGTATAATGTATAAAGCATGGTGTCGGGAAAGAGCTTGTGGAAGGTGCATTTGAAGTAGAATTTACTGCTAGTGGTCAGCACACATGTTTTTATGACATATCTCATATGTACCATGACAGATCATTAAAAGAAAAGTGATCGGAAATCGCTGCCGAACTCAATGTACATGGTAAGGAACCATTTAAATATACAATAACAATTATGATTAGCCAGGCTGTAATTGATATTTATACTACTGCCGCAGTGATAAAGCACAGAACAAAGTCAAAGGCAGTCATTAAGTGACACCTTTCCTCCAAATTTATTCTGTAAATGTGACAGGATCACTGACTAGGAGGGCAAGATAACGAAAACAGTCATTATGTGTGACACCCCCGACCCAATTCAAGTCTGCTAGGGTAGAGCCAGCTTAATTATATCTATAGGAAATCCTAAACGAAAGCTCTGGAGGAGCCAGATCATTCAGACCTGTCAATCAAGCAACTAGCATATATATGTAGCCTTTTACCGTAGTCCCGGGACAATTCTTCTGGCATCCTGCCTTCTCCCCAACTCCACCTTATTCTCCAATATCCTAACCTCCAGTACTCTATTCTGTAGTGGGGGAGTATAGGATCTCGAGCCCCTCAATCTGAGACAGCAAGCCAAATAAATGTTCTATTAAAAGCCAAGGGCTGGACGGGGAAGGTGAACTAGTGAACTATCGAAATTTAAGTTGTTATAGAAAGTCTTCTGAAATCTCATTCTCCATCCCGCGTATTCAAACTGATGGGTCTCGTTGACTCATGACACACACATTAACTAAAGGTGTTTTGGGGTCAGTGATGTCAAACCTAGCGTGGTGCGTCGAGGTTCCATTTTTTAAATCTGAATGGGATTGGGAATGAGATTTGAGAATGTTGTTGAAAATTAAGATTATCACTGAATAACAACTGAATATTTTGGCCTTTTCCTTGCACAAAGCCATCATATGAGTTCAGAAGACTTGGATTATAGCGCAAAGGTCATATGGACTACTTTATGGTGCTTTAAGGTATTTTTTTGTCCTTTTTGGAGCTTGAAAACCATGATCCCAATGAACTGTTGTTCCACTGAGGGGAAGTAAATGGCGATAGAATTTAGATATTTGGATGAACTATTGTCATTAAGTGTGAAATGTGAAATGTCAGCAAGTACAGTATGGCCACTATAGATCATGACAAACAATGAAAATGGGTGTTAGCAGGCCCGATTCGTCTGGCTGTGATGTGGAGAATGAAGATGGAGATCTTTCAGAGTGGAGGCTGATTGTCTCATTCAATTTGTAGTTATATAACATGCTCATTCTCAATTTATATTGCATGCCTGTGCTCAGAAGAAGTATTATGTGAAATCTCTGAGGTGTAACACAGGCTTAAAAAGACGTTGTATATAAAAGCCGTTCCATTTGAAAAAGCTAAACCTCTGGTTTTACATATATCCACTCCTTTTACTCTCGTCGGTTACATGAAACACGTCAATAAGTCGAGTATTGTCATGTGCTAATCTGAATTTTCAGGTTACTGTTAATGTGGCTGTATGCCTTACGGCATTTTTTGAATGGTTATTCTGAGGGATTCAATTATTTCCTCACACCTCTACCAGAAAATATCACAAGGTTCTCACGAGAAGTGAGGCTGGTTGAAGCAGAGTTGAAGGCCTACTGGAGGTCCTGGTTCAACTTGCTCACCCTATTCTTCACTCTTTACCCTGCAGGGAAGGCTTGCCTCACACGTTGCATCAGTCACTATAAATCACTCACTTTTATTGCCTTTAATAGTTTCACATTCAATGTGCCCTCTTTTTATACTTTCGTATACGCACAGTTTTCAAGAAATTCAAAGCTGTTTATCAGTATGTGACAATAGAAGACTTGTGACGAACATGGGATGGGTGGTAAGGGTAATTTTGAAATGAACCTACTACTTATGCCAGTCATCCATCATTATTTAAATCAATCAATACCTGTTTCCTTGAATTGTCTCTTAAATGGAAAATTGGAATTGGAAAATCTTTTTTCATTACTGTTAATGGTCTCTTTCCAATACCAGTAAAAATGTTTGACATCAAAAAATCCTACATACACAAAGACCTTCATATGCATGATTTTGAAAAACTGGTCAGCCATTGCTTTTCTGATGTGTCATAAGCCCTCATTTACTCATTCACATGCTTCTACAAACCTGGATGGCTGTCTTTTCACAGTGGAGCCCAAAAAACAGATAATATTTGCATACAAACATACTAGTTTTTGTGTTCCATGTAAGAAATAAAGTCATGTGGGTTTGGAACCACATAAGGGTGAGTAAATGTTGACAGAATATACATTTTTGGGTGAATTATCCCTTGGGATCATTTATTCAGCCTCATGCCATCCCAGATGTGTATGACTTTTTTTGTTCTGTTGAACACAAAGGAAGATTTTTAGAAGAATATCTCAGCTCTGTAGGTCCATACAATGCAAGTGAATGGGTGCCAAATTTTGAATCTCCAAAAATCATATTTTGTCCGCATTAAAGTAATCGACAAGACTCCAGTGGTTAAATTAATGTCTTCAGAAGTGAAATAATAGGTGTGGGTGAGGAACAGATAAATATTTAAGTCTTTTTTTTACTATAAATTATCCTCCCTGCTCAGTCATTCTCACCTTTAACTTTCATTTTCACATTCTTCTTCTTGTGGTTTTGGTGATTCACATTCTTCATGCATATCTCCGTCTACTGGGCAGGGAGAAGAATTTCCAGCAAAAAAGGACATCAATATTGATCTGTTTCTCACCCACACCTACAGTATCATATCACTTCTGAAGACATGGATTACTTTTAATGCCACCTTTATGGGTTTTCGTCAAAATTTTGGCACCCATTCACTTTCATTGTATGGAACTACAGAGCTGAGATATTCTTCTAAAAATCTTCATTTGTGTTCAACAGAAGAAAGAAAGTCATACACATTTGGGATGTCTTGAGAGTATGTAAATGATGAGAACATTTTCATTTTTGGGTGAACTATCAATTGAATTCCAAATGGTGGGTGTGAATAATGATTAACTGCATAATAGTGCATACCTAGAAGCCACAATCCTGGGTTCACTCACCTCGCAGATCTGAGTCGGATGTTTTATGCATGCTGTTTTTGCCTTCCTCTTAACCTTTCAACCCTGACCCCTGACCCCTGACCATTTTGGAAAACCAGAATGTAAACTACAGGAAATGATGGTTTACTGCATTGCATTATTGATGTTTACTCCGGTGTGTCCTATCTGATACCCAATCAGTGAGTGTTTAAGCTCATTGTTTGCATCTGGCCTGGTTCACTGTTAAGCTGTGGGCTCAGCTGACATAACTCTGATAAATTCTTTCTAACTTGTCTTATTCACGCTCTGTTGCACTTGTTTTTCTTGATGCATGCATTGATTGTTAGTGAAATATAGATATGTTTCTGTAACAGATTTCCAAACGAGTATTTCCATACTGAGGCATATTTACTGCTTTGGAGAGTTCAGATATGTTAATTGAAGCTGTCACATAAAACAGTTGTCCCTCAGGAGGTGGATCTGGCATTGGAAGCAACATGAAGTTCCTCTCATGTCCTCCCCCCGGTATATGGACCACTCCTTTGAAAGCTTTCTCATTCAAATAGAGGGACTTTTTCAGCTGGTATGTGTGGTTTTGTTTGTAAGCAGTATTTCTTTCATTTTAACCTCTGGTCAGGTTTATCTACTGATGTTTATTTGGTGTGGTAGAGGCTAACTTGATTAAATGGATTTTATCTTTTCTTAGCACTTTTTTTTTTCCAATTACATTTAACCAACTGGTTTCAATGTGATTTCAAGTGGATGTGTGAAATATCGGTTCCCCACAAGTTCACACAGTTGTCTAGCATATTAAACACAGATGCAGTTCATCATACTAAGTAAACTATACTATGTACTAAAGTATTCAAATACCTTTTGTCTTAATTTTGAACAATACGTCTATATTTGTATCATTTTCTACCAAAAAATCTTGCTTGAAAAGCATGCTTCTGCTATTATCCTTTAAAATAAATGTGACATGATATTTAGTTTTTTCATGCAATGACATTCATGCATTTTTAAGTGTGGCTTCAATGGATAGTTCACCCAAAAATGAAAATTCTCTGATAATATAAATACTTTCAAGCCATCCCAGATGTGTATGATTTTATTTCTTCAACAGAACACAAACGAAGATTTTAAGAAGAATATCTTTGCTCTGTAGGTCCATACAATGCAAGTGAATGGTGATCAGACCTTTGTAGCTCCAAAAATCACATAAAGGGAAAGTAATTTATAAGACTCCAGTGGTTAAATCCATATCTTCAGAAGCGATGTAATAGGTGAGAAACAGATCAAAATTTAAGTCCTTTTTTAACCCTAAATCTTGATTTTCACTTTAACATCTGAAAGTCACATGTGGTGCCTGTTCAGTTTCACTTTCACATCTGAAAGTGAAAGTTAAAGTGGAGATTTAGAGTAAAAAAATGAATGTTTCTCACCCACACATGGAAGCTTTAGCATAAGTTCTGCCAGGAAGACTCAATTGTTACGTCACTCATTACCTTCTCATCTATCCAATCGCGTTCTAACACTTGCAGTATAAAAGATGGGTACTTACACATGTCTGAGTTCACAGATGCTGACGCTTTCGTTCTCCTCCACCCTCCCCACCACCAAGATGATCCCTTCCTTCCTACACACCACCACCAGGATGGTCCCTTCCCATACCTCACTGGGGGTCGGCTGCGCCCCTGCCTTCATCGCCAGGCAGGAAATGCAGAGTCCGGACCCCCGGATTGCGAGCTACGGATGGGGCCTACGCCAAAGAACTTTTATCTTTATATTGTTTGCCGAGCTGTAAATAAATGGTTAATTGTTCAGTATTATTCTCCCGAGTCTTTCTGGTAGAACTATAATATTGCTTTTGTAGATATGGATTGAAACACTTGAGTCTTATAGATTACTTTTATGTTTCCTTTGTGTGATTTTTGGAGCTCAATTGTATTGTATTGACCTGCAGAGCTGAGATATTCTTCAAAAAATCTTCATTTGTTTTCAGCAGAAGAAAGAAAGTCATAAACATCTGGGATGGCATGAGTATGAGTAAATGATAAGGCGATTTTTATTTTTGGGTGAGCTATCTCTTTAATTATCCAAACATGTTTGGTCCCAGTATAGCTTCTAATGTTAAAATAAACCACCTATAGGTCACCATCAAGGTAGTACCAACAAATGTGAAAAGAATTAATGTGGAAAAGTTCAAAGCCATTACTTTTCACTTTCTGTATTTTATCCCAGGCTGGCAACAACAGAAGGAAACTTCTCAATGTTGTAGGGTGTGACACAGGAAACAGGCTGAAGGGGGCTTTAGCTGAGGTTGTGTGTGTGCGTATATACATGAGGGTACTGATGTACGTGTTGTTGGACTGTGTAGGAACCCACCTGCCACAATCAGAATTTTTGTGGAAAAAGAACATCCAGGAATGTTCCAACCACATAATTGCCATTCTCTGTCATTCCTATCTCTGTCCAGTCCTACCTGCTATTAGACTAAATGTCAGGCTGACTGCAGGCCAGAAGATAAGAAATAAAGCTTTGAAAATTTTGATCTGAAGACATCTGGCCATCAGACTGTCAGAGTAGACTGCATGAACATGCAGTGCAGTAAAATAGTACATTGCATTATTTAAAGCACTTCATATCTGTCTGCTTTACAAGCTTCAAATAATAATGTGGGAATAGAATTGAATAGAGTCCTTTTTGCTACATGAGAAGTGGTTGTGAAATGTATTTCAGCCTGATCTCATGGCTGTGGTGCCATTTTTGCCAAATTACATTGTTGTTCATTACACGTATCATGCCGTTCTGAGGTGAGATGTTAAATGTTTCCCTAACAGATGAGGTTTTTAGAGTTAATGCTCTATCGAAAAATCAACCAAAAGCAACCATGTCATTTTGTGTGCTTTTCTGGTCTCGTACCCTGGTCCATTTCATTGCAAATGCAACAGTCTATAAGTTGAGCTACTGCACAACTTGATTGTATTTGAAGAATGAGCTTATACATTTAGTTGGTTATGTAATGTAAATGTTAAAATATAATGCCTTAAAAGACATGCACAATAGTAAAAGGGCTTTTCATGTCATAAGATAGCATTCTGTGATGAACAGATCGAAAAGTAAACGATAATATATTGTTTTACTCGTGATTTATTTTGGGATAACAGCCGGCTTACTGTACATTATCCCACTTGTTACATCCAAATAAATAAATAAATGAACAAAAAATATTGATTTTCATTGAAATTATGTAATTAGGTGAAATCCACCTTTTGGTTTAAGTCGGAGTTCTGTTGGTGCTAATTTGTAATTAATGAACATCTGACTGCACATAATGCATCTTACTTAAAGACTACTTGCCAAATGTATTAAATAAATTCACATGAAACATTGACTTGAGTTGAAATAATTGTATTAGCTTACTTGTAGAGAACGCACAGTGATCTGAAAGCAGGAACGATGACTCGCAAATACCTGAATGAGTGGTCTGATATTTGGATGTGCGTTTGTTACAGAGAAATATCAGACCACTAGATGGGGCCATTGACCAATCAGAATGAAGTATTCCAGAGAGCCATGTAATAATACAAGTTATTATTGTTGTAGTGGCTCTCGTGTTTAATTTACCAGGGAATTGCCACGATATGTACAATGAGTCACGTAAAATTGATTTAGCAAAAATGTAGCCTAAATATTGCTACCTGATTATATGAGACCAGGTGGATTTATTACCATGGCACCATGAACTATAGGGACAGTCACCACAGTAAAGAAAATAGCTCAATTGTTTTGCCTCAACAGCAATGAGATTTTAAATGAAATTATCCTCTGGGACCATCTGAAACTATCTGGGGTTAAGTGCCCTGCTCAATGGGAATTGTAATATCACAAGTTTTTCTTCTTGCTTCTTGCAGGGATTGAACCAGCAACCTGCAATTTAACCATATTTCTATATGCAGCTATGTTGTTAGTGCTTGCCATTTCAGTCATATACATTTACGTATATCAGTCACCATTTGATTTGTATTGTACATTTTTACACAGTGAAAAAAAAAGCATGTATTTGACCAAAATTCCATTATCGACATCATTCTTATTACGGTGTCAAAATAAAAGTTCCTCTAGAAACATGCAAGAATTTACCTGACTTTCTCAATATTTCCTATTCCTTCCAACAACAAAACAATTGAATGTAACATTCTTATAATTACGACTTCAGAAGCAGGTTGTAGGATAATTCTGATAGCATTTGAGTGGCAGCATTAGTAAACATCTGTTAGATTTGAGGCTAAATGCTAGTGTACTCTTGTTTGAAAATTCATACAGATTTATGTCCAATAAAAATCTTTCTAGAATGAGAATACCCTTCCCCTTAGCCATTAGCAACTCATGGATTTGCCTGGCTGTAAACTAAAGTCTATAGGGTATTTAAATAAAAGGAATAACACTTATTTTTGTATCATCACAAATGTTTATTTGTCGATTGAATGCAAGAGATGGGTGTGAAAGTAATCAAGGTTAATTTCATTTGTGTTCCTGAGGCACTAATGAACCCAAATAAAAGCCACAATAAGCCCAAATTCAGATGAAATGCATTTGACGATGAATGATTGCTGAATCAAATATGGCAACCGCTTGCAGACCTGCCAAGATTTAATGCCATTTTACAAATCTGAACAACTGTGAACTCTGTTGGCAACACTGTGGCTACTCTGGCCTTGACATCAATGTCACTGTCTGCCGCTTATTGTGTTAACTATCGGCCCAGCCTGTCTTTGCATTGATGGAATACATTTAAGTTTGGAGGGTCCCTTGTGGCGTTTGGCTTGGGCTGTTTAACTATGATATGAGTAGTGTGTTTGTGTGCATGGTGCCTCCTTTGTATGCCCTTATTTATTCTCTATTCCGCAGAACTCATGCTGATATGTGGGCCCCATAAATCTGTGCACTGCATGGAAATGCCAGTCAAAGTTCACACTTAAGTTCATTTCATGCTTCACTGTCTTCCTATGCATGTACGGTGTGGTGTGTTTGTGTTCGAGAGAGATTTTGCATTTAAATATGCGGCTTTATCATGGAAAGATTATCTTTCATTCTTTGTGTATGTGAGTGTGATTATGCATTCAGAATTTGTTCAGGAATTTCTATGATAACTGTGTTCTGAAAATGTTTCTCTCAAAGATGGAAGATTTAATCAGCCATTAAAGTAAAAAAAAAAAAAAAAAAAGACTTAACTTTTGAGATGCGATTCACTGGGTTTATTCCATGATTAAACAAAAGCCACTCCTCTCAGTTATTTTTGTCTGGATAATAGTCTAATCATTTGCAAAGGCATGCAACCAATGTCATTTCCTCACAATAATTTTGTTGAAACATCTCAGCATCAAACATTAACACTCTCAAATATATCATGATTCAGTTTTGAGTGCATTTTTATTAGCGCATACTTGCTGCAACAGTACAAAGTTGACAATCACTTTATTTAGCCTTTAGGGCAGAAACATACTCTTTGCAAGTGTGCGAATGCAGACACTTTGAGCAACATATGGTCGATTTCACACGTCAATGAATTTTGAAATTTTGAGTAATATTAAAAATGCAGCACAATTACGCATTGCATTCTCATTAATGTAAATAATAAAAGTTTCCCTCTACTGTCAGTTTTCTCTTTCGTGTCAACTACTTTCATGGAGCGACAGTTTAAAGAGAATCTTACTGAGCAAGTTAGATCTTATAAACGTGTTTTAGCTTTGTAGCTATCAGAATAATATCACGTCTAGTATAATGGCACATACATGTAATAATAATTAAAAAATCAATTCAATTCCATGATATGCTGATTAATTTAATGAATTATGTAAATATTGATGAATAATGAAGATAGCCTATAAATATAATATATAATAAATAAATACATTTTCAGTGTAAAGCGCTTTGGTAACCTCTGAGGTTAGAAAAAGCGCTATATAAGTGCAGACCATTTACCATTTACCAAATATCAATATTAAGATCAAAGATCAAAGTTCAAAGACATTACATATTTGGTGGCAAATGGGTAAAGCATTGATTAGAAAATGCCCCCCCCCCCAAAAAAAAACAAAACAAAACAATTATATATATATATATAAATAAGTCAATATATTGCATGATTTATTTTCATATTATTGAACATACTCCTAAGGACCACAGCGATAAATTCAGCAATTAAGTTCATCAGTCTGTAGACATGGGTTGTTCTCATAGGATGCGTTCTTGCATCCCATCTTGCGTCAGACGGACACTTTTGGATAGTCTCAATATTGTTCCATTGAATTTGGTTTTTAGCGTCACTAGCCATAAATTGTGTTTTTATGACTCTTGGTTCAGTTAGTCTGAAGGGGTGGGTGATATGTATGTTGATGTTAATCTTACGATTTGACTAATTTTTTAATTACATATATCGCGCTATAGTTCAATAATAAAAAGAAAAATCAATACAAATTGCTTTATATGCCCATTTTGATGGAAGTGCTGGAAAAAAAGAGAAAATCATTTAATTAAATAAGAGGAATTAAATTTACATTTAAATTGAAAACTACTTCCTCAAAACAAAATAATAAAAAAAAAATTGGTTTTATATCAACCTTTCCACAATGCTAAATTTCACATTATGCCACATTTCAGAGTTGATTATTATTATTATTATTATTATTATTATTATAAACTTTCCTCAAGAAACTTGACATTTTCTGAACACAATGCAAAAAGGGAAATAATCCATACATAAAACACACACACACACACATATATATATATATATATATATATATATATATATATATTTTTATGTATGGATTATGTATGGATTTTTTTTATGTATGGATTATGTGTATATATATATATATATATATATATATATATATATATATATATATATATATATGTGTGTATGTGTGTGTGTATGTGTGTACATATATATATAAGACTTAATTAGGCTCTTAATGACTTAAGTAATCTCTGTAGAGAATATTTGCCAGTTTGATTCCTAATATCATTCAAACTGAATTTTATTAAGGGTGATGAGGTGTAGTTTAAAATGTCACATAATTGTTGGCTCATGACACATTGCTGTTTGAGATGTTTGACTTCCTCCATAGTGCTTTAGGGTAAATAACTCAAAACTCAGAAGAATTCAAATGGGTCACACAAGCTTTGTGCCGCGATAGAGAGAAACTGGATTGAGTAATGTGAGTCATCCCGCTATGCATTCTCCTGTCTGTGGAGCACAAACAGGAAGCCTCACCTGCAGGACTCACTTTCATGCTTTTTCTCTCTCGCGCACACTTTCATGCTTCAGTGACATCATGTGAAACAAAGCTGCATGTGATGAGAAGCATATTCACAACGCAAGATGAATGTCATTGAATTTGCTTCGGCAGCCCGGAATAACGGAATATTGCTTGTGCTTTAGCCAAAATATTGTCATTACCCGAAATAACTATTTGCTCCACCTTCCCCCTCCATTTCTCTGACAGAATGTGTACCGCATAGGTGTTATGTGAATAGGACGAGGTGCACATTTATTTCCATGCGGTGGCAATTTTGCATAACCGTGATACAGACGATAAATCCAAAATGTACAGTATACCGGCTGCCAAATTTCTACCAGTTTATCATGTCTACCAGTAAATCGCCCACCCCTAATCTGAAACTTTAAAGGTGCCCTCAGTATTTTATTTCCTCATTAAAAAAAACTTATACTTCTAAAGAAATATGTAGTAATTTTGAAACATATGTATAAAATCATGACCACTCATGTGAGATGAAGAGTTCAGTCATATCAGTAATCATATAAAAGCTCTTTTATTCTACATGGAGCAGGGGCGCCTTGTGGGAACAGCCATGTTAGCATCACATGACCAGCTAAATGTTACTCACTTAATCTAAATAAATGTCCTGTTATTGGACACTTTCACTCATTAAATGAATCCTGGTTTACTGTGCATAGTTAATTTCTATAATGGCATTGTATTCTGAAAGTTACTTTCTTTGAAAGACGGAGCTTCCTGGCCACTAAGTGCCAGTGTAAGTAATACTTCGACATACTTCAAAAAATTATTGAGTGCAGCTTTAAAACATGCTTCTTGAGACCTTTGCACTCTGCTCGGCCCAGCTGTATTTGCATGTAGAGCTGGAGTTGCGCTGATTGCCCCCTGCTGACTGCTAGTCCCAATATCTTTATTTACAAATGATCAGGGGGTGCCTTAATTTAAAGGTAACTCAATTGCCCCCTTGAGAGCTGGGGATTGTTACTACCACATTAACACAAGAACACATGTTATGTATTGTACACTGGGACAGTGTACTTGCAATTTGTTGGCCAAGAATTTGAGTCTGTGTACTTGCGTTGAGTCTGTTTCTGACCTTCTGTTGTTATTTGATAAATCCAGACTTCCTGCCAGGATATTCTAATCTCAATTTTATGGACTTTCTATTTGATTGTATATGGCTTCTTATCACATTTCTCACAACTTTTCATGAAAAAGAATAGATAACTGTCAATTGTGTTCTTGTTGTGGTTACTATCAGTCTGTTCTTTAATCTGCAGTGTATTTATCTCTTTTATGTGATGAACGTGTAAAGCTTTGATAATTTGTTAAGATTATTTGTAACATGGTAAATGATCACACTTTATTATAATCACTTATTATAAATAATGACTTAATGCTCTTTGAACTTTGATTAGAGAAGATGACAGTCAGAGAAATGAATCACTCACATGTCTTTGAAGTGTGTTTGGGGTTTTGTCAGAGAGCCAAATCTTTGCCCTTATTTTGTTTTTCCCCTTGGAGGCAAGGGTTGGTCACAGTTCATACACTGAAAAAGAGATTTTCCTAAACCAGTCCCTGCAATTTTTTACTTTTCACTATTCTGTGATAAAACCTGGAAATTATGCTGCACTTGATCTAATATCACAGTCAAGCACCACATCTTTAGTCAAAAATCTTTTATAATAGTTGAAGTTTACAAAAAAATAACTTTATGATGTCTTTATAGTACAATGAGTGATAGTGTGACGAGGAGGAGGGTGTGGCCAGGCCATGAGGCTGCATGGCCATCTCTGAATCAACTGATCAGCGGGAGAGTGAGATAAAGGGGAGCCAGAGATGCCAGTTCTGGAGAGAGAGAGAGAGAGAGAGATGCATGTGGCAAGGAGGAGGCTGGAACTGGCTGAACAGTCAACATAAAAGTTTAATGATATCAATGAACTTAAAACAACATAAAACATAAACGAACAGACAAACATGCAGTGTGGCCACGTGCATCTCTCTCTCTCGGACTGGCATCTCCGGCTCCCCTTTATCTCGCACTCCCGCTGATCAGCTGATTCAGTGCCAACCGTGCAGCCTCACGGCCCGGCCACGCCCTCCTCCTCATCACAGATAGTTCACCCAAAAACGTCTAGGTTACGGATGTAACCTCCGTTCCCAGATGGAGGGAACGAGACTTTGTGTCAAAGAAGCGACACTAGGGGTCTCTTTTGAATATACCTCTGATCTATGAAAAAAGGCCAATGAGAAATTGGCAGAGAGAATTTGCATGTCCCGTGCCCAGACATACGGGTATAAGGGCGGGGAAATACGTCTGTTTCATTCAGGATTTTTCTGATGAGCCGACAATGGTCCAGCCGCAACAGTGGCTCGGCTCAGCGACGTGGCTGGGAGGACACAACGTCTCGTTCCCTCCATCGGGGAATGGAGGTTACATCCATAACCTAGACGTTCCCCATCTATCGCTCACTTTGACGTTGTGTCGAAGAAGTGACAGTAGGGGTCCAATTTAAATCACGCCATGAGCTGAGCCTTGTACGTGTACTGCTGACACAGGAGCGGGCAGGTATTTAACGTGCCAAAGCGACCAGCTGTATCAGGCTGCACGTACCCTTCCCCAATGCCCCATAAAGTTGTCAAAAGCCTTCTGGTCTTTACCCTTGACAGGGGAACAAGGCGACGCTGCCAAGTCTGGGAACGGGCCAAACCTAGCCGGGCCTCTTTTCTCTCTATGTTTCTCGCATAGAGTCAACGGCTGGGGCCCTTACACACATCGGGGAAGGAGGTCTTACCCAGTTTCCTATTCTTTCAGGGGGAAAAGTCCCTGCGGAGACCACACCTGCCCAGAGAGTGGGAGGTAAGAGTGGTGACATAGGTCACATGTGGGAAGTGGAGTTGTGGTAGATCCCGCCTCTTCAGAGGAAGGAGTTGCTACAGACACGCCGACCGGGGGGCAGTGGGAACTGCCCAAGGGAGACGCGGGTCCACTCGTAAGGGAAATACACACAGGAGGGAAGTCAACGTAGGAGCCCTGACCTGTGGAGCACCTATTCCAGTACAAGGTAGATTTGAGTACCCGCAGTGGATTAGGTCAGCGAATTCCTCCGCTGAATTGCGGACCCAGAGGCCTAGGGAGGAGTCGTCCAAAGAGCTGCTCAGAACGTCTAAAGCTTTGCGCACCTTTGTGGGTCTTCTGCCCGAGACGGACACCAATTTGCAAACAAGCACCAATTTAGGGCGTAAAGTGGCCTGGTAGAAGGGGCTCTGGCTTGGTTGATCATGTCTAAGATGGTAGGTGGTAGATCAGCTAGATCTTCCGCGTCCCGTCCAGGGGCCAGACGTGGAGGTTCCAGAGTTCTGGGTGTGGATGCCAGAGCGTGCCCCGTCCCTGAAAAAGAAGATCTTTCCTCAGGGGAATTTGCCAGGGAGGGGCTGTCGCGAGGAGTACGAGGTCCGAGAACCAAGCTTGGGTGGGCCAATAGGGATCCACTAGAGTGACTTGTTCCTTGTCCTCCCTGAACTTGCACAGCACCTGTGCAAGAAGGCTCACTGGGGGAAATGCGTACTTGTGCAGCACCGTGGGCCAGCTGTGTGCCAGTACGTCTGCCCCGAGGGGAGCCTCTATTCGGGCATACCAGAGCGGGCAGTGGGAGGTCTCTTGGGAGGCGAACAGGTCTACCTGAGCCTCGCCGAACCATTCCCAAATCAGCTGGACCGACTGGGGGTGAAGCCTCCACTCTCCACTGGGCAAGCATTGGCGTGATAGCACGTCCGCCACCAAATTGAGGTTGCCGGGGATGTGAGTGGTGCACTGCGACTTGAGTCGCTGCTGGCTCCAAAGGAGGAGACGACGGGCGAGTTGTGACATGTGGCAGGAGCGTACGCCGCCACGGCGATTTATGTACGCTAATACGGTGGTGCTGTCTGATCTATTCAAGACATGTTTGCCCTGAATTAGCGGGAGAAACCTCCGCAGGGCAAAGAATACAGTCAACAACTCTAGGCAGTTGATGTGCCAGCGCAGCGGGGCCCCTTTCCAACGGCCCGCGGCTGCGTGCCCTTTGTACACGGCGCCCCAACCCAATTTGGAGGCGTCGGGACACCTGCTGCAAGGGGACTCCTGCCCGCAGAAAGCAGAGGTCTGTCCAGGGTTTGAATGTTTGGCAGCAGGCGGGAGTGACCATCACATGGTGCGTGCCGTGGCACCATGCTCATCTCAAGACTCGAGTCTGGAGCCAGTGCTGAAGCGGTCTCATATGCATCGGCGCAGCGGCGCGACCACCGTGGAGGACGCCATATGCCCCAGGAGCCTCTGGAACAGACCTGGGACCGCAGTGCCTGGCCTAAAGGCGGCAAGGCATTCCTGACTGACTGTGCTGACTCTGCGACCTTCATAAAGATGCAAGGGGACAGGGACATGCCGAAGGGGAGGACCTTGTACTGATACGCCTGGCCGTCGAACGCGAATCGTAGAAAGGGTCGACGTCGAGTCAATATTGAGACGTGGAAATACGCGTCCTTCAGGTCTACCGCTGCAAAACAGTCTGGATGCGGACGCAAGTTAACCCTCTGGGGGCGCCGGCGCGTCCTTCTGGATTTTTTCGTCATTACAGAGTAAACAACTTTAAATACTCCGTCATTTTGGGGCATACAGATAAGTGTAACACATCATCACTTTTATTTGTGTACACTCACAATAACAACAAAACCTTGTGCTTTTGTAAAATAAAGAAAATAAAAAGGGTGAGCTGTAAGCAGTCTCTGGGTTTGCGAGCATATTTCTGAAACACGTCAGAAAAATGAACTGAAACTCTGCGAATACTTATCACACAAACATGAAACATATGTCTAAAGAAAGCTTAAAATGTCTACTTTTAAATAAAACTATTCAAATGTAAAACAAATATTCTCCTGTAATGTAATCTGTTTGAAACAAAGCTATGTACATTTTTTACTGGTTCATCTAATTATAGCTAATGTGCTCACAACCACCAGCAGAGCACGCTATTCATACGCTAATGTGCTGAAGCCATCAAGGCAAATGGTAAACGCCCCCGACAGTGAGGTTTTAAATAAACACAATCCATTCAATTTACTGCTCGTTTGTAACGATATACAGGCAAGGAAACTCCTGGATAGTAAGGAAGAGTTAACATTTTCTTCAGAAGAAGAGCGGGACTCCAATGAACATTTGTATTTTGAAGAGAGACTTGATCCAGCCGAGACTTGATCCAATTTCGGACGAGTAAGTCATTTAGTTTTCATTAGATGACATTTTATATAAACATGTACATATTTTACTAGTGGGACTGTTTCCAGACTTGCCAGCCAGGATTCAGAGTATTTAAATTTGAAATATGTCCTAATAAGCAAGTCTTAGTTACATTTAAATGCTGTTTTGGCTAAAGCAGGTATTTAAATTGTATGCTGTATGATATAAATATGATATATAATATGATATAAAATTATATTAATGTTTAGAATATATTTTATCTAGTGTTTATGCTGCCTCATTATCATCAATGCTTGTGCTTGCAAATATGTGTTCAGGTGTAAATGAGTAAAACGCACTTTAAATATGCCCATATTAGAAAATCAGCATATTATAATGATTTCTGAAGGATCATGTGACACTGAAGACTGCAGTAATGATGCTGGAAATTCAGCTTTGATCACAAGTTGCATATTACAATATATTCAAATAGAAAACTGTTCTTTTAAATTGTAAACATAGTTCACACAATGTTTTTACTGTATTTTGGATCAAATAAATGCAGCCTTGGTGAGCAGAAGTGACTTCTTGTAAAACTTTTAAACGGTATTATAGCTCTAAAATTACGATGAAGTAAGGGCTGTAGAAACCCTTCTTCATCTCGGTAGGAGGGAAAGGCTCTGTCACGTCTTTGAGTAAGAGGGTCGTGATTTCCAAACGCAGGGAATTGGCATGTTCGCCGTTTACTGCGATAAAGCCGACGCCCCCAAAGGGGGGGGGGGGGGGGGGGTGGTGGTGGTGGGGTGGTGCCTGGCAAATGAATAGCATAACCGAGTCGGATGGTCCAGCGTGATGGGTTGGGAAATGAAAACCACGCATCCAAGCTCCATGCTAGGGGCGCCAATGGGATGATTATTTTTGACGTACCCGGCGGGGCTTTGCAGCGGGTGGTGCAGGTAGTACAGGGTCGGGAGGCAAAGGTGTGTCCCAAGGCTCTGGTGCTGAGAAAACTTGTGTGATCACAACCCAGATACACGAGACAGCGCAGAGAGCACTCTACCGCATCCAGAAACTACACAGGTGCGGAAAGGTATCTTTATAAAGATGCGTCCTGAAAAGAACGTTCAACGCCGCTGTGTATTGGTCTTTTAGAGGAATATACTCTTTTTAGAGAAAATCACTCCTTTAACAAACAACTCTTTTAGTTTGCGCTGTCAAAGCGCCCAGGAGTAAACTGCGAAGGAGAACAGAGAAGGAGAAAGCTGCTGAAGTGCGCCGTAGATCCAACAGCAGATCGCTCAGATGATGAGGAACAGGTGTGTGACTCGCAGCTCGCTGCATACACAACCATCGGCTCCAAAGAAAATATCTGAATGAAACAGACGTATTTCCCTGCCTTTATACCCGTATGTCCGGGGGCGGGTCATGCAAATTCTGTCGGCCAATTTCTCATTGGCCTTTTTTCATAGATCAGAGGTATATTCGGCGCTCAAGAGAGACCCCTAGTGTCACTTCTTCAACACAATGTCGAAGTGAGCGACAGATGGGGAACAAAAATTATCTCATCATTTACTCCGAGAGCTCGGATCTGGTGTAGACAGGGTGTGAGATGTCACAATAGCTGCTACACATAACCTCTCTGATAGCTTGGGTCCATTTATGGTGTCAAAGAAATCCTCTGGTGGGCCTGTAATTTTCTCTTTTGCTACTGTTCTGTAACCTAGTCTGTTACCATGGCCTCACTAATGATGTCACAACACAAGTGTCTCTGTGCCCCTTCTGTTACCATAGCACCATTTATGATGTCACAATGCCACTGTCCTCCAAGCCTGAAGGTACTCTAGGAGGCTTTTATGATGTCAGAAAGGCAGCGTCCTCCTGGAGAGCTTATACTCTTGCAGTGTGTCAGCTATTTTACCTCACACCTCCCTTTATGAGCCCCACTGTGGTCTTTCTCACAGACATCAAGAGCTCTTCGCTCCACTGTGTAAAAGCTGTTCCCTCTTGCACACTTAAACAGTGTAGCCAGAATTTCCACACTAAACTTTGAAGTCTCAACCTGAGAGCAGTTACAAATTGCGTATTATCCCTGTGGTCTTTTCATGAAAGGAGGAGTTTAATGATCAGTGACACAGCTATTAATGACAGGTCGTTATGTTGTTGTACAGCTAGTAAAGGGGCAATAGGTGGTGTGGAGCAATCTTGTATTCTACTTTCCCACACTCTTTCACTCTTTCATGTTCCTGGGAAATGCACTTAATCAACTTTTTTATAAGTGTTTCTTCCAAAAACATGCCCAGATTTCTTTCATCTTTAAAGATGTTTTTTGATGTAATCAGACTATCAGGCCTCTCCGTACACTGTAAAAAAGTCAGCCTGATCTCATGAAAATTACATGGCCGTGGCAAAATTTTTGCAAAACAAAATGAGTTGCCTTATTCAATACACTCTCATGGCGAAATCGTCAGGATTCAAATGACTTTTCTAAATTTCATATAAACTCATATGATATGTCCTTAACGCCTCGTGCGCGGAACTCGTGTTTACGAATTAGACATCCAGAAATTTGCACGTGATGAAGTCGAGTTTATGCGAAAAGCATCGTGCGAGACCATACGAAATAGCCAACTTGTAAATTATGTACATATATTCATGAGATCGGATTGGCCTTATTAAATGTTTCACAGTGAATTGGGACATCCTTAGCCTAAACCAACACCTAAACCTTACCGACAGTGTTCAAAAATAAATAGTGAAATAAAACACATTTTCTGAAGCAACCACATGATTTTGCGATGCTTCTATGACACTTTCAATTCACATGTCAGTGTGTGTGTTTGGTTGGGCTTGAATCGCACACTTCAGAGTCAACACTCTAAGCTAATCATGTTGGAATAAGTGTGTAAATGTTGTTAAGTCTGTAATGCAAGCATTAAAATGTAAAGTTTTTTTTAACGATGCATTATTGTAAAAGCATTTCAATATCATAACATAGCAGTGTGTGAGTGACAATGCTAAAAATAAGTGATTATAAAGTCAGAATCAGCCATTGTAATTGTGATTTGTGTGAGCCTGAGGCACAGTTGTTGTAGGGACTCTAATGTTAATTTCACCAGGAAATGAAATGTAGAATGCAGCACATAAAAGTCAGTGTGCAAAAATGTAAAATACTTTCACTGATGTAACCTTATGTTGTTACTTATTCAGCCATATTAAGTTATATATTTGATTTACTACATGAAGCATGTTTTTTACCTGACAATTTATTTTTACAAAGTTCCCAACAAGTTCTGAAATATACGGGAGTGGTTTTAACAGTTAAAGGTACATAAATATACTGTAAATGCTATATATATATACATTTCTCAGGAATCTTCCTTATTACAATCCGGGGGCATTGTGATTAATTGCGTACATTTTTAACTCGTTATTTTTAATACAATCAATCGCACCGAATTAACGCGTTAAATCGACAGCCCTAATATATATATATATATGATGATTTGTTTCAGGGCTGCAAGCACCCATTGAACTCCATATGAAAAGCACGTCTTGTTCTAGTAATGGCACTGCCGATGGACATATAATTCATCAGAATTGTCTGGTAATCATTAGCTGATGCTTCTCAGCGGCAAAGGGTACAAAGTTAAAATTATGTTAAATTTGAGTGGCGCATCAACAGATCATCCACGGGAGAACAAAGTGCGCAGTGTGACCTGCTTTTATGTTAAAATGCTGACTTACGAAAGGTGCAAAGAACGTAAATTTTGTCACAGTCCCATCAACGTTTGTTTTATAAAAGCTCTATTCTCTGGCGTGGACTCACTCGTGTGTGTTTGTTTGTAGTGTGTATACGAGTGTAATATCCCCGCTGGACACATCGCAAGGGTTCTGCCCTCTAACCAGTGTTCAGAACTCACACAGAGCTGAATAAAATGTCACAATCTAACGTCAAATCGGTACATGCCTTAATTGCAATTAAGAAAACGCAGTAAACGCATGAACGCAGTACACATTTTAAATTAATTGCATGTTAACGCGTTAACACAGACAGCACTAATATATATATATATATATATATATATATATATATATATATATATATATATATATATATATTTTTTTTTTTTACAGTTGCATACCTTCTATAGGAAGAAGGAAAGTCTAAACTTATTTAACAATATAATTACGTTTCTGCTCCAAGCCATTGTCAAGATATAATTATTTAAATGTAATTATTTAAATGTTGACTGATATAATCATTTAAATCAGTTTTTTTTTTCTTTAGTGCATAAAAATGTGTGATATTTTGACCCCCTAAAATGATGGAGCATGTGTGTTTGTATATACCCCTAAACCTAACCCTCACAAAAAACATTCAGCATTTTTACATTTTCAAAAAAAATTTGTTTAATATGTATTTTAAGCGATTTGAATTATAGGAATTTGAATTATAGGGACACTAGAAATGTCCTCATAAACCACATTTATAGCATAATACCCTTGTAATTACCAGTTTATAACCTAAAAAACATTGCTCGTAAACCACCCAAACCCACCCACTCACACACTCACACACAAACACGCGCACGCATGCAGGCACGCACACACACAAACACGCACGCACACACACAGTTCTGCACAAAAGTTTTAGGCAGTTGTGGAAAAAATTTGTATAGTGAGGATGTTTTAAAAAAATATTTTATTAATCAATTATCTTCAATTAGTGCTGAGTAGAGACATCTCTGAGTTGTAATCTTATATTACATGAACGCAGCATAAACTTGTTATTCCCGGACATGATTTATGATGTCTTTTTGTACATATTTGAAATGGAATGCCTTTGATCATACCTTGAGGTCAACATCCACCATGTCTGTGCACTATTGAAATCCTTTCCCCCTCAGTGGAGGCTGGTCCACCTGTTTGTATGACCTTGGTCAGATTCCTGCTGGATTTTAGGGTTCTGCCTTCAGGGGACGGGATGTTTGCAGGGAGCACTGTCTTGCCACATTGTCTGACTCTATAGGCTAAATTCTTGCTACCCTCCCCCTGTTTGCTGCTCTGTCCTGGAGGCCTGTTCAACCACTGTATGTCCAAGGAAATAGTGCATCATAAAGTGCTTTTAATGTTCAAGTGCATATATTTGCACATATATTGGTTTTGCAAGCACATAATAATGCAGTGGGTGTGGTGCTAAGAAAGCTGGCATTGAATGAGACAAACGTTTGTCTTTGTTTCATGGAGCAATATGATTGGCTGAGAACCTGCATTGCTGCCCTAACTGCATGGATATTCACTTTGAACAACTTCTATTCTATTCTATTCTATTCTATTCTATTCTATTCTATTTTCCCCATATACTTTCCTAGATTTATCGAGACAAGGATCCCTATCACTATTGCTCATACTTGGTCCACACTAATACGTTTTTGGTTGAAAACTCAGATATCAGTTAACTAACATCATTGTCTTCCAAAGTGTGTGCTACTAGAGAATTTATTTAAAAGCAAAACATAGCAAAATCAATGCGTGTTGTTCCAATAATGTATTAGTGTTAACTTAATCCCTAACCTTAACTTTGGTGTGTAACTTGCACCACACCGTTATTGCTACGGAGATTAATGATTCCTGAATGCTTTTACTTTTATAAGCACTCTGAATTAACAAATTTTGTCTGTGGATGATAAAACAGGAGAAAAATACTCCAAAGCGTACCACTCAGAGCACCCTAGCGACCACTTAGCAATTCTCTGGAAACCTTTTCGCCTTACAGAAAAGCATCAATAATATAAAATTTGAATCTGTTTTTAGAATGTGTTTTTTTAGTGTGTTATCTGTTTTAGAGGGGTGTGTGTATGTACTCCCATGCTTCACAATTCTTAATTAACTCTTGAACAATGGACCAGTGAAGATCAGAGAATGAGTGAGGAGCTTGTTGTGTCTCCTCGTGAGCTGCTTCCTGAGCACATGAAAGGAACACACACTGTCCAAAAAAAATAAAAATCGCGAGAAGAGAGGAGGAACTCTGAACTATGGCCTTCAAAGTGAATACCACCCCCGATCCACCCCCTACCAGTACAGACCTTGCAGACAGCAGAATACATTCATAAGGATGCTTTAACACACATTGATGGATACATACACACACACTCCCAGCATACTCGTGCATGTATGCATTGTTCTCTTTTTTCTTTTGTTTTGGCACACAGTCTGTCTGGCTATAACTGTCTAGATTAGGGTTGCCATGATAACAAAATTTTGTAGTCAATACAAGAAATGTCACTATTCTCGATACCAATTTCGATACCACAGCAAAAATGGAAGTACTATTGAAAACACTGTTTTATTTAATAATTTTAATTTTAATCAAATTATTACACGTAAACACATACAAAAATGTAATTATGCAAAAAAAATATATAAATGTAATATAAATAAATAATATTTAATTCTGTTTATTTAGTAAACAATTTTATAATATATTGCATCAGTATATATATATATATATATATATTAATGTATACATTTTTCATTTTTTATATAAATAATGAATGTAATATATATTTTATATTTAATAAAAAGTAAATATAAAATATAATATATTAAATATGATACAGTATACATATTTTAATTAACACAATATCATTATTAATGAATCAAAAATATTGAATTTAACACAATCATAATAATATTAATAATAATAAAACAATGACTTGTAGCCTTCAAGTATTCTCAGTTAAATTAAAATTGTGGGCATAATGTTAATAGTCAGTAATAGAAAAAAAACACAAGCAATAGAAGAAATAATAAAAGAACAAATACAAATAAGTAAAACATTTTATACATATCCAGCAACATAACCAAGTATTCAAAAAACACATATGGCATATGTCACATATGGTTAGGGTTAAGGTTCTCGATAAAATAAAAAGATCCTTACATACATTTTTTATTTTAATATTGACATGGTACAATGCTTCTGAAGTACTGGTATGTTTGACATCCCTAGTGTAGAGTAGCTGGATTTATGTGCTGTCTTTAGGATACATTGTGTGATATACTGTTGCATGAATTCATCATTCAAGACACTGCATAATTCATACTTTAACTGTGCTTTTGGCTTTTTCTGATCTTTACATATATCAGTAATGGGGCTTAAGTATCTAATCCAGAATGTTTTGATTCAGGGTGGACATGAATTCATGTGAAACAGATTGAACACAATTCCATTTTAAAATTATATAAATAACATTATAGTGTCCTGCCATGGGTCACACCCTTCATATCCCTGTTTTGAGGACTGTGGAAACAAGAGTGGGATTCCAGCCAACACACATCAATACAGCAATTTCCTATTTGGTAATTTCCTGTTTTGACAGGAAGCAGAAGAAGATAGCTTGCTCACACAAACAGACAGAGTTCTAGACGTTAGGGTAATGCTGTCAGCTGTCTTCAGGTAGTTCCACACAGGCGTTGGCCGACCGCTACAATGTTAATGAGATCGGCCTGCCGTGTGCATATAGGAAAGGAAACATTTGTAGGGAATGTTGTTAATCATTTCTGAAGCTGCGCCCTCCTTCCCGGGATGCTCTCTTTGACCTGCACACAATGCAAAGCTTTTGAGAGCTTTTGTTTTTTCCATCACATTCCATCCATCACCATAATCCATTTGCTGTGAGCAGGGAAGTCATCTCCTCTGTTCACACCTAGCTTCCCCCAATGGGAGTTGAGACTTATGATGTTACAATGCAACTGAGGACCACTTTTCAATAGGCATTTGAGTTCAAAGAAATATGTACGTGCCTGGCTGCCCTGTAGAGATAAACACCTGCTAATTTGTGAATGGGATATTGGACATTGATCATATGGAAATCTCTCACTCTCTATTTCTCTATATATTTGCTATGTAACCTTATGAGCTAACTCCATCTTTGAAGGTGAATTGTGTACCTATCACTGAATTCTAAAATAATGAGTTTCCCAGAACACTTCCATCTGCTATTGGTTGAATAGGTACAGCCAGCCCAAACAAAGTCAAAGTGTCAAAAGCCATACAGAGTTAGTGTTTACACTTGTTTTTTTAGGGGAATCAACCTATTAATGGCTTACTTATAGTTGTCTCTGCACATTAAGTTGGGATAAGATAAATAATTTTAACATTAAACATTTTAAAGGGATAGTTCACCCAAAAATTAAAATTCTCTCATCATTTACTCACCTTCATATCATCCCAGATATGTATGACTTTCTTTCTTTAGCAGAAAACACACATACAAAAAGATTTTTAGAATAATATCTCAACATCTTGAGCCAAACTCAAGATGGCGCCAAGTATGTCTGCTGTGTCGCAAGCTCCAACACAACACTGCGGTTTATTGTTTGTTTTGTTTACAGTTTTTTGTTTTTTTTTGTCTTGGATGATGTCTGCCTTATTGTATATGACAGACAAAAGCTTTGCTTTTTGCTTTGCGGAAACGCAGAAGGAAAAGGGGAAAAAGCGCCAGCGTTCTCATCAGAGTAAGACGTTGTGCAAATCAACCCCCGCTACCAAGTATACTACTGGCAAATGTTCAGTCTCTGGACAACAAGCTCTGCGAGCTGAGAGTGCGGATCTCTTTCCAACGAGAGTAGAGAGATTGCTGTGTTATCTGCCTTACAGAAACCTGGCTGGCTACGGAGATTCCCGACTTGGCCATCGAACCCGCGGAGTTCTCTGTGCACTGAGCGGACAGAGCGAAAGACCTCTCAGGTAAAAGCAGAGGTGGTGGTGTATGTTTTATGATCAACAAATCATGGTGTGATCAGAGGAACGTACATTTTATCAAGTCTTTCTGCTCTCCTGATCTGGAATATCTCATGCTTCTGTGTCGACTATTCTGGCTACCGAGGGAATTCACAGTGGTCATTATCACAGCTGTGTAGATCCCCCCACAAGCCAACACAGACCGGGCACTTAAGGAAATTTATGGGAGCATAAGTAAGCAGGAAACCGTGCACCCTGAGGCCACGTTCATTGTTACCGGGGACTTTAACAAAGCCAATTTTAAAACAATCGCTCCAAAATACCACCAACACATCAACTTCAACACACGAGGGGACCGGGTTTTGGATCATTGCTATTCTCCTTTCCGGGATGGCTACAAATCACTCCCCTGCCCACCATTTGGCAAATCAGACCACTCTTCCGTTCTGCTTCTGCCCGCTTACAGGCAGAAACTGAAACGGGAAACACCCACCCTCAGAACAACCCAGTGCTGGTCGGACCAATCAGACTCTGCGCTACAAGGCTGTTTTGATCATGCGGACTGGGAGATGTTCCGCTCCGCCTCTGATGACGGCATCAAGGTTTACGCTGATAGCGTAACATGTTTCATCAGGAAGTGTGTAGAGGACGTTGAGCCAACCAAAACAATACGAATCTACCCCAACCAGAAACCATGGGTTAACGGCGATGTTCACCACTTAATGCGCGGACCTCTGCTTTTAATTCCGGGAATGCGGAGGAGTATGAACAAGCCAGTTATGCACTCCGTAACTATCATAGCAGCCAAACACCAGTACAGGCACAAAATTGAAGGACAGTTCAACACCACCGACTCCAGAAGTATGTGGCAGGGAATTAACTTCATCACGGACTACAAATGGAATAAAAACTCTGCCGAGAACACTGCTGCATCTCTCCCGGATGAGCGTAATACTTTTTATGCTCGTTTCGAGGATAATAACACCGCCCTCGCGGAGAGAGCACTCGTGGCTGACGCCACAGAGGTTGATTCACTCTTCGTCTCTGTTGCGGATGTAAACTGATCCTTCTGACGGGTGAACATCTGTAAGGCCACTGGTCCAGATTGCATTCCGGGCCGCGTCATCAGAGCGTGCGCAAACCAACTGGCTGGAGTTTTTACGGACATTTTCAACCTGTCCCTCTCCCTGTCTGTAGTTCACACATGCTTCAAAACGTCAACCATTGTGCCTGTACCGAAGCAAGCCAAAATCACTTGCTTAAATGACTGGCGTCCTGTTGCTCTGACACTCATCATCAGCAAATGCTTTGAGAGGCTAATCAGAGATTACATCTGCTCTGTTTTGCCCACCTCTATGGACACATTGCAGTTTGCCTACCGCAACAACCACTCCAATGATGATGCCATTGCATCTACACTACACACTGCTCCCTCCTATCTGGAAAAAAGGAACACATATGTGAGAATGCTGTTTGTAGACTACAGCTCAGCATTCAACACCATAGTGCCCTCCAAGCTTGATGAGAAACTCTGGAGTCTGGGCTTAAACAGCTCACTCTGCAGCTGGATCCTGGGCTTCCAGTCAGGCAGACGTCAGGTGGTTAGAATGGGCAGCAACATCTCCTCATCACTGACCATCAACACTGGAGCCCCGCAGGGCTGTGTTCTCAGCCCACTCCTGTATTCCCTTTACACACATGACTGTGTGGCAACACATAGCTCTAAATTCATCATTAAGTTTGCTGACGATACGACGGTGGTAGGTCTGATCACTGACAATGATGAAACAGCCTACAGAGAGGTGGTGCACATTCTGACACGCTTGTATCAGGAGCACAACCTCTCCCTCAACGTCAGTAAGACCAAGGAGCTTGTAGTGGACTTCAGGAGGAAAGACAGAGAACACAGCCCCATCACCATTAATGGAGCACCGGTGGAGAGAGACAGCAGCTTCAAGTTCCTCGGTGTCCACATTACTGAGGAACTCACATGGTCCGTCCACACTGAAGCCGTTGTGAAGAAGGCTCACCAGCCCCTCTTCTTCCTGAGATGGCTGAGGAAGTTTGGAATGAACCACCACATCCTCACACGGTTCTACACCAGTACTGTAGAGAGCATCCTGATTGGCTGCATCACCGCCTGGTATGGCATTAGCACCGCCCACAACCGCAAAGCCCTGCAAAGGGTGGTGCGAACTGCCAGACACATCATCGGAGGTGAGCTTCCCTCCCTCCAGGATATATATAACAGACGGTGTGTGAAAAAAGCTCGGAGGATCATCAGAGACTCCAGCCTCGCGTGTCATGGTCTGCTCTCACTGCTACCATCAGGCAGGCGGTATCGCAGCATCAGGACCCGCACCACCCGACTACATGACAGCTTCTTTCCCCAAGCAATCAGACTTTTGAACCCTTGATCTCTCATGATCAATAATTACCACTGCACTTTATTAATCTATAATCTATTATCTCACATTGGACTGTCAAATATTTTCTCCTCAATACAACTACTGTATATATATATATATATATATATAAAATTTTTGTTTTATATACTCTTTATTTATTTTTTTATTGTATGTGTATTCTATATTGTGTGTATTGTTTACTGTACATTGTATATTATTGTGTTGTGTAAGTATGTGTACATTTGATATGTAAATTGTGTTGTTTATTGTAATTGGTATATGTCTCATCACTGTCATGACTGCTATGTTGCTCGGAACTGCACACAAGACTTTCACCTACTCTTCCACTTGTGTACATGGTAGTGTGACAATAAAGTGATTTGATTTTGATATGATTTGAACACTGTTGGTCTGTGTAATGCAAGTGAATGGTGATTAGAAGGTGTTTCACATATGAAAGTGAAAGTGGATATCTACAATAAAAAAGGACTTTAATATTGTTCTGTTTCTCACCCACACCTATCATATTGCTTCTGAAGACATGGATGTAAACACTTGAGTCATATTGATTACTTCTGTTTCCTTTATGTGATTTTTGGGGCTACACAGCTCTGATCCCCATTCACTTGCATTGGAAGAGCCAACAAAGTTGATATATTTTTCTAAAAATCTTTATTTGTGTTCTGCTGAAGAAAGAAAGTCATACACATCTGGGGTGATATGAGGGTGCGTAAATGATAAGAGGATTTTTATTTTTGAGTGAACTATCTTTTTAAAGACACCTTTTATTTTGCAAGCACCAAATGCAAGTACAAACTGGCTTTGACAAGGAATCAAAATGATGTTACTTGGCATTTGGCTGGTAACTTTATTAAGAATACTATTATTACAGGGTTTAAATCAAATTGGAAAATTTTTGCATTAAGTTGCTATAACAAGACTATGAGGAATAAAGTCACAATGGCCGTATACAGTTATGATATACGGTATATATGAAATAGAAACAATCCAAATGTTGGGATTACATGTTGCAATACACAGTTAAATGTTAAACAGTTAAGCGGTCACAGGTGTGCATTTGCAGTTATTTTACAACAGCTTCAAATACAGCTCATCCAATCAGAATTTCGAGCTTAAACTATAATTTTTATGAAGTTAATTTTGGACCCTGTTTCGAAGTATTTGTGATTCAGCCAAACATCAAACTTAGGACTCTTTCTCAGATTGCAGACCAGATACGTTGATGGGCTGCCAGAATCCCACTTTCTTAATGTGTAAAGCCATTCTGCATTGCCTTGATACCAAGACAGTAAATTAGGATGGGTGGTGATTATTAACCTTGACGAAAGACAGCAATCTCCTCATTTATTTCATTATAGCCTGGAGTTGGATGATACATTTAGACTGATTGTTTGTAGAGAGAAAGTAATTGCATAGTGGACCAGTACACAAAAGCTCTTTGTTTAAAATGATGGGAAAGTTTTGTACTTTGCAACATACTCTTGACCATTCTTACCAGATTTACTGATTGGTTTCTCTGTCTTTCAAAGTATGCAGTGTTGCAATGTTGCATCAGTTCTATATATTGCATTATTTTTTATGTAGCAGATGTTTTTGTATCCAAAGCTGTAAATTTACTTACTGTACAATCCCCTAGAGCAACCTGGGGTTGACACTGTCCTAACCAGGCACAACACAACAAGTTTCCAGCAGCATAAGTGAAATAAAAAATGCTGTGCAACGCAACGCAGTCACATCTAATAAAAACATGTTTAGTGTTCTGAAACATATTTGATATGATATATGCAGCAGTTTTCTACCCAGTGCACTGCCACTGAAATAGAAAACAAGCGATGATAAAATATCCTTTCGCTTTTTGCAGTTGGTTTGAACACAGTGCAAATGTCTTGCCTAAGAGCTCAATAACTCATGAACCACCTCTCTAGGGTTTGAACCTACAACCTTTGGGTTATCAGTCCAGATCTCTAACCATTAAGCCACACCACAGATGTTAAACAGATAGTTGGTTTGACTGATATTTTTAACCAATTTTCACACTTTTTTTTTAAGAAAAGTGGGTACAAGTCAAAATATTTTTTTTTGGTAATTAAGATTATGCCACAAAAGCTGTCGATTGAGCTTAACTTGTATTGAACCCGGAATAGTCATTAATTAGGCTGCTGAATGGAGAGTAGGGTTGGGCAATTTGACCAAAATCTTATATCATGATATGAGTAATTTTACATCACGATAACGATATTTTGTACTCAATACTCAATCCCCTGTCCTTAAGAGGTGCACTAGTGACTGATGCTAGGGGCTGTAGCCTTTAGCATCCTAGTCAGCATGTCAGCCTCCCATGATGCCAGTTCAAATCCTGCTCATAGCGGGTCGAGCTGGACCCCTCAATGTCTATGGTGGTTACGGCCATGATCAAAGACATCTCACCTTGCAGAAATATAGGGATGTATGTGCCCAACATGTGTATTCCTTGCGATATCTCTTCTGTTCATTAAAAAAAATTATTAACTTTGGCATGTTTGATATTGCTGAAGGTCTTTTTTAAATAATTCTGGTAACCCATAAGTAATGAGTCAAGTGTTACCACATAAGTATGAATGAATTACTAATGATCTGGACCATTATTTTAAAGTGAGGGTCATGATAACACATTATTAATTAATGAGATCTTAATGTTTCCTTCCTTGGGAGTTAAAGGTTATCCAGACCATTATTCTAAAGTGAATAACACATTATAACCCATTAATAGTAACTGAGGTGTTACTTGTCAGTTAGTAATGAATCAAGTGTTTGTTCCTACATTTTATTCATTTAATCAAACAGATAGTTAACAAACATTCACAAACATAAAAAAATAAAATAAAAAAGTAATTATGCCACTGAATTATGAATCATTTAAATAATTGAACATGATTGCATAGGCTACAAACCTTTTGCAGGATAATGCTTTTAATTGCTGCTGCGCACAGTTACTACATGTTTTAAAAGTCTTATCTCTTAACATAAATTAAAATAATACAATTATGTGTCTAAAGGTCAAATATGTTGATCTACTCAGACTTCAACAGAAAACTGATGTGCAGCATGAGGCCGATTCCACATGTGTACTTCCACTCTTGACAACCCACTCTGTAAATACATACAGTTGTTATGAAATGAATTTGACGTTTCCTCCTTTGCCTATGTTCGGTATGAACAAAACAGAATGTTTGTTAAATTTTGCCATGTGCAGGCGGATTGACTGGAGGTTGGAGCAAAATCGCACTCGCTCTTCTTTCAGTTTCAGCACAAGCATTGAATATGGCATACCCTGATTTGATAAGAAGCTTGATGACACTCTTTTTCATTGGCTCCATTAAGTTACTCAGAAAAAAATGCAGGATTAACCTACAGTATGTATTAATAAAGAATTAATTTAATAATTTTTTAAGTATATATTCAAGTGTGTTTTCATTAATTAATAATTCGTTACCATGACCCTCACTTTAATATAATTTGTAATTCCTTCATGTTTATGTGGTAAAACTTGCCTTATTACTTATGGGTCACTAAAAGTATTTTAAAATACTTCCCGCAATATCAAACCTGCCAATGTTAATAATTTCCAATGAACGGAAGAGATATCCCAAGGAATACACATGTTGGGCACATAAATCTTTAAGCTGACTATGATACTCTACCAGACACTGTAGCCATGATTTAAAGAGCTGTTATGTTCATAAATTAATTCCAAATTCCAAAGAACACACGTGAGGCGCATGTTTATCTGAAGGTGCATTTCATGGTCATGTTCACAATAAAAACATAATCATTCACAATTTAGACACATGTTAATGTTTTTATTAGTAATTAATTAGTAGTCATTTTAAATAAGCCATTAATCGTGTTTCCATTGTAGTTAATAGTAGTAACTAAAGTGTTAATGTGGTACTTCTCATTCTTTTCAAACAAATAACATGTTACGTAACAAACAGCCTAATCATCACCAAAGTACCAGGATAACAGTTCACAGCTTGTATATGCACAGCCATCACATATAACGTGATCTTCCCATGCACGCAACCACGTCTACTTATTAGCTGCAGATGCTGTTTTATTCACACAATGCTGTTTTTTTTCAATCAGATGAATAATAATCATAACGTTGTGAGCCATTGTAGTTAATTAATGTAGTCACTAAATCAATGTAATAATCGTCATGAAAGAGATGAAATTTTTTTTGAAGCAATAAGTAGAAAATCTAGTTAATCAAGAATAATCAAGACATGCTTTACATTTTTGTACACATTTCAAAACCTTGAAAATTTCACGCAATGACTTCTGTGAACATTTTTGAATGGTGATGCAAAAGAAATGTTTTGAACTGATTCATCAAAATGAACAGGTCAAAACTGATTTGCCGGAATGAATCATGATAACATCTCAACTCTATTTGCTTTTTTGTTTCTGTCTTAATGTTCTCATACTCACAGTATGACTTGCATTGGTAAATGAAAAATCGACAACAAAATAATATTTAATACACTGTATATAATCAATATACTGTATATCGCCCATCCGTAATCAGCGGCTATGTGTTAATGTGTTCATGGTTTCTGAATGATCTGATTTTTCAGCAATAAAAAATGTCTACACAGTACATTGAACTCTCATTTCAATAGAGCATAAAATCCATGATATGACCCCTCTAAAATAAAGTTTGCACTTGATTTACCAAATCTTTGTGATTCTAAATTCAGAACAGCATGGCCATGCTGGCTAGAGTCATACAGGAAATGTTCATCTGTACTCTCTTGCCTGAGAGTCCATGATGCTGCTCAGATTCTCTTTCACTGAGTACATGACTGAATGTGTCAGGCCATTAAAATAATGTAATAGTGCTCAATGTAATGGGCTCTTATTCTTATGCAAATCAGAGTGGATTCAGTTCTGGCCTTCCTTGCTCTCTCATCACAGGTTAACGCTTGTGACATCACAGCAGGACATATTTTCCGGACACTTTCATGTTATAATTGCCTTGATGGATAGACGGCCAGCAGTATGAATCCATCAACATTTTATTTAAGTGCTTATATCACAGTATGAGTACATTTACTGTATGTCATGATCTATATAACAATATAGTTATTTTTTTGCTAGAAATTCAATTAAGAATGTTTTTTTTTTGTTATTTTAATAGCATACTTTTAAAAAAAAAATCAATTTAATGAAATACTTTTCAAATGAAAGTTTCTCCATCTCATTTGATTTTTTTCTCTTTTAATTTGGAACATGATGGACCAAAATAATTATTCATACCAAGTAAATGTGAAATCTGATATTTGTACAAAAGCAGCTGTACATTATGACAAGTCAAAACAAAAGACAAATGTTATTATAAAATGGATAGTTCCTGATATATAAATTCTAAATTCTGTCTGAATTAGCCACATTTGAAGTCCTTGTGAAATCGCTAACATATATGCACCTGTGACCGCACATTAGATACATTTTTGATTAATTTGTGCAAGTTTGGACTGTAGCAAAAATCAGCTAAACTCTGCTTCACATTATACTTCTTAATACATAGTTCTTTCTCATCTTGACTTGTTTGAGACATGTCCAGCCCTGTATTTGAACATTAATCCATGTTGTTCTCTCATGAAAATTGTATAAAGTAGTCCTGCCCTCTAATCACCTCAAAAACATATCTAACACGTTATAGCAAAATCTCTATAGTAAATTTACATTTCTGGGGTCGCACACTGCGTATGCTATCATTCTGTCCAGCCTTACAAGACAGATGCAGTCAAGTCAAGCGGTTTATGCTTCTAAGCCATGAAACATTAAGCATATTTAAACAGAGTTTAAGGGAGAGGGCTTAAATAGGGCAAGAGAGCTAAATTCTCTAATTCACCCAAAAGAGACATTTTAGCTGTGACAAATGACAGATTTGATATTGGCTTTTGAAACAACCTAAAGCACCAAGGTAATGTCTCTTTTTCTTTGTCTCTTTCTCTTACTGCCCTCTTCTTACAATGGTATGCCCCTTTGCTTATATAAATTTAGCATTTAATTTCTTCCCCATTATAAGTCAGGGCCTCCTCATCTCGCCATCCTGCCTCTTTCGATGTGAAGCAGATAGATTTTGCTTTGCATTGTTCGCTGCAAGGCCATTTGTAGCCTTCCTCATTGTAACAGTCACACAAAGTGGCTAAATGCCTATTGTTGCTGCTATTTTAGATAAGCTCGGCTTTCGAAAAAGGAAAAGAATGAAAAGCAGGAAGAAAAAAGCATTTTTATATTCATTATGGGGATTAATCTGTTCCAGTTTGTGTGTTCTTCCGTAAGCCTGTTCCAGACAGAGATGGGTTTGGGAATCTGCTGTCTATCTCGCTATATTTATTGACTGTGTCTAGCCGTCTCCATTCGCCCAAAGAAAACATGTCAATCTTCGAGAGCCTTAGATGTCTTTATACAGTATGTGTCCAAATATCTACAGCACAAAGAAAAGCCAGGTTTAATTGGGTATCTTATGGATTGTTAAATTCACTATGTTGTTGGGCACTTGGGGCTCTATTTTCATGGCCGTATTAAGCGCAGCACTATGCGCAACCATTGTGCGCTACGTCTTATTCAATTTTCATGAGTGCGCAATATTCGTGCCAGCGCAAAGCTGATAATGAAGTTACACTAAGCGCAATTTCTATTTTCCTGAGAAATAGGTCATTGTGCTAAAACATTTGAGAAGCATATCTAATCTCGCCACAAAGTCTTAACATTTGCAGTTTGGAGGTTCCACCAGCAAGTGGTAATGAAGTTCATGTCCAAACTCTGAAAATATAGTGGAAAGTAAAAAGAATGCCCTGCCAATCACTGTTGTAGCTGTTTTATGAAACAAACATGTATGAGATTTGGATTAAACTTTTTAGAGGTCATGATTCATTTATTAATTTATGTATTGTTATTATTATTATTATTATTATTATTATGTTTAAATGTACAATTGTATGTATGATAAAAATTGTATTAGTAATTTTCCACTTGTTTTTGTAGAGATATTCAAGTCACTTTAAAAGGGGCCTGTGAATGAAATTAAAGAGAGTAAAATGTTTGGATTTGGGGAGGTTGATATGTAAAACATTTTGACCACTTTGTTATTTTGATTATATTTGCATTTAATTTTAAATGTATTTTTAATGTCAATGCACGTGGAAGCGTACCTTGCACGTGGAAGTGTGCGATAGAGCCTGTCCATCCGGCGAATTGAATAAGGAGGTTTTACAGCCCCTACTTCAATGTACCAAAAAAAAGGCGGTGCTTCCTGAGGTTTGCATTTGAGGGCTGAGTGTACAAGTAAAAAGTTCTTCCTTTCGGCATGTCCTTGTCTCCTCACATCTTCACGAATGTGGCAGAGGCCGCCCTTGCACCGGTAAGGGAAGTGGGCATTCGCATTCTCAATTACCTCGACGACTGGCTAATCATAGCTCACTCTCGAGATGGGTTGTGTGCACACAGGGACCTGGTGCTCTCGCACCTCAGCCAACTAGGGCTTTGGGTCAACTGGGAAAAGAGAAATCTCCTCCCGGTTCATCTCTTTTCTCGACCTGGAGTTGGACACAGTCTTGATGATGGCGCATCTCATAAACGAGCATGCACAGTCGGTGCTGACCTGTTTGAAGGCATTCAGACAGAAGACTGTTTCAGTTCCACTGAAACTATTTCAGAGGCTCCTGGGGCATATGGCATGGGTTGATGCATGTGAGACCACTTCAACACTGGCTCTGGACACGAGTCCCAAGATGGGCATGGACACATCGCGTGACCATCACGCCGATCTGTCGTTGCCATTTCATCCCTTGGAACAACCTCACATTTCTATGTGCAGGTGTTCTCCTAGTACAGGTCTTCAGGCACGTCGTGGTTATGACCGACGCCACCAACACAGGCTGGGGCGCTGTATGCAATGGGCACGCAGCCGCCAGCTCCTGGACAGGCCCACAGCTGCATTGGCACATCAACTGCCTCAAGTTGTTGGTAATACTGCTCGTCCTGTGGAGGTTCCGGCCGTTGATCCAGGGCGAGGATGTGCTGGTTTGAACAGACAACACAGCCTCGGTAGCATATATCAACCGCCAAGGTGGTTTACGTTTACCTCGCATGTCACAACTCGCCCGCCGTCTCCTCCTCTAGTGTCAGCAGCACCTCAAATCGCTGCGAGCCACTCACATCCCGGACAACCTCAACACCACAGCAGACGCACTGTTACAGCAGGTCACCAAGGGAGAGTGGAGAATCCACCCTCAGGTGGTCCAGCTAGAGTTTAACCCTCTGGTGTCTGAGGGTGTTTTGGGCCCTGGAGAAGTTTTGACATGCCTTGACATTTGTGCTTTTTTCAGTTAAAAACACATTAATGGCTAAAGTCTGATAACACTGTATTCAACACAAACTGGGCTACAATAATATGTGAACAACATGTGTGTACATGTATGTATTTTTGAGAAAATTACGTTTATGCATGGTTTTTGAAAAAACTAAATTTTTAAGTCATTGAAATAAGGCCATATAACACATATTAAACATTTGTCCACAAGCCTTTTGAGAACTGGATTTTATAGCCTAGAATTTTTGCTACAAAATGATGTGAATACCATCCTAATCACTCATTCATTCAAAACATTATAGTAATTTAACTTTTGTAAGACACTTTTAGTGTTAGAAAGGTTATATGCGAGGAGGCGTGAATGATCATGAATATTTATAGTAATTCACACCCGAGGAGACAAAAGACCCCCTCCCCTGGGCCTATCAATGAGGAATATGATAATGAATATGAGGAGACTTAATGATCAAAGTCTCTCTTCAAAATACAAACGTTCATCGGAATCCGGCAAATGTAAAATCTTCGTCACTATCCAGGAGTTTTCTCACTTGTTTATCGTGCTGTCTTCCAAACGTGCAGATAAGTGACTGAACTATATGTTTTCAAGGCACAGTCGAGGGCGTTTACCATTTGATTTGACCGTATCAGCACATTAGCGTATGAATAGCGCGCTCTGTTGGTGGATGTGATCACATTAGATATAATTCGCTGAGCCTGTAAAAACTGTACATCATTTTGTTTCATACATATTACATTGCAGGAGAATATTTGTTTTAATTAAAAATAGACATTTTAAGCTTTGTTAAGACATATGTTTCATATTTGTGTGATAAGTATTCACGGAGTTTCAGTAAATTTTTGTGACGTGTTTCAGATATATGCTCGAGAATAGGGGTGTAAATATTAATCGATTTGTATCGATGCATCGATTATACAGCCGACGATTCAATGCATCGATACGTCCGCAAGTGTATCGATTAATGTGTTTATTTTGCCGCCTGTCTGTTCGCTCGGAGTTTACCACTCCGTCTCCGACATATGCGTACAACCTACTCCTAAGCTGCGGGTGGCGCTAACCTCATTATTATCTTCTACTTCACACGCGTTACTTACGTATGTTCACACACACATTGTTGAGTCTGAAAGAGCGATGGAACCGTCAGAGCGAGCTGGCAATGAAAGTCAAATGTTACATACACCAGTCGGCGTCAAGTCATGGGTGTGGAAGTATTTTGGCTTCAGGAAAACAGATGGAGCAGTGGTAAAAGATGTTGCCGTTTGTAAAGAGAAAGACTGTCAGTGTGAGATAAGATACTGCGGCAATACGTCAAATCTATCCGCACACCTGAAAAGGCGCCATGGTATTGATGCCGAGTGTAAAGAAAGAACACAGGCTTCCACGCCCGCCAAATCACTGACAACATTTTTTCCTTCCAAGTTGTCGAGCACTTCAAAACGAGCAAAAAACATCACCAAAGGCATTGCGTTTTTTATGTGCAAAGACATGAGGCCCTATTGTGTCGTAGAGAACGAAGGCTTTAGATACCTGCTCGAAGTTAGCCAAGGTACAACATCCCCTCACGTCAACATTTCAGCGAGTCCTATATTCCAAACTTCTACACCAAAGTACGTGATGAAGTTATTCAAGGTATTGCAGAGCGAGTACTTTTGATTCTTACTGCATTTAAACTGTTTTGTTGAGTAACTGTTCTATTTGCAAGGCCCCTGCTATAGCTCAAGCCACGAGCCATGCTTCTAAATACCTCATTCTTCTAAAATGCAAATGCATTTTTGTAGTGAATGGGCTGTAGGCTTATGTCCTAGACTTTTGTTACTTTTTGTTATTATTGCACTTTAACTGATTTTGTGTAGGAACTGTTCTATTTGCAGTTCATCTACTGCAGAGGATGTGTGACCATTACCTCTTAATAAGATGCAAATTATATTTTCAAAATGTAACCAATTTTGTATAAAAGAAACGTGCAGGATTGCACTTTATTGTAACTGTAGATGCAGTAACTTATATTTGCTGTTCTATTTGCAGTGCATTGAGCACAACTGCTATAGTGTAAAATAACATACACATTGTGAATACAATACTGTTTCTGTATTCTCAATAAAAGGCAAATAATTCATTTTTTGTTGATTTATTTGAAAACTTAATAGATATCATGTAAAAATATCTAGTATTGAATCGTATCGAATCGAATTGAATCGTATCGCGGGGAATTCTGAAGTATCGAAAATAATCGAATCGTTGGCTTAAGAAATCAGTATCGTATCGAATCGTCATGAAGGCTCCGATTTACACCCCTACTCGAGAACCCAGAGACTACTTACAGCTCACCCTTTTTATTTTCTTTATTTTACAAAAGCACAAGGTTTTATTGTTATTGTGAGTGTACACAAATAAAAGTAGACCCTTTATAGTATCTAATGATGTCTTATCTTATATGACACTTATCTGTATGCCCCAAAATGACAGAGAATTTTATGTTGTTTCCGCTGTAATGACGAAAAAATCCAGCAGGACGCACCGGCGCGTCCATCGACCCCAGAGGGTTAAGGCACTCTCCTGATTATCTGACTGCCCTCCTGATGGTGCTCACCTTCATCAAGAGAGTAGGGGACCTGCACATGTTCTCTGTCAGCGAAATGTTCCTGGAGTTTGGTCCGGGCTACTCTCACATGATCATAAGACCGGGCTATGTGCCCAAGATTCCCACGACCCCATTCAGGGATCAGGTGGTGAACCTGCGAGCGCTGCCCCAGGAGGAGGCAGACCCAGCCTTAGCATTGCTGTGTGCTTTACGTATCTATTTGGATCTCACGCAGAGCTTTAGGGTCTCTGAGCAGCTCTTTGTCTGTTGTGGTGGAAAGGAAGCACTGTCTCCAAACAGAGGATCTCCTACTGGATCATTGATGCCATAACTATTGCTTACCAAGCCTAGTATGTGCTGCCACCTGCAGGGCTAATTTCACCAAGATTGTGACAGCCTCCTGGGCTCTGACCAGTGGCACCTCTCTAACAGACATTTGCACACCCAACACTTTTGTGAGATTTGCTGCACCTTTGCAACACCTCACTTGATCTGAATATGTGTGTTCTTAATTCAAAGTAGCATTCACAAATGTGTTCCATGGTTGACTTCCTCCTAGCCCTGTGGCAGGCGAGTTTACGGAGAAACTCGCTGCCAGCTCAGTACTTGTGCTAACTAAGCACCGTACTGTGACAGGTGCTCTGCATATGCTGGTTCCCTGTAGGTAACCCCTTGCGATGTATATTCCGCTGAGAATGTTTCCCTGTTGGCAAACTGCATCTGCTTTGGGCAGAGACCCCTCTGCCCCAGTCATCATGTTCGTAGAGCTTCCTCCCCCATTAAGTAGGACCTACCATTGGACTTCTCCACATGACATACTTCCGACTAGACTCGGCAAGACCATGTGATGTATCTCCACTTGAAATAGCTCCCCATCTCTGGGTAAGGTGTGTCTCCTCTGTGTCTTCCCCTTGGGAGTGACATCGACACAACTTCGAGTGAGTGACAGATAGGGAATGTCCTGGTTATTTCCGTATCCTACGTTCCCTGATGGTGGGAACGAGACGTTGTGTCCCTCATGCCACAATGCTGAACTACCCACTGAAATGACCGGGACCTTATTCTTGGCTCCTCAGCACAAAACTTGAATGAGCGGTATGCACGCCTCCTCCTTTACACCCGTATGTCTGAGGGAGGGGCATGCTACATACCACTCGCCAATTCTCATTGGCCTTTTATAAAAGAGCAGAAGGTGTCTCAGGCTTCCAAGAGTGACCCCTAGTGTCACTGCATCGACACAATGTCTCATTACCTCCATCAGGGAACGGAGGTTACAGAAGTAACAAGGACGTTTTTATATAGCAGAGAAAAACAATTTTGATTACATTTTTCACAATTTTACCTCTTTTGTCTAACAGATGCTGTCCCATAAATTATATAGTAATGCAGAGTCAACTCATCACATTCCACTCAAAAGTTTACACACTCAGAGCTGTCTAAGGCATCAGTCTCTTGTGTGAATTACTCTGCTTAATTATGTTGAATTGCAGCTTTGGTTGAGACTTCGGAGATTGAGTCCTGGCAATGAGTACGAGCAATGAGTAGAGCGAGCAATCTCATCAGTTCCTGTGCTGCAGGTCATGGACGAGTGGAGCTCATGCAAATTACCTTTGCATTTGTTTCTGTGTTTACCTCTTACTGTTTGCATTTTTCACTAGGTAATTAACTTCTCTTCTCATCCACATGGGTTGGTGTGTGTTAGAGCCGAGAGAGCAGGTCTCTTCTGAGCGCAGATGGCTCCGTCTGCTGTAGAGGGCTTACAGGAAAGTGAGGAGAGACTGAAAGTTGGGAGAAAGTTGAGATGATGTTCAGAATACAGTATCATCATTTTTAGAAGATTATTGATTTTTGGGAGGTATGCCGTTCAATTAGTGTTTCTTGTTGTTGCGTTTACTTTTACTATTTATTGCTCATACTCGTCCCACATCGTTTTTGCTATAAACATGAATGATACCTCCAATCGTGCAGTGTATTTAGGTGCGGTGCACTATTGCTTTTCTCAGTGAACAGACATATTATTGAAGGATGGAAAGATGGAACTGAGCCTTATCTAGGGACCAGAATATCATTGAGGATATTCATGGAAAATCATGGAAAAATTGTCAGGCCAGCATTGTGTTATGTTTTGCACCTCTCAAATTTTCTTTGGAAAAGTAAAAATGTAGTTACACTAGTGACACTCTCTAGGTGCTTCTAAATCCACACATTCTGCACTATTCTACTCAATTCTGAAGTGCAAGTAGTGTGTTAACACTGAAAATGCAGCAAACATAGGTGTAGGTTCAGGTGTTTAGGAAAGTGCTGTGGTAGTTTTTGTTGCTATTTAGTGTTTTGGGAGAAAGATTTTATTTTTAGTACCCTGATGATGAACTTTTTCAACCATCAAAATCTAGTCTGAGGCTCTGTCCCAAATGGCACAATTCATTTGGTCTTTTTGATATTTTAGCTCTCCGAGGGGTGCTCGCGAGAGCTCCATTTGCACACTTAATGCACCCTTTTTCTTGGGGACGTTTTACATTAATAAAAGTAAGTAATCTAACACTAAACGTTTGTTATTATTGTTTCAAAGAGGATTTGAGAATTATTGTGAGTCTCAAAACTATCAAGACATGAGAGAAAACTTCCCTGCACATTATTCATGATATTTATTTATAGCTACATTCAGTCTAACAGTGATATTTATACCTGAAGAAGTGTGGCTGTGTGCATTTAATAATATTTTTTTTGGTGATCTACGGCAGTGGGTGAGACGTATGTTCTCCTTTCTATACATTTGACTGTGTTCTAAGCACCTGCCTGTAACCAGACGTTTCTGAATAATGTTTATTTCTCTAAATATTTCAAACAATGGTATTCGGTTGTTGTTATATGTTGGCTTTGTTTTTCAGAGGTTCTTGATGAAAATGTCTAATGCTTTATTGTCAACGTGTTGCTTGGAAACATTTAATAAAATTAAATACTCAAGAGTTAGTTCAAATTGTTAGTTCCTTTACCCTATCTATTAATGTTATGACTTTTCAAATAATAATTTGTGAAACTGCATGCATATAATAAACATAATGTATGAAAATGCCGTTATCTGATCGAAGTCTTACAGTCTGTCCCAAATGCACACTTTATAACACATGCACCCTCGAGGACTTGCTGAGTAACACCCCATCGGTCTGCACTCTCTTACGTCACCAAAGTCTGGACTCTGAGGAGGACCACATGGGCTTAGGTGCCATTTGGGACAGATTCCACATTACTGGAAAACTAAATAGAACAAAGTTTTGAACCAGTTATATATTTTATCACGATAAAATGTGTCTTGGTATACACAAGAAAAGCAACTGATCCACCACTGACAATCAGTAAAAAAGGATTATTAAAATCAATATTTAATCTGCAATTGAATTTCATAGTCTGTCATGTTTTATCTCCAGCTTGGAAACTCCAGTTTGCTATGATTGATTGAGAGGGTCAGCAGCGGGGACAGTTTGGTAGTAGTCTGCTGCGGAGCCTGCACTGATGCTGGCTCAGCTGAAGGGCGCATTGATGGTGCAAAGGGGACACTCGAGAGCACCCCTAGAATATGTGAGTGCTAAAATATCAAATGTGACACACTACGGTCTCATAGTGAAGTGTGCCATTTGGGAAATGGCCCTTGATTTCCCCCAAGACTGGTCTTCATAAGAACGCATGTCCTTTCTCTGCATTCTTAGAATTGAGAAACACCCATAGTGTGGAATGTTGGACACTTCATGCACGTGCATGTGGCTTGACGTACACAGAGTAAGGGGCGGAGTTACCTGGCTATGCTGCTGCTCTAAAAAACAGTAAATAATGAAGAATGTAGCTGCTAGCAAAACTTCAGTGGATAAAGCATCTTACAAATGTGAGTTGAATGGTTTACCATTCAGCTAAAGCTAGCGGCAACACGTTGTGTGCTTTTGAAATGTCACTTCTGTCAGCTGTTAAATGGCGAATGCTTCCGTTAAGTGTTCCATGTGGAATGATACTGCACATTGAAAATTCATACACTACATCAGTGGTTCCCAAACCTTTTCAGTCAAGCCCCCTTTACTTACTGAAACATTTTCATTCACACCTTTCTTAGCAAAATGAGTTGTAATTGTTGCATAGTCATACAAAAAGCTATTTATTGTCTCTGTAATCCAAAGCCAAAAATGGTCTTCAGAGTTGACTGATGCACACTATCATCACATGCGTGATGCAGTTTTTATTTTGTTTTATTTTATTCATGTAATTGCATTTAATATTTAAGATATGCAGTTGTATTTTATGTTTGTGATGAATATGATTTATTTGATCATCTGAGAATCTAGAAACGAATGGAGTTTTTGTTCTTCAAGATGCTGTGTGGAAGTCAATTCAACTTAACACTTCTTCACCAATGATTTGGGAATCATTTCTATTAGAGGAATATCTGATGCCAAACCAGGCCAGTTTCCTCAACATCAAACATCATCAGAACAAGAAATGTATTAAAATAGTACACATGAGTTTGTTAATGATTTATAATGGTCCAGACTTTTACTCTACATTGTACATGCCCTTTTGTTTACTATAGTTATTTCATTGTTTAACAGTTGCAATTGTAATGCCATAATCACAAGAAAGACCATGGATGGCTCCTCATTACAATGGTTAGTTAGGTCTTTCTTAAAAATAATAGCCTAAACACATTTAACTCCACTCTTTTAATACAACTTCCCCTGTTGTAATGCAAAATTCTGTTACAGTTTACTGTGATAAATGTTGGTAAGGGTGTTGTAGATGTGTAGAAGTAAAAGTTTTGTAATTAATGCTGGTGAAGAGCAGGTGTTTTCCTTTTCCCTTGTCAGAACTGTTCGGAATGTCAGTGCAGTAGCCTTTTGAAATGATTGAATTGCTCCATAGCACTTTAAAATAGAAAATACTCATGAAGAATTCAAATGCGTCAGATAAGTTTTGTCGTCTGTGCCATGATATCGAGAGAAGCCCAGTTTAATGAGACAGTCATGTGATCCGCTCTGCACTATCCTGTCACCGGAGCTCACATATTGAGGGAAGCCGTGTTTGCACACCTGCTCCTGCGAGCTTCAGAGATACCCTAGGATAGAACAGACCGCGTCTCGCAGGTGATTCTAGATGGATTACACGACACTCAAACAAAACCAGTCTTTAAGCACCCCGCACTCATCCACATTCCAGATGAGAATCATATTTAGTGGTTATAAAATGGCAAAAGAAAGATGAATTTGAATATCTTATAATTTGCCTAGGCGGCCACTGATACATTTTCAATGCAGGACAAATAATGGGATTATAATATATAATTATGTTAAAAAATACATTAATTATGTATCATATATACAGTATATCATAATATCATACATACATTATATACAATAAAATATATATATATATATATATATATATATATATATATATATATATATATATATATATATATATATATTTATTTATTTTTTTTTTTTTTATTATTATTATTGTTCTGATTAAGTGTAGAATGCCTTAAACAACATAATTTAGCCCTATGTGAAAGAACAGAAGAATCCATAAAATGTTCTAAACTTTATCTCTACTTCTACCCTCGTTCTAAAGTTTTATTTGACTCACTTTCATCTGGAGGTTTTAAAGCAACACAGGACTAGTCCAAAAAACAACACAAAAAAACCCCCCCAAAAAACACAGGATTTGGAGAAAAAGAAAATTTGATCAAATCCAGATAAATGTACCACATAATCTGTATTTCTTTACATTATAAATATACTCATAATTTTGTAGCATCTAATCATCAAGCCATAGTGGCAATTCATTAGAGAGTTGTATGAAAGTGGGTTTACTCACACAATTCTCAGCAACAACAAGAAAATACGAGTTGAGCAAAAGATCAATGGTAACACTTAACAATAAGGTTCCATTCGTTAACATTAGTTTCAACATTGCATTAGGTATCATGAACAAACAATTAACAATATATTTTTTTACAGCATTTATCAATCTTCATAATTAATGTTAGTTAATAAAAATACAATTGGTCATTGTTAGTTCATGTAAGTTTATAGTGCATTAACTTATGTTTACAAATATATGTTGAAATGAACATAAACCAAGATTAATAAATGGTGTAAAATATTTTTTCATGGTTGGTTAATGTTAATTAATGTTGTTAACAAATGCATCCTTATTGTAAAGTGTTACCAGTTTCATTTTATGAAAATGAGCAGTGAAATGATGTGACAACTACCAATGGGAGTAAAGGCAGTGATCAGCCAACTGATACAGTTGGATACTGCTGTTGAGGAGGAACACCGAGAAACCAATAGAACAATGACTTGATGATCTTCAGCGATTTAATCATTGTTTCTGATAACTATCAATAATCAGCTCATTATAATATCAAGATTAAAAGAAATGCAAATTATCGGAAATAATTTCAGAATGCCAGAACCAGAATGCAGAAAAAAAAAAAATTCCATAGTGATCATTTGTCCACCTTGATTAACTTCTCTTGTATCCTTTACTTTTGCAGGCAGCTGTGTGGCTTCAGAAGACTTAAAATATAACTCAAAAGTCACACTAAATACTTTGTTACTTTTAATGTCCTTTATGGATTTTGAGATCCCTAGTCCCCATCCTCTAATAAAAGAAGCTTTTAAAGGGAGTGTATATTGCTACTCTTCACCACATTTTAAATCACTACAGTGACACTACTGAAAGCCAATCCAGTGCTGACAAGCCACTGACAGCTGGAGTGATCCATGAGAGAGAGAATGGCTGAGTGAGAGACAGAACGGAGGCAGTATTGTGAAAAAAATTGGGTTGTCCAAACAGTTGGAGAGAAAACTGGTTTCTTTTGCAAGCCCCAGTGAGCAGAAAAGCCATTTAAGTGATTGACTGACGCACTGTGATAGATAAGAGATAGACACCTGCATTCTTTTTGCATTAAGAGGTTTATGTTTACATACAACAGGAACAGCTGTAAACTACATCTGAAAGGTAACTCTTTGCTCAGAATATATGTGCATGGGCCTACATTTAAAGTCTGGTAAAATGCTTTTCAATCTGAAAGCATTATGATGATAATTATGTTTAGAATTTAATGCATCCTATTTATATTTTTTAAATGGAAATATATTATTGTTTTTTTGTATACTTGAAACTTACTTGACATCCATTTTTTTTTTTGCTGGTCATCAGTAATCCAGTTTACCATAAATGCTTTTCTCAAAAAACATATGTGAAAAATTGCACAGAAATCACTTTTGCATTTAGGATCTGTCCTGGTGAAATATTTTTGTAATGTATATGTTTTGTAACATAATGTAATGTAAATTATTTTGAGAACTTTTTAGAAGCATACTGAAATATACTATATTCAAATGAGCGCAGCTTTGTAAGAAAACGGTGGCCTGTGACAATGGCAAATTATACAGTTCAGCTGTCATTGTACATTACAAAAAATATTTAAATGCTCACACAGCAAGTAATCAATCAGAATGAAATATTCAATAGAGCTGTGTAATAATAAGTAGTTGTAATAACAAACATGCACAGTGAAATACATAATATCACTGATATAGACGTTAATCAATCAGACAGGAATGAGAGAATGCCATCTGTGTCCTGTCAAGTCAGTCACTCAGCACATAGACAGACATCTGTGTTTCTAATGACCCTCTGTCTCACTCTCCCTTGGTGTGTGTGAGAGAGAGTGTGTGTCCCTCCTGCTGCAGTAAACACGTGGGTGTTTCTAAGAGCTGAGGTCTGCTATTTTTCACTGATTTCACTAATTAACTGTGTCTTTCAACAGAGAGATGTACAGCTTGATTTGTGATTGTATTATTATGACTTTATCTTTGGGCTGTTTGCCATTTTTGATAATATTTCAATTCGTTAACATTAGGTAATGCATAAGTTATATTTTTTTACAGCATTAATTAATCTTTGATAATGTTAGTTAAAAAAACCTAACATTATTACACATATGTTAGTTCAGAGTGCATTAACTAATATTAACTAATTAAATGTTTTATTAGCGTATGTTTTAATTAACATTAACTAAGCTTTTGGCCATATAGTGTTCAGTTGTTTGAAGATCGGAAGCAGGGCTGAAATGGTAATCTGTCATACCGGACATTTTCCAGGTGGGCCGATGCACTTTGGGGCCGATCAGTGGCAGACTGGCCATCGGGAGAACTGAACAGGGCGACTGTGCCATGATAAGCTTAAATGATCCACCGTGTTATGCAGAACGGACCACAAAATGGCGCTGTGATATGCTGTGACCTGAGTGCCCGCACCTGGACCTTTGTCACCCGGAGAGCGAGGTCGGTCGCCAAGCGCAGTTCCTGCAACACATCGGGTTCAGAACTACCCTCGTGCAGTTCTTTCAGTGCTTTGGCCTAGTGGACTTGCAGGAGGGCCATGGCATGCAGGGCAGAGGCAGCCTGTCCAGCGGCACTGTAGGCTTTGGCCCGATGGGAGAGCCGGACCCAGAAATCAACCATCAAGCCGAGAGTGCTCAGGGGTGGGTGGAGGGTTCCACTCCAACCCGACACTTGCGGTGACCCGGGCAAGCATGGCGGTCAGCTCCGCACCGGCCTCAGATTGGACGGCACATCTGAAGGCGCAAGCCCAGTTGAATCCTCAGCGTCCAACATCACCAAGGCGCTCTCCGTTGCAGCAATTGAAATCTCATCCATCTTACGAGCTCCAAAAGAGACATTTGGCTGGCACTGAGGTGAGCTGCCTGTCTCATCCCAGAACTGGACCAGAACGAACAAGCTTGCTGGGGAATCAGCGGTCCACGGAGGATTTCCTGGCAGAACCGAACCCATTGGAGACCCTAAATCACCTCCAGTATCAACCGGCTGGGCTCGTACCCGTAGGTAGATGGTCCGGTGCAGGGGACGGCTGAAGTGGCTTCCCCCGGAAGAAAGAAAGCCGCGATCACAACATTGCCATGGTTGTGTTCTTGAAATGAGAACATGAACCATCCACGATCGTGGCCGTCAGAGGTGAAGAGATAACGACTGCACCCAGAAACTACTCACAGACGGAAGGGGATATTTTTGTGTTTGTGTTTACTTAATTAGATTTGCAGTTATATATACTCTCTAAGGCTGTCGAAGCGTCCAGGGAAGTAATCTGCAGCTACGATGCAGAAGGAGAGAAAGCCGCTGAAATGCACCATATATCCAACAGCAATAACTTCTTAGAAGTGAATGGACCGGGAGAGGAATTCAGCTTGCTGAACAGAACCGCTCGGCTCCGAAGAAAAAATCTAAATGAGTGGTTGAGAGCCAGCTCCTTTTATACCTGTGTGTCCGGGGGAGTGGCATGCAAATTCCACTCGCCAATTCTCATTGGCCTTTTCTCAAAGATCTGAGGTGTTTTGGGCTGCCAAGAGCGACCCCTAATGTCACTACATCGACACAACGTCGAGTGGGTGACAGATAGGAAACTAGCTGCATTGTGGGCTTGTAAGAATTGACATGCATATGCTGTAAAATGCTGACTTACAAAAGACGCGCGAAGTCCCTTCATACCTGTGGCAATTTTGAGTACCAGATGCGCTCTTGGATTTAATTTCTTTCCCTTCAGCATAAGTTTTATAAGAGGTTCTTTCTCCAGCACTTGATCATTGGCATGAACTCAATGTAGAGAGTTTGTTTTTAAGTGCGTATATGAGTGTAATGCACTAAACTAAACACATTGCAATTAAATAAACCAAACACATTGTTCTGCCCTCTAGCTGAATAAAAATGTCAAATCAGTACATGCCTTAATCAAGATTAAGAAAAATTTATTAATCACACGTGTTAATGCTGACAGCACTAGTAATGTGTCCACATGTTTTAAAACTCAATAAAAAATTACCTAAACCTTTAAAAAGCTGTTAAGAAAGTGCAAGCTAAAGGTCAAGATTTTTCTCAGGATTAAGTTCAGGTTTAAGTAGCCTTTTTCAGTGGCAGAAATTTTAATTAAATGTTTAAAAGCCAAGCCAAGCCCTGAAAGCACTTGTATATATACACACACAGTCAACCAGATATGGATACAGGTGTGCACACATACACACATAATGGCATCCTCTGCTCCTGTAATTACACCCAAAGAAGCCCAGAGGATCTCAGAGCTCTCATTCTATACATTATGACCCTGCTTAGGAAACCCTCCTGGGCTGCAGTGCTCGGGTAGATTGACCATGGCATATGTGCGTGCACATTTGTGTAAGTGTCTGTGGGGATTAGCCCTAGATGTGGTCTTTTGCTCCTTGTAGTTTTGTGAATGTAATCTGTATTAATGGCCTGATGTGAAAGAACCTAGCTCTCACCTTATCACTACAGTGTGTGTAGCAATAGTTGTTTTCGCTGATTTCTCACAACCCTGTTTCCACCTCAAAGAAGCTCTTTCCTCACATACCTGATGCAAAACTGGCGAATCATCTTTGCTAAATGCTTCAACGTTTGAGCTCAATCTTTGATTTATGTTTGACCTTAGTCAGACTAGATGCTATATTTAATTTGATGCAAATTAAAATATGGCTCAGAGGTTTAGAGGTACTGTTCACACTCTTACACTTTCAGCATCTGCAAAATAGCTTTTGGTGCATTACCACAACTAATTGCATGACTGTGGTATCATTGTTGCATAATGACACTGTATGGGTCCATTGACATACCGCGGAGGTTCTGAGTTGAAATGTCAACTAAGAGGCACTAAAAGTGAGTAAAATGTTCTTACAAACGGATGAGATTTTAAATATTTCCCACCAAAATCGACTAAATTTACTCAAATAATACATGACTTTTATTACACATAGATAACAAGTATTGTCATTATATTCATGCTGTATAGCCAGAGGGGAACAGGTTCACTTTGTTTAGCCTGGTTTCTCCCAAGGTAATTTTTACATTAACTAACATATTATGGAGTTTTGTGTTTTTTGTCACAGTCACCTTTGGCTTGCTAACTTGGGGCCTACAGCCAATATTTTTTTAAGGCATTATTTTTTATTGCATTTTTCATTTAATCCACACAATAAGGACTTCACAGCATAATTTTCGATCATCAATTAGAAAATGATAGTTTTTTTTGGAATACTCAATATGCGGGACCTTTGCTGGTATTCTGTTCCGTTTTGAGTTTTCAGAAAAAAATACTTTTTCGAACTGATTCACACGAAAAGTTTTCAAAATAGTTTTGAATTATCAAATGTGTTATCAGTTGAACTACTGCACAATCTGATCACAGCCAAATACGTTTATACATAAATGTAGTAAAATGTGTTGCCTTGCAAGTCATGTGCTAAAAATATTTTGATGTTATAAGACAGCATTGTGAGATGAACAGGGCGAAAGTTATGTTTATGAACTGATGGTATCCCCTTTTACTTGTGATTTGTGTGAAAGTGAATAAAAGTAATTGTTGTAGACATTGTTCTAGCATTCATTTGACCTGGAATCTGCTACGATATTTACAATGAGCCAGGTTAAAAAATTATAAAAAATAATATATACAGTATATATATATATATATATATATATATATATACACACACACTACCGTTCAAAAGTTTGGGGTCACCCAAACAATTTTGTGTTTTCCTGAAAAGTCACACTTATTCACCACCATACGTTGTGAAATGAATAGAAAATAGAGTCAAGACATTGACAAGGTTAGAAATAATGATTTGTATTTGAAATAAGATTTTTTTTACATCAAACTTTGCTTTCGTCAAAGAATCCTCCATTTGCAGCAATTACAGCATTGCAGACCTTTGGCATTCTAGCTGTTAATTTGTAACTCCATTACCGATAGAATACCAGCTGCCTGCTTCTGCTCTAAATAGTTCTTGCACAATTTGGAGGTGTGTTTAGGGTCATTGTCCTGTTGTAGGATGAAATTGGCTCCAATCAAGCGCTGTCCACTGGGTATGGCATGGCGTTGCAAAATGGAGTGATAGCCTTCCTTATTCAGAATCCCTTTTACCCTGTACAAATCTCCCACCTTACCAGCACCAAAGCAACCCCAGACCATTATATTACCTCCACCATGCTTAACAGATGGCGTCAGGCATTCTTCCAGCATCTTTTCATTTGTTCTGCATCTCACAAACGTTCTTCTTTGTGATCCAAACACCTCAAACTTGGATTCATCTGTCCACAACACTTTTTTCCAGTCTTCCTCTGTCCAATGTCTGTGTTCTTTTGCCCATCTTAATCTTTTTCTTTTATTGGCCAGTCTCAGATATGGCTTTTTCTTTGCCACTCTGCCCTGAAGCCCAGAATCCCACAGCCGCCTCTTCACTGTACATGTTGACACTGGTGTTTTGCGGGTACTATTTAATGAAGATGCCAGTTGGGGACCTGTGAGGCGTCTGTTTCTCAAACTAGAGACTCTAATGTACTTATCTTCTTGCTCAGTTGTGCAACGCGGCCTCCCACTTCTTTTTCTACTCTGGTTAGAGCCTGTTTGTGCTGTCCTCTGAAGGGAGTAGTACACACCGTTGTAGGAAATCTTCAATTTCTTAGCAATGTCTCGCATGGAATAGCCTTCATTTCTAAGGACAAGAATAGACTGTCGAGTTTCAGATGAAAGTTCTCTTTTTCTGGCCATTTTGAGCGTTTAATTGACCCCACAAATGTGATGCTCCAGAAACTCAATCTGCTCAAAGGAAGGTCAGTTTTGTAGCTTCTGTAACGACCTAAACTGTTTTCAGATGTGTGAACATGATTGCACAAGGGTTTTCTAATCATCAATTAGCCTTCTGAGCCAATGAGCAAACACATTGTACCATTAGAACACTGGAGTGATAGTTGCTGGAAATGGGCCTCTATACACCTATGTACATATTGCACCAAAAACCAGACATTTGCAGCTAGAATAGTCATTTACCACATTAGCAATGTATAGAGTGTATTTCTTCAAAGTTAAGACTAGTTTAAAGTTGTCTTCATTGAAAAGTACAGTGCTTTTCCTTCAAAAATAAGGACATTTCAATGTGACCCCAAACTTTTGAACGGTAGTGTATATATATATATAATAATTTTGCTAAAATGTAGGCATGAAAACGTGATTCTATAGGACAAGGCTGGAAAATAAAGCCCAATTTTTCTGCCATGATGTGTATACATCCTTTAGAATACATTGTTTGCATTGGTTGCAAGTTTGCTATGAATTTTCTTGGTATGAACAGGTGTTCACTCACTTCTGGCTTTGTTAAGTGGCTGGTCCAGCCTTTCTCGGTCATGGTGGTCCAATATCTCAGGCAGACTTACCAAATAACAATAATAATAAAAAATTATAATAAATACTGTAAAATCCCTCTCTTTGAATGGTGCCAGAAAGCAACCACCCAGAACACCCTAGAAACTTCATAGCAATGTGCTATGAAAAAACGCACACACACACACACACACACACACGGAGCCCACAAAAACTCACAACAGCCTCGCATCATGATGGTGACTTTTGCATGGGCAGGCACCACAAAAAACTTTCATTAGAAAACACAAAAAACCAAGCATAGTATCAGTTCAGGCAGGTCACGTAAGTCAAGCTCACAATCAGCAGCCAATCATGACATCTACCAATACAATTCAGATGCTTATCAGAATATTTTGGGTTTAACACAAGTTAATCTCAATCGGCAGCATTTGTGGCATAATGCTGATTACCACAAAAATGTATTTTGTTTCATCCCTACTTTTCTTTAAAAAAAAAAAAAAGCACAAATCGAGCTTTTTGCAAGGAACTGATAATGGAAGTCAATGGGGGCCAATCATTTAATGTTAAAATACTATCTATTTCAAAAGTATAGTCAAAAGACATAAACAATATTTGTGCTAACAGGATGTTAGTGTGATAAAATTGCATACTTCATTATCCGTATAGAGCTATATCATTATGTCTTCGTTGCCATGACAATGTAATTTCAAGAAACCCTAAAATAACAAACAATTACGATTTAAACAACTCATGTATTTGAGTTCTAAAGTTTTGGCAGAAGAATTAATGGAAGTGCTTTTATAAAATTCTAAGCTTCACAATGGTCACATTCACTTCCATTGCAAATGGAAAAAAACCTTTTACCTCGATATTTGCTTTAAAAAAAAAAAAAAAGGATGGATTAGTCAAAATAAATTTTTGTGATAATCAACATTATGCCACAAATGCTGTCGACTGAGCTTAACTTGTATTGAGCCTGGAATATTCCTTAAAGTCCTCCACTTATTAATTGCCTTAGCTGCCTTTCCTTTGCATGGATGCAATCTTGTATTGCAGCTTTGCTTTTTAGTTTTCACTACATCTGCCTTGTGTTCTGTGCTCTAAGACTACAATTGTTTGCCTGTTTGGAATTCTATTTTAAATGTGTCATTGTGCTTTATTCTTGATTGATCAACTTGATATACAGTGTTTGAAGTTCTTTTAAGTGTCCATTTTATTTAGTATGCAATGAAGTATTGTACCATTGCGTCATAATGTTTAAAAAAATTGAACACTATTGTTATAATTCTGCCGGATCTGTTCCTTTACCCCTGGGTGTTATTCACTGCATTCCCTGCTCTGTCCATGCACAGCTGCATGGATGAGCGGAGAGTTTGATCAGATTTCAGATTACTTTAATTGTCTATAAATTAATAAATGTATTCATTCGACTAATCAAGTCAAGCATTCATCTGACTGAAAGGTAGTTTTATCTTTTCACTTTCTCATTCTCCCTTTATCTCTCCACCATCTACATTTCCTTTCTCCTCTTCTTTTACAGTAGCTACATAGCCCCTCCCCCATCCTCATATTACACTTGTATCTCATTCATTATTTTCCGAGACAGTCAGACCGCAGGCCGAGGGCACAAGCAATCATTTATCCTTCTGTTCCCTCTCTGTTCTTTAGTGCATCACTAATCAGCAGATAGGCTCCTGCATTTATCCCAAGAGCTTCATAAAACCCAGAGCTGACTGCCAATAAAGTCACACAATGGCCAACGACAAGCCCCAAAGCCAGGGGTCTGACCCTCATCATGCCTCATATTCTATTTCCCTCTCTCTATATATATTTCTTGCTCTCACATACACAATCCTCAATTTTCAATTCTCTCTTTGGCACCGTTGGATGAATGGTAACATCCTAATAGTGACACATTTTACGATATGCAGTAAACATACGTACATCATCAAGACATTAGTGTCTTGAATACGAATGAGTGCATCATTTCAAAAGCATTCTATCGCATTCTCTTTTAAGTGCCTCATTTGTGTACAAACGTCTGAACAGCATCTTAAAGTCAATCTAAAACTCTATGCAGATGCTCTAATGCATGTTCCTGCTCTTATTGTGAATGATTCATTAGTGCATGTTATTCCAAAGATGCCAAAAATAGTTTGTCTTTGTAATCTTTTATCAAGATGTACTTTTCAACTTTCCTTTTGATTGACGCCTTTTACTCTTTTTTTTAACCTCTCCAAACATTTGGCTCCATTCTGGTATGCAACGCCCACTTTTCATGATCCAATCAATTTCCGATGGATAAGCCCCACCCCACTACATTTTTCTGAAAGTCCCGTTTCACTCTGAAATATCTCTCATTATGGCAGCGAAATGGGTTGTAAATGCTGTTACATGTTGACTTTAAAAAAAAGAGCAGATTCACATAAATTCTACATCATGAATCACAAGTCACAAAGACATCTGCTGAATGTTTTTTCAAAAAAACGACAGGTGATTTTTTTTTTTTTACAGCAGATGCATGTGTGTTATCAGGGTATATCTTATCAGCCCTAACCTTAAATTAAAACTGAAGGTGGAATTCACTAAGAATAAATTGTGTCTGGTAAAAGCAGCTGCTATTTGCATGCGCTGTCTGTCCTGGTTTAGCACCGATTCGCTGAAGGAAATATGCAGATCATGTAATGGCGCAGACATGTCTGCAAAGTCTCTGCTAAACACACTTCCCAAAAAATAATAATTTTGATCTTACGTTCCAATTTTTAGGGCAGCAGACTTCCGTTATCTGAAACTTTCTGTCAGGACTATAGAGCATTGCCCCACTACTGTGATCCAGACACCTGAATCATATCTTTAAAGGAATAGTTCACCCAAAAATGAAAATTCTCTAATCATTTACTCACCTTCATGCCCTCCCAGATGTGTACGGCTTTCATTCTTATGCAAAACACAACCAAAGATTTTTAAAGAATATTTCAAGTCTGTAGGTCCATACAATGCAAGTAAATGTTGACCAGAACTGTAAATCTTCAAAAATCACATAAAGGGATAATTATAATTATCCATATGACTCCATCTGAAGCACTATGGTAAATGTGGGTGAGAAACAGATCAGTATTTAAGTCCTTCTTTCCTTATATCTCCACCTTTGACCAGCCCCAACCAGTAGATGGCGATATGCATGAAGAATGCAAATTGCCAAAAGCTGAAGAAGAAGAAGAATGTAAAAGTGAAAGTGGAGATTTACTGACAAAATGAATAAAACACTGATCTGTTTTTCACCCACATGTATAATATCACTTCTGAAAAAATGAATTAAACCACTGGAGTTGGATGGATTATTTTTATGCTGATTTTTTGGTCTGGATTTTCCAAGTTCTAAGTTCTGGTCACAATTAACTTGCATTGCACGGACCTACAGAGCTGAAATATTCTTCTAAAAATCTTTATTTGTGTTCTGTAGAAGAAAGTAAGTTATACATATCTGGGATGGCATGAGACTGAGTAAATCATAAGAACCATTTTTATTTTTGGGTGAACAATCCCTTTAACATGCCGAAAGTGTGATTGACTACACCATGCATCTGGATATATGCAAGGTTATAATGCTCTTCTCCATCATTTAATCATTATTTGATTAATTACTGCTGATGTTCATACACATGTACACAAACACCTCTTTTAACATCTCTTTACTAAAATTTATTTTATCTGGCATTAACTGTGATCTAAATTGTGGTGGGCAATTTTTATGAATGAAGCACAATTATATTGAGCCTAATTTACTCCATATATCTGGCTTTCTGGCTATATTTCTGGCTACGATATTTGCCTTTTTTATCAAACTGATCACATTTAAAGATTCATACCCTTTTGAATAGTGAGAGGTTTTTAAAATTACAACACAGTATATTAATAGTAATAAGACTTAAGCACACCTGAGATAAGGAATTTGATGTCAGGGTACAAATTCGAAATATCTTGCTGCATTCTTTATGACCATCTATCATATGAGACCCCTTATTTTATTAAACAAGCTATTGTGGGGTTATTTTGAATACGTATCAATGTCTGTAGACTTAATGGAGAAATTTGACAATGCCTGAGGTGTGTGGAGCATGTCGTAAATGGTATAGTTTCAATTCCGCTAAATACTCTTATTTTATGTATCATTGTGAAAGGTTTATGTGCACATGATCAGGTGTGGGTTTGTGGGTAGTGTCTTTAGGCTCTCACTCATCCAGGTTACTGCCGTGGCTTTGAGAAACTCAGGCATCATAAACATTTATGCTGCCCTTGGCTCCAGTCAGGGTCTAACCTCCTTAAGGCTGAACAAGAGGATGAGATATACCTTTCCAAAAAACAGAAGTGTGCAGATGTGTGAAAAAGATGAGTTTATTGAGAGAGGGTGTGGGAAATTAGCATTAGGAATGGCTGTTTTTAAAGGAAAAGTTCACCTCAAAAAGATTTATTTTATTTATGTCTCATGTTATTCCAAACCTGCATGACTTTTTTTTTTCTTTTGTGAAACTCAAAAGCAGTTGTTTAGCCGAATGTCCAAGCTGTTTTTGTTTTTCATACAATGAAAGTGAATGGGACTGAGAAAAAAAAAAATCTTGTGATCTTGTTTTTTAGCAAATGTCATTGTGTTTGAGTTTAAGTACACAAGACATAAGCCCCTGTCCATCAGGTAAGCTGGCTTCATGCCCCTGGCTTTGAATGGGAGATGATTATTTTCACGCTGGGCCTCTTGTCATATCTCTCCCTGCTGGGAGTCTTACCAAATGTAAATACACTGCAGTGTGCTTCATGCCCAGACTCAGCTGTTGTTTTCTTTACACCCCCCACCCCTCAACTCCCTCCTTTCCTTTCCCAAAACTCTCAATTTTCAGCTCTGCCTAGACTGAAATATTATAATGAAGTTGGGAAGACTAGGGGAATATTAGTGGTGCTTTTCTATCAGTAAAATCGACTGAAACTAAGATCTATAGTAAAAGGCTTTTTGTCATTTCAGGATCAATGAGACCATGTACTTGTTGAACATACTATGTTTTTAACACAAGTATTAATAAATCAGCAGTGCGGGCAGATTACTTCTTAAATGTAATCGGATATTGATTACAAAGTACATGGAAAAATTGCAATCAGTAACATAATCTCTCAGATTACATTTTTAGGTAATCTAATCAGATTTCTTTTGGATTACTTCCAATTTAACTCTTTTATTTGATGTCACCTGCATTTGAGTTGGATAATCTTGACCAATTTAACATAAAAAATAATCAAAACAATCAATTACATCCT
>JAVLUX010000023.1:29915000-30202500 GCA_032164185.1 Moxostoma hubbsi | reverse complement strand
GGGTGTTTTTATTTTCTTTATTTTACAAAAGGACAATGTTTTGTTGTTATTGTGAGTGTACACAAATAAAAGTAGACCCTTTATGGTCTCTAATGGTGTCTTACACTTATGTGTATGCCCCAAAATAATGGAATAATTGAAGTTGTTTCTGCTGTAATGACGGAAAAATCCAGCAAGACGCGCTGGCGCGTCCGTCGACCCTAGAGGGTTAATGGGAGAGGAGGCACTTATGCACGTTGGCTACTGCCGGTACTTTTCTAAATTTTCTGTTAAGCAATCTCCCGCTGAGAACTTTCTAGAATAGCACTGGGAAGTGGTCTTCCCTCTCCTGGAAGGAGAGCACTACGGAGACCACATCCTGCCGGATGGAGGATAACATGTGGAGCATACCTCACATGGACTTACCAATGGGGAAGTACACATATGGAATGATACCAGAGGAGGACCCTATCTACAGAGAGTGTACGCAGCACAGTGGCCAAGGCAGAGAAAGCTCTGACGAGGGGAAACACGGGGTTCACCCAAGGGGAAACCGAACAGTGGAAACTCATCGTACAGGATTACCAAGGGGGAATCACCATGCATGGAGCACTGAGCCTGAGCACACAGGCTCACCTGAAAAAGGGGAATACCACAAGTACTGGGCCTGGTGGCATTTCTCCTCCACCAAGTTCATCACCGGACAGGGCTTAAGAATTAAAGAGGTGTCCAGGGTTCACCGGGTACGGGGAACTGTTGTGTACAAAAGGCGCACATAATCACCTTTGAAAAAGAGGGAAAGGCGCAATGCAAGTGGTTCACCCAACTGGCTGCCCGGTCTACCTGCTGTTACAGCGCAACACTCAGGTCAAAATAGGGTCTATTCGTAGGTTATAAAAATTTGCAAAGGTATCTGGTGTAGCCCAACCTGCAGTTCTGCATATTTCTGCTAGAAAGGCCCCCCGTTGCCAGTGCCCAGGAGAACATAACACCTCTGGTGGAGTGTGCCTGGACTCCCAAGGGTCACGGCAAGTCCTGAGACTGGTATGCAAGGAAAATGGCATCCACAATCCAATGGGCTGAGAGTGAGAGTGTGCTGGCCCCACAGAGAGATTCCAAGAGGGGATCAGGCGCAGTCTAGGAGGATTCAACCTCCACACGCCTTGGAGGAAACTGTTTATCAGGTCGTGCTGTCGTGAGGGTCTCCCGTCCAGTGCATCGTGGTAAGCTGGTATGGCAGCCACGTACACTTTCAGGGTAGAGGGAGACAGCCATCTCTCCAGCCCATCCTGAAGGAAACACAGCACATACCTGACAGTGCATCTTTGTGGGTCTTCCCTGCAGGAAAAAGATGCCACCTCAAGGGATGTAGCCGCCTTGTACAGGGGGCCCTGGCCTGAGTGTTAGTGTCTACCACCTCTGGCGAAAGATCTGCTAGGTCTTCTGCATCCTGTCCAGAAGCCAGATGTGGAGATTCCAGAGGTCCAGCAACGGGTAGGATCCCTGCCTCAGAGGAATGCATCATGGAAGTGCTACTGTCAGGAGTATCAGATCTGAGAACCAAGTCCGGTTGGGCCAATACGGTGCAAAAATAGTACTTGCTGCTCATCCTCCCTGACTTTGTGGCCACGATGCGCCTTGAGACCTACTCTGGGGAATGCTAGGTCCGGCTAAGGGTAGAAAGTCTGACGGTGCTGTGTCCACCTCGGGACTCTAGTCTGTAGCCAGTGATGAAGAGGTCTCGTATGCATCAACCCGAGGGGGAGAACCACTGCAGAGAATGCCATATGCCCCAGGAGTCTCTGAAATTGTTTCACTGGCACCGCTACCGTCATCCTGATGGTCGAAAGACATGCTTAGAGAGTGACTGTGATCCTTCAGGTAAATGGCTGTGAACCAATCCTGATGTCGTACATTATCTTTTTCTCTCAGGCCAGCATGCAGGCTCCTGTGGTATAGGAGCCAGGGCCGGCACAGCAGAAGAACGGCTCTGATGAGGGGTGCGGGACCTCGGCGACCTGAAGGCGGCCGGGTCGCGGCACGGCAGAATATGTTTAATCCCCTTGGTCTGCTTCCTTACCGTCGAGAACAGATGGGCGAAATCCTCAATGGTGCCAAAAAGCCCCCCTTGGGAGATGGGCGCACCTAGAAATTGGACTTTCCCAGCATCACGCTTCTCTGCAAGGTTGAGCCACAGGTGCCGCTCACGGACCCACACCGTGACATTTTTCATACATAAGGTGAGGTCGTTGAAGTGAGCAGTTCTTGTATCAGCCCTGGGTCGCCCCACCCATGTGCAGATCTTTTAGCGCCTAGGTTTGATGGACCTGCAGGAAGGCCATGTCGTGCAGGGTGGAAGCGGCCATGTAAGACTTCATTATTAAAAAGGAAAAGAACTTGGAAGTGAGCCTTGGTCTGTCATGCCAGGTGGCTGTGCCCTGCAGGCATAAATGCACCGCTATGGCGCGCTCTACCTGTGGAAGCTTGATATATCCCTTAGCCGCTCCGCCGTCGAGGGTAATCAGAGTGGACAAGCCCCACGAAGCGTGTATGGGTACTAAAAGGTGCCATCCACGACTTTGTTAGCTCTTCGTGCACTTCCAGGAAGAAAGGCACCGGGGCGAGACACGGTCTTGATTCATGCTCCAAGCACAGACACCAATCATCCAGCCGCGAACACTCAAGGCAGGGTGGAGGTTTACACTTCAGCCCGATGTTCGCAGCCACCCGGGCAAGGGCGGCTTCCATATCAGCGTCCGCCTCATCCTGTGCTCTACCACAAATCCGACCGAGGCAGACTGCCTGCATCGCTTGACAGCTCGTCCGGAGAGAACGAGCGTGCTGGAGGATGGCAGGTCCGCGGGGGCTGAGCCAGCAGAAACACTCCCATGTCCACATCCAGATCGCCAACGGCCCTTGCCGACCCGGCCAGATGAGCACCAGCCCAGGAGGGACCGGGTTGGGGAGCAGCCACAGTGGCTCCTTGTTTCATGAAGAAGGAAGTGAGCCGCGACCACAATGTTCTCATGTTCATGTTCTCATGAGCATGTTCTCACAATGAGAACACAACCCTTCCACGAGTGCTGAAGCACCACACTTGACCGTGCAAGGTCGACCGCTGATATGCGCGGTAAAAAATCCAGCAGTGTAGCAATAGGTGAGAGGACAAACATACAAGCATTCCACTCTGAAGAAAAATAGGGAGAAATACCCCCGCTTGGATGCTATTTTTCCACTGAGAAACCTGACCTTCAGTAATCTGACAGCACTCTCTCTCTCTCACACACACACACATCCATCCTTGTTTATCCAATAACTTGTTTGAAACAGCACAAGCCGTGATACTATTTCTGAAGTAAAATTTTTGAATTGCTAATGGATGCTTGGATGCATCATTTGGTTTGAACCTACAACGACAGATAAGAAATTAGTTCCATGCACAAATGTGTTTTTTACGACTGTACAAATTGTTTCCTAATTTGTAAAAATGTACTTGTTCCCTGAACTGTTGTATTTAAGTAATATCACATTCGTAATCGGGATATTTGGCATCAGCGCTGCTGTGATTACCTACGGCACTTGGCCTGTGGCCTCGTGCCTGTGGCCGAATCACAGCAGTGCTGCTGTAGGGCCATATCGCACTCTTGCTCGTATGATATTGTTTATTTATATATATATATATATATATATATATATATATATATATATATATCCTGTATATATAGCCAAGATGTACTCAGAAAACATTATTACTTATTGATTTAGTATGTTTTTTTTACCTGTATGTTGGGAGGTTAGGCATATTGAGAGTTGACCAGTTCTTTTTATTACTCTTGAATTTTATTGTCTTATTGCACTGTTACATTCCACAGTGAACTGCCCATGTGTACTAAGCACAAAGCCTCTGAACTAAAGAGCACCACATGTAGATACCTTAACTGTTCTTGTCCAATTTTCATGGAGTCTGTTGCATCAAAAGGTATCTAATGAAAATAGATATCACCTCTCTTTTGTGGCATTGATGTTGCTTTTTGCAATCTTTTGCAGTTTAATCTGATAAGGCCCTTTTGTTACCACAAACAGCAACAGCTATTAATGAAGTGGGAGTTCACAATAGTGATGCAGGTGAATTTCCTCTTTTAGCTAATGTCAACAAGTCCTTTTATACTAGCCAGCGCACCGCCACAGAGGCTTTTAGTAACCAGCGTGTGCTTACCATAGACAATGCAAAAAGCCTCTGCAAAAAAAATAAAAATAAAAAATCAGACCAACTGCTGGCCCAGTGTGTGTTGAAAAACCCACAGAAGCTGTCTGCCTCACGGTACTTACACACAAACACACAACTAAATCAACATGGAGATTCACACTCCATGTTGTGTAGACTGTGCATGCACACCACTGAAATGGCTTTGGGGGTATGCTTTTCTCTTGTTCAGAGATGTTCCTTGTATAAGTTAGAAAGACTCCCTTCCTTTCAATAGATTAGCTCAATGACAATAACGCAAGCAGTGCTGTGGGAATTAGCTGAGCCTTAAACAAACCACTGTAGCTCATAAGTGCTGCCGTTTGATTTCTGTTGGAAGAAATGACAGGTAGAAGGAGGAAAGAGGAGGAGACAAAGCCATGGAGATGCACTGGGTATGAAACAAAATCTTGGGAGGAACCTTGTGTTCTGTGCAGTAGGTTTTTATGTCTGTTGTATGGGGTAAAGTCACATCACTACTTATGAGGTAGATGAGAGTTCAAGAAAAGCAAAAAGAGAAACATCAAAGGGCAAGAAACGGATTCACACAGAGTTCAGGGCATTCAGCATCAGCACAAGATGAAACGTTGACAGATATCAAGTCTCGTTTCAGTTGAATGCTTGAGAATGCAAAGGCAGACATGATTTATTGGAACTATGGTGACACAGTTGTTTTGTTTGATGTACCTTGGATTACTAAGGTAGCATAATGGTATATTAAAAATGTTTTACCATCTGATACCATCACTGTGCTATGGTACCAACATAGTAGTTTGTTTTGTAATGGGCAAATAAAACACATTCAAATAAACTTCCCAATTCTCATATCAAAGAGCATTAAAGGGATAATCCACCCAAAAATGTAATTTACTCACCCTCATGCCATCCTAGATGTGTATGAATTTCTTTTGTCAGGAGAACACAAATTAAGATTTTTAGAAGAATATCTCAACTTTGTAGGTCCATACAATGCAAGTGGATGGTGATCATAACTTTCGTCAAGCCGCGAAGGGACAGAGATGTGCCGCAGGGGGACTTTGTACTGATTTCCTTGACCATCGAACACAAGCCATAGAAAGGGTCGGTGTCGAGGCAGAATTAAGACGTGAAGGTACGCGTCCTTCAGGTCTGCCGCTGTGGACCAATCTAGATGCCGGATGCAAGTTAAGATATGTTTTGCGTGACTATTCTGAACATGAGTTTGAACAGAGCCCGGTTGAGAAATCGCAAGTCCAAGATCGGTCGTAAGCCGCCGCCTTTCGTGGGTACAATAAAGTAAGGGCTGTAGAGACCCTTCTTCATTTTGGTTGGAGGGACAGGCTCTATTGCAAAAGGACGTTCAACGCAGCTGTGTAAATGCTCTTTTAGAGGAAAATACTCTTATAGAGAAAATCACTCTTTTAATAAACTCTTTTAGCTTTCTGCGCTGTCGAAGCGCCCAGTGGCAAGCTGCACTGCCGTGCAGAGAAGGAGAAAAGCCGCTGAAGTGCGCTGTAGATCCAACAGCAGGCAGAGCATCAGAGGAACAAAGGCAGGAACAGGTGTATGACTCGCAGCTTACTGCATACACGACCATCGGCTCGTTTCTGAAAAATCCACACTTTTAGCACAATGTGTGGACTTTTCAGACGGTCCATTACCACACCCTCCACAGTATTAGCATGTTTCAGCACAATGTGTGGACTTTTCAGACGGTCCTTTACCACACCCTCCACAGTATTAGCATGTTTCAGCACAATGTGTGGACGACCCCTTGCCCACCTTATGAAAAATGTCCAACTTACAGTATATCAATGTTACATTAACTATCTGGAACAGTTTTGCCATGAAGCCATTTTATCAGCTTATGGGAAAAATTGCTTGATTCGACGCGTATTGATTCGGTACAAGATGCATCATTTCATATTTAAATACAGGACCATCCCTTATGAGCACAGTGTGGATGCGGAAAATCGTGTGTTTATCGGGAGAAGTTGTAAATCGGGAGTACAGCAGTAGGAAGGGTGGAAAAACAGGAGAAACCTGGTAAAATCAGGAGTGTCGGCAGGTATGCACCAAGTCCTCTCATGTTCAATCCCTCCCCTCAAACCACCTATCATATAAAGACCACTTTTCACAATCCAATCAATTGCAGATGGAGAAAAATCCAAGACAGTTTTTTTTCTTTGAACATCCTGTCACATTACAAAAGTAAAATGGATTGCAAAAGCAGTTTCATATTGACTTTAAGCTTGTTGTATATCTATGACAAATATCCAGCTTGTGAACTTGCAAGAGATATATGGCTATGATTTTTTGTTTTCCTTTTTATTATTCATGGCCTATTTATTAATTGCTTTGAAGATAAAAAAAAGAAAAGAAAAACATTTGACTCTGTAACCTGATGAGTTGCAAATTGAAAGAAGAGAAAGTGTCTTGAGCAGACATTACTGTCAGCTTTATTGCTTTTTACTCATGCTGGCAGATAAATTATTAGAGCATGGAAGGGTGGGATTTACACATGGGCTTCATATAGGCTGGAATGACCTACTGGCCTACTGGGAGTGCCAAACCAGGAATCCTTAAGCAGCCTTAAGAGACTGTTATCTGCCTCCTTGTGAGCAGGACAAAGAGACACAGAGTGAGAAATTATGCTGCTCCTGAAGAAAGAGACAGATATTTGGGAGGAGATTATTGTATTTTCTGGACTCTGGGAGAAAGATAAGGGTGTAGACAGGGTATAGAGTGTAGCTTAAAGAGAATACCTGATTTTATTGAGTGAGCGGAGTGCTCTGCAGCTGTAGTTTAATGACCTGACATGGGGATACATTGTGCTCACCTCATGCTCAGTGTGTGACACTCGTGAAAACAGCTTGACTGGAGGGTTTAAGTCCTCAAACACCCATATTAAGTTTTTGACAGCTGCTGTGACAGTGTGTGTGTGTGTGTGTGTGTGTGTGTGTGTGTGTCTGTGTGCATATACTCTACAGTATGTGTGTCTAATGTGTGTTTGTGCTTCCCAAATTCGGTCTCGCTCTGATGGTGTGGCCCCCTTAAACATACTGTTGAGTCGAAATCTGACACCCGCTCCTTCTTTATTTGTGCGTGGGGGTTTAATGCACTGTCCAGATAGACACCATGTTTTGATTTATCACGGTACATCTGAAACCGGGATGCCATGAACGGTAATATGACTCTGTCATGTCACGGATCTAGCATGCTGTTTTTGCATCAACGAGTGCATGAAAGCTATGTTTGTTCAATTTTCTCCGTCATATAACCCAAATTCTGAAGAAGTTGCGACAGTATGGAAAATGCTAATAAAAAAAAAGTAGTGATTCGTATATTCTATTTACCCTGTGCAAAATCACTTCAAAAGCACATTATTTGATGTTTTACCTATAAATAAATACAGTATATACACTTTCATTTCAAATCAGATGATTGCAACATGCTCCAAAAAAGTTGGACGAGTCGAATATTTACCACTGTGTAAAATAATAATTTCTTCTATTAACACTTATTAAGCATTTGGGCACTGAAGGTGCCATTTTAAGTTTAGCAAGTGGAATTTTTCATCCATTATGCAGGTCTTCATAATGCACCACATAACTGGAAAAAGGTTAGAACGTCCTTGGCAAAGATGCCGTCTGGATGGCATTATTTGTTGCTCCAAAATTTATTATCTTTCTGCATTAATGGAGACCTGACAGATGTGCAATTTACCTATGCCTTGGGTACTGACACACCCCATACCATGACAGACACTGGCTTTTGGACCTGACACTGATAATAGCTTGAATGATCCTTTTTCTCTTTGGCCCAGAGAACACATCGATTTGAAATGTGGACTCATCGGACAAATTTAACTGTTCCACTTTTCATCTCAGATGAGACCGAGCCCAGAGAAGTCGGATGTGCTTCTGAACAGTGTTGATGTATGGCTTCTGCTTTGCACAGTAAAGCCTTAACTTGAATCTGTGGATGCAGCTGCGAATGGTGTTGACTGACAAAGGTTTACAGAAGTATACCAGAGCTCATGTCATGATATCCATGACAGATGAATGGCGTTTATCAAGACAATTATGACTGAGGGATCAGAGATCATGCACATTCAGAAGAGGACAGCAGGACAACGGCGAACCACATACTGCCAGGATTACAAGTGCATGGCTGTGTAAGCAGAGAGTGCGAGTGTTAGATTGGCCTCCCTGCATTCCTGACCTGACTCCAATTGAGAATATGTGATGCATTATGAAGTGCAAAATTTGGCAACGAAGGCCCAACAAAATAGCCTAACTGAAGACCTTCTTTATAAATAAATGGAGAAAATTCTGCTTTCTGAACTTAACAAACTTGTGTCTTCAGTGCTTAAATGCTGTGTTGATGTATGGCTTCTGCTTTGCACAGTGAAGCCTTAACTTGAGTGATAAGTGTTATTGGAATAAATGGTGATGTTTCACAGTGATAAACACTCGACTGTCCCAACTTTTTTAAAGAGTCTTGTGATCATCTGATTTGAAATGAGTGTATATTTTCCAAAAATGTTACACTCACAAGGGAAAACATCACACAATTTGTTGCTGAAGCACCTTCAATAAAGCACAGCACTTTTTGCTTTCATTAGCATTTTCCATTCTGTCCCAACTTTTTCAAAAATGGTGTTGTAGTTAATTTCTCAGTTATGTTTCAATGAAGTAATATTTTCTCCAAATATCAATACACAAACAAAACAAATGTTGACATACACAGTAAAAACCTGAAATTGTTACCGCATAGGGAACTGTTTTACCTAATCTAACTCTTAAAATGTTTGGTGGTGTAACCTAATGTGGTGAGGTTGATACAGTATTAAATACAGTATTTTGATAATTTCAAATTAATAGCAATGATTACTGCCTTAATTCCCCCAGCCCTAATACACACACACACACACACACACACACACACACACACATAAATATATATATATATATATATATATATATATATATATATATATATATAGATAGATAGATAGATATAGATATAGATATACACTCACCTAAAGGATTATTAGGAACACCTGTTCAATTTCTCATTAATGCAATTATCTAATCAACCAATCACATGGCAGTTGCTTCAATGCATTTAGGGGTGTGGTCCTGGTCAAGACAATCTCCTGAACTCCAAACTGAATGTCAGAATGGGAAAGAAAGGTGATTTAAGCAATTTTGAGCGTGGCATGGTTGTTGGTGCCAGACGGGCCGGTCTGAGTATTTCACAATCTGCTCAGTTACTGGGATTTTCACGCACAACCATTTCTAGGGTTTACAAAGAATGGTGTGAAAAAGGAAAAACATCCAGTATGCGGCAGTCCTGTGGGCAAAAATGCCTTGTTGATGCTAGAGGTCAGAGGAGAATGGGCCGACTGATTCAAGCTGATAGAAGAGCAACTTTGACTGAAATAACCACTCGTTACAACCGAGGTATGCAGCAAAGCATTTGTGAAGCCACAACACGCACAACCTTGAGGCGGATGGGCTACAACAGCAGAAGACCCAACCGGGTACCACTCATCTCCACTACAAATAGGAAAAAGAGGCTACAATTTGCAAAAGCTCACCAAAATTGGACAGTTGAAGACTGGAAAAATGTTGCTGATGAGTCTCGATATCTGTTGAGACATTCAGATGGTAGAGTCAGAATTTGTGTAAACAGAATGAGAACATGGATCCATCATGCCTTGTTACCACTATGCAGGCTGGTGGTGGTGGTGTAATGGTGTGGGGGATGTTTTCTTGGCACACTTTAGTGCCAATTGGGCATCGTTTAAATGCCACGGCCTACCTGAGCATTGTTTCTGACCATGTCCATCCCTTTATGACCACCATGTACCCATCCTCTGATGGCTACTTCCAGCAGGATAATGCACCATGTCACAAAGCTTGAATCATTTCAAATTGGTTTCTTGAACATGACAATGAGTTCACTGTACTAAAATGGCCCCCACAGTCACCAGATCTCAACCCAATAGAGCATCTTTGGGATGTGGTGGAACGGGAGCTTTGTGCCCTGGATGTGCATCCCACAAATCTCCATCAACTGCAAGATGCTATCCTATCAATATGGGCCAACATTTCTAAAGAATGCTTTCAGCACCTTGTTGAATCAATGCCACGTAGAATTAAGGCAGTTCTGAAGGCGATAGGGGGTCAAACACAGTATTAGTATGGTGTTCCTAATAATCCTTTAGGTGAGTGTGTGTATATATATATATATATATATATATATATATATATATATATATATATATATATACAGTTAGTTCCAGTCCTTGAATCTGATTGGATGGTCTCACACCATCAGCAATCGGATGCTTCGCTGTGTGTATCACTCCACTTGTGTTCCTGCTGTTCTAAACTAAAGTGTAAGAGCAGTGCATACAGCATGTGTTAAGAGCCATCTGTCTCTTTACATTTAATTTCGTGACATTACATATTTTAGACAGCAGGTGGAGGCAAAAGACAATTCTATTTTGTACATTATGAGCCATTTTGTTATGTGAAGTGAGTCAGCGTCACTCAGTGTTTAAATTCAACAAAATTCACTTGTATTACTACTACACTACTAAAGCTAGGAAATAGCTTTAAACGGCTTTAAACTAACAACTTCATTATTAAGGCTCATCACAGCTGAGAGACAGAACAGACTGATTAATTACACAAACTCAAGACGCTTACCTCTTACCGGAGTCAAAATGGCTGAGGAGAGTGCGGTTTCTGTTGTGAGTCTCTTGCTCACCTATTATTATTTTTACATTTTTTATTAAAGCCAGTCAATTTACATTTTACTACTTGAAACGACATAAGATATCGATACATTAAAGATATTGAGATATCGTTTGTGTTTTGTTGTCCTACAGGCTAAAAATTGGACTTCAAGGTTGGTTTTATCCAATGTTGTTGACTTTTCTTTCTTTTCAAAGTCTGACAGCTGTAAAACATTGCTCACACAAAAGTGGCTTTGACAGTTATTGGGTAATTTTGTGTGTGTGAGTGAGCATGAATTACATAAATTCAACAAATTGAAATGGAATTCATATCCGCATGCACAAAACAGACAGACATAACAATTATTGAATTAAACAGAATGTAATTATAGACAAAACCATAAGCCTGGGTCATTTGAACAAATAGACATAAACAGTGTTGGGTAATGTTACTTTTAAAAATAGCTTGTTAGAATGTTGTGTTTAATTAAAACGTTTTTTTATGGAAAGTAAAGCTTTACTTTACTTTTGCGTTACTTTTGCATTACTTTTTTATCACACCCACATTCTCTCTTTCTTTCTCTTCTGCTATACAATGCATTCCATATAAATAAGACATGCATTGCATACAAGAGACATTACAGGTCATGCTTGCTACTGTACAACACTCATCAAAAGTCAAAACAACATAGTAAACAAACAGATATTAAGAAAGTAGGACTTCACGTAATATTTATGCTAAAGAATTAATAACATGAATATTCATGATTTGTTTTTCCATCAACATGGTAGTCAATATGAATAATGAAGAATAACCACCGTCTTACCTAAAGCAGTAATGTCAAACACATGAACCTGCATCATATCTGTCATCATATGCTGTGCCCATCGACAATGTCAGAGTCAGTTTAAGATGTTTTTCAGAAGTCAGTGGGGAATGCCAGTCTAACATGTTCAAGAAATAACTCTGATGAATAAATGAATATTTTTCACTTGTCATCTCAGTGCATTCTTGTTTTGAGTTGATCCACGGTGTGTACAGACACCACAACTTCAAAGATATATATTGATACAACTTGAATGGAATTGTTTTTAATGCTACAAACGGGTTGTTTCATGAATATTTAGAAACTAAGACGTATTCTCTGCGTACACAAACCATGTAAAACTTAACTTGGAGTAACTGATCCAGAGTCAGCTTTTCTCATCCCATTCTCCCAGTTACAGGGAGCTCTAACACAGAACAGTTCGACTGCATAAGTCTGTGAATTGATCAAGTATTTCACCCTGTGTATTATGTAGAGGCCAGTGGAAGACTACTCTTATAATCCCTCTGCCTAAACAAGTTTACTGATTTTTTTTGTTTGCATTAACACATGAATTAACCATGTTTCACTCAACCAATGTTGTTGATCTCATATCACGCGAAAACATGAAATGTGCATTCGCGTTAGCGAGTTGATTAACAGGCAATGTCTGTATCTAAAAGGTGCATTGTCATTGTCCATTGACTGCTGGGTGCTAGAGCTTCTTGGTTGGGCATTCCAATTTCTCCCATTTATTTAAATAGAAGTGACTTGTCTCCTCTGCTAAATGGTCTCTGGCCTCACACTCTATAGAAATATGCCAATCATGGACTACGTCTCCTCCCCGAAGTTACACACTTTTACTGCTGATTTCTCGCAATACATGGACAGAAGAGGTGTACTAAGCAATGCGTTACTTTAGTTAAAAATATGGCTGTCGATTTAATAAAATGTGATTAATATTACAAAAAATAACCCGTTAAAAAAAATTTACCTGAGAAATGCAAGCTTGTAGTACCACCTGTTTACTCCAGAGGGCAGTAAGTGAAACTTCAGCTGTATGAGCAACACACAGTTTATACAGTGAAGAAAACACTTCAGCAGACAACAACACAAACGTTACGTTCTTGCCAAGTTTTTTATACATAAGTGTAAATTTATGTCTATAAAGCCCCTATTTGCACTTTGTTGTAAAGACTTGAAATATTATTTAAATACTCTTTGTACCTCCAACAACTCCAAAGCATTGAAAACCATTGTACTATGTAATGAATATAATGTCTTGGCATTATTGTAAAATATATCTGTAGTATTGTGTACTATGTATACCCCTGGCTTGTTTCAAAAAAAAAAAAATGTCTGACGCAGGTGTACATTGACGGGTCCTTAAACAAGCCCTCATAATAAATCTCCAACTGATTAACAAATTCACTTGTGAAATGGATTGCTGTGAGCTGTATGCCAATGATTGACTTATTATCAATAATATGGCAGGAAACAATACCATATTACCATATACTAAAGCCGAACTCTTCTGCCACAAGTATGTAATGCATCTGAATATTTTTTTATTTTATATATATATAAAATGTTGTAATATTTAAAGATAACTATGTATAATTATTTCATCATTATATATTGAATTATTGTTATATTGTTAAAAATGTAATCGATTGACAGCCCTAGTTAAAAAGTAACTCCGATATTATGGTCTAAAATAAAAAAATATTGCTTTACTCATTTCTCGAAAAAAGTAATCTGATTACATAATTCACGTAACTTTTATTGTGTTACCCCCAACACTGGATGTAAAACAAACACTGGATAAGCAAAACAATTTAATATTTTTTTCTACTTTGTTCAGAATGCATCAAGACTCAATTCAGTTACTTATGTAATAGTAATTATTCAACAAAATGGCACAATTCAACAAAGTGCAGACTAGAAACATCTCAGTCTGGATGCTACTTATCATACATTGTCTTGTTTGAATGATCCAACCATGTGTCTGATATTTTGTGATATATGGAGCTCATATGCCATTCCAGCTATATTAATAGTTTTCCTGTCAGGGTTTTGTTGACACACCGTGCACACTGGATGGCATGTGCTTCATGAAAAGATTGTTAATGATGTTATTTTAGTTGTCAGACATGAATCCAGAGAAAACACGAACCCAGCCATTATGCACAACCATCACAACATAGACGACATGCAATTCTATAGCCACGGTTGTCAAATTGCTCACAGCAGACTCTGGGAAATGTCCCATTCTCACCTGTGGGTTTTTGGGTATTGCGTAAAAAACAAGCACTTGACAGATCATATCGATTGTTGGATAAACTGCTTAGTTACTCACAGGCCTCAGACAAAGGGCAACTCTGGAAAAATAATGAAAGCATCACTAAATGAATGGTTTCAGTGCAGGAGATATTCAGCAATATCTCCTTTTTGTGAAAAAGCTATTCCTCGCAGACAACATACAGGAATTTATGTAACAGTCCTGTTTATTTGAAGTCACCCACTTACAATCTCTTTTGTCTCTTCCTTGATTTTTTGTATGGACACGATAGAAGTCCCAGACGAAAGACTTGCTTCTTGACCCAATCACATTTCTCTTTCCAGGGAACATTTTGACCTGCTTATATTATTTCTGGGCATGCATGACTAAGAATTTGCCATTTTTGTGTACTATTTAAATCTTTGCCCATTGAAACCCATTTCATAGCTTCAGTACAGAAATTAATGCTTTTCGCTAATGGCAAATTATGCCTTTCCCTAGTGCTTAGTATGTAGTTTTTGATGAATGCATTGTGTAATTGTTACCTCCCTCTTTTTATATGTAACCTTTGATACATAATTTGTCAATAAACCGGCTCTTGCTCCATGTAAAGACCTGCTCTGCCTTGTACTCGGTATCGTGAAAGCTCCTAGCCTAGACCTACTTATTAAGGTGTGATCCTCTTTGGCCTAGGCATAGGATTCTTGAAACTATGAAACAAGAATAATTTAGTCAGATATTATTTGGTTTCAGTGTCTGAAGAATCATCTATAATATTTCCTCCCCTTAGACACAAGGTGCCATGAGTCAAGCAGAGCAGAACAGCTGGCCCTCAGAAAACACTGTCTCCAGAGTGTCCCTGACTCCCTCCAGACAAAGAAGTCCGGTTCAGTTTGGTCAGGAAATGCCCCCCTCCACCAACCAGCCAACCTCAGCTGCGGCATCCTTCTTCATCAGGTAAGAAATTACATGAATCATATTAAATTGGCTTGCACAACCTTATGCAGCAATGCATAGTTGTTACTTAAATGTCTCTGGATTTGGAAGTTGACATAATTTTTAAGTTTGCTATGCAGATCTCACACTTAGTATGTAGTATATTATTCTAGGGTGTCAGAAAGTTGCTGGTGCAATCCATGTAAGGAGCAAGCCATGAGCTGTCACTATTATACCCTTGTACAGCAATGCAAAACTCATTTTCTGAATGAGTTTGCCTTTTTACCATAAAAATACCTAACATTCTTAATGCAAGATACCTGAAAAGAAAAACAAGATACTATGGCTTGTTTTCAGGGAACGTTTACATAATGGCAAGATTTTAGGAGCTTAAATGCTGGTGCTTAACTAGAGGTTTTGTTAGCCCATTTATTAGTGTCCCAGTGCTGTTGGTATGTGGAAAGGGGTGGTGAGAGGAATGCTTCTGGAATTGTCCTGGAAAATACATTTGATATTGATATTCCTCAAGCTAAGTGACTGAATTGGACATTAAAGTGTGATCAGTGGGCCACTCCCTGGGTGGAGAAGGACAGCAGTCCAGTCTTCAGATCCGCTTGGGATGTTGCCACCTGCCTGAGCCCTTCCAGGTCATTTTGAGACAACAGACAGATTTGACCCCATGTTGGTCCAGGTTAATTTTGTGGTCTGATTTATAATTGCTTGTCTGTTTTCTTTGGAATTGATCTCAAATAAAGCGGATGAGCAGGGAGGCTGCTATGTGAAGGAAAAAGAATGGAAGGGAGTGAGGAAGAAATAAATTTGTTTTGCCCTCTTTATTTAAACTCCTGGGTGGAAGAACAGAAGAAAAAGGAAATTATGTCGGGTAGCACCTCTTGTTTCAAGTTCAAAGACTAGGACTTGGAAGACTAGGACACATAACTATTTCTTAACAATGGCTATTAATATTCCAAGCATCATTAAATGTATCACTAAAAGGCTGAGAAAGCTTAAGAAGTGTAATGTAGAACTGCACTAAATGTAATCTTAATCAGAGTTTGCAGAATAAGGAGAGCCAAGGAAACACCTTACTTCCTGGGATACCACACAAACATTAATGAGGAGAATCCTCAGAAGTGGTCATTATCAAACCCCCACATTTCAGGAGCTGATGGTGAAATTGCAGATCTGCAATCATTCCTCTGGTGTGCAGCAAGCCCAGTACCTGCATGTAGAACAAGCAGGAGGCTGGATCCTCTTGTAAATTAAATGTTAATTAGAGTGCAATTAGAGTGGCATGGAGGAAAGATGAGCAACAGGGGAATAAGTCAATCTGTTCCCTGTCATCCCTTCAGTACGGTTATGATACTGTGCTCCCATCCATTTTTTAGTAATGGATTGATTCATTGTAGGTTAAGTGCTGTCTTTTGGACAACTTGGAATTATATTTTCTTAGCCTTTTCATCCACATGTGGCAATTTTCCTTGGTGAGAAAGTTTAATTATTTGTGCTGTGTAGAATTGCTACTTCAAAATAAGACTCTCTCTATGTCCTACACTATTTCATTACAAATAAATACATAAATATATAAAACAATGCAGAATGTTTTCTTATGTGTCAAAACAAACACCACAAGTCAGCAGTGAAGTGATCGTTTTTATTTTGCCTCTAGAGGCCACTCACATAATGTGTAATGACAGCGGACCCTTCCCTGCCGCACCAGCACCAGACGCAATGGGGAAAAACTATCGGTGTGGATTTCTGCAAGTTAACCAATAGTTCCAGAAATCTGTTATAGGTGCCAATTAATTGTCAAAACCGATATATTGGTCGACATCTACTTTTGGTTATACCATAATTCTTTTTGAGGTATCGTATTGTAACATTTCAGTATCATGGTATATGAATATGGTATTAATTATATTATACAGTACAATGCTACATGTGAAAGTACCATGGTATTTCTATGAAAATATACTGTACACTCTACGACCACTTTATTAGGAACACCTGTACACCTACCTATTCACATGATTATCTAATCAGCTAGTCATGCAGCGGCAGTGCGATGCATAAAATCATGCAGATGCAGGTCAGGAGCTTCAGTTAATATGCACATCAACCAGAAGAATGGGGAATTTATTTTTTATATCAATTATTTCGGTCGAGGCATGATTATTGGTGCCAGATCAGCTGGTTTGAGTATTTATGTAACTGATGATCTCCTGGGATTTTCATGCACAACAGTCTCTAGAGTTTACCCAGAATAGGGTCAAAAACAAACAAACAAACAAATAAAAAATACCCAGTGAGTGGCAGTTCTGGGAACGTAAACATCTTGTTGATGAGAGAGGTCAGTGGATAATTGCCAGACTGATTCTAGATGACAGAAAGGCTATGATAACTCAGATAACCCCTCTGTACAATTGTAGAGAGCAGAAAAGCATCTTGGAATGCACAGTATGTCTAACTTTGAGGCAGATGGGCTACAACAGCAGAAGACCAAGATGGGCACTGTTTTAGGACCATAGTGTTACTAATAAAGTGCTTGGTGAGTGTACTTTGGTAAAAATCTTGGCTTGGGAAACTACCATAATGGGAATACCATTACATTTTTTTTAAGTACCTTGCAGTACCATTACATACCATGGTGTGTGAATATGGTAATCAAACAGTACCATGGTATATATATCAAAGGGCCATGATATTACTATAAAAATATTGGCCAACCATGGTAATACTGTTTTTTTTTTTGGACCACACCATATTGGTAATACAATAGTGCGGTTGCACTTATTTTTACAGTATGTGTACTTTCAGTATACTTACACTTACCCAATAAATTACTGAGTAATATTAGATTAACTGCATGTACTTAGCATGGGTTAAGGTTAGGGTTGGGGTTAGTACCTAGTAATTACTGTAGTGATTGTATTTATATAGTAAGTAAATGTAGAACAGTACTGTAAAATATATAAGTGCTACCAATAATAATCTTTAAAGTATCTCATATTGCCATTTACATGGTGTTTGAATATGGTAATCAAACTGTACCACCTTCAGGGTTGGGAGGGTTACTTTTGAAATGTATTCGACTACAGATTACAGAATACACGCTGTAAAATGTAATTTGTAACATTCTGTTAGATTACTCAAGGTCAGTAACGTATTCTAATTACTATTCTAATAGTATGAATGTAACACATCATAAGAAAGTGTTTCAAATGCACTTTGGATCGCATCATTTATATGTATATATGTTTTCCATCTGAAAGGACTAAATATTAAATGACAAATGACAATAAAATGCAAAGTAATCTCTTCAGTAATCAAAATATTTTTGAATGTAACTGTATTCTAATTACCAGTGATTTTAATTTTAAATGTAGTGGAATACAGTTACTTATATTTTGCATTTTAAATACATAATCCCGTTACATGTAATCTGTTACTCCCCAACACTGACCACCTTATATATCAAAGTACCACTGTATTATCATTTCATACCATTTCTGAACCATAGTCCTGACACACAACATTTTTTGTCACTACAAAAATTGATTCAAATTTTATCCAGCCTGCTCTGTAAAAATGAATGGGTAGCTACTAAAGAAATAATAGAGCAAACAATGTAGGAAATGCATGACTGTGAAAGTTTACTTGCCCGAACCCTCAGTCTCAGTATAAGCTGCAGTGTGACAAAGCATATTATTAGTGTATTGACAATCGGGATGACTCCTGCAATGAAAACAGACAAGGGACCCAACAGAATCCCAGAGCTCTAGGATGCGCTGTCACTCTCAGCACGCTGGTGTGTTTGGCTATTCCACCTTGATGCATGTAAGGAGCACAGCTGTTTGGCGGTATGCAGACCTGTGCTGGCATTGAGTGCTACACAAAACAAAATGTTTTTAAGACCTAGTACTCACTTTCTGCTGCCGGTCCAGGTGAGCTTGAACAGAAATGACTATCATTGGTGTAAACATTCCACCATAATTACACATACAACAATCCAGACTGTCACCAGATGAGGTGAGTTGCCAACGGAACTGCCAAAGTGCATTGTTACCTTGGCCTTGGTGAGTAACCATAGAAACATAAGCGTTCTGGCAGGTAAATTCATGGCATTGATCAAAACAATGCTCAACCTATGTCTTACACACTGATTACAAAAATGTGTCTCTTGCATGGTGTAAGCCCTCCCCCACATTTCCGTTCACACACATGCCAGTTTGCAAACATATACAGTGTGTAGAATCTTCATCTTGATGCATACTATTGGTCAAATGTGATGATCCTTGCAAGTTAAACCAAAAATATGCTTGACAAATAGGCTGTTCGCACAGGCAGAAAAAAAAATGGTCCTATCTGACTGAAATCCGTTTAGGTTTTTGTAGTCTGAACAGGACAAAATCACAAATCAGATTTTAACAAGGCAGATCCTAACCACATTCATAGAGCATTTTGAAACTGTAGGATCATTACAAGAGAATTTTCAAGAAAATGTGACTTTAAAGGTGATTTCAGCCTTTTAGCCCTCTGACAGTGGAAGGTAAGGTATAAGAGGGAAATAGAGCATATGGATGATCACTTCTGTATGAATTGTGCCCTTATGTGTGACAAGGAGGAGAGTGGGCCTCCAATTGGGCTTATCTGCCGAGTAGAGGGATAAGTGCAGCTGCAAGCAGCAGCTCGGGATAGAGAGAGCCACATGCAGCTGCAGTGTGTGCGTTTGTGTTCAGTGTTATGTTTTGTCTTTATGTTTTAATTTCCCATTAAACATTATTTTGATGGTTCGTCCGGATCCTGCCTCCTCCTTTCCCAACTTTAACCCTTTGTTACACTGGTGACGAAGCATGGGAAGGTGGACGGATGTGCTGTTGTGTAGTCCTCGCCACTACCAGCCAACCCAAAGGAGCAGCCACGGCCATCCACCGGGGGACGGAGGAGTTGTTGCCGGCTGCCTGGATGTGGAGGAATGGCCGCCATCGACGAGGGGAGAAGGGGTTCGCTGCCGGCCACCTGAAGTGGTAGAGCCACTGGCAGGGGCAGAGGTGTTCCCTACCGGCCCCCAAAACATGGAGGGGTGTTCAATGCGCAAGGGGTTGGAGGACTGGCTCCGGTCCACCCGGGAGGAGCGGCTCTCATTCGCCAGAGGGTGGAGGAGTGTTCGAGGACCAGGTAACAGCGTGTCTGGGAAACCAGACTTTCTCCTCTCTCTCTCACTGTCACTCCACCTTACCATTCACCTCTCCTCTTTTTTGTTTTTGTTTTGTACTTGGGCGGAACACTTCACCAGCTGTAGGCGGTACCTTTCCCTTTTTGACGTCATAAGAGGCTGCAAACCTGAATGGCTTGTTAGGAGACACAGTTTTTTATTGATGGGGAAAGGAAAGAAATGAGGGGTTGATCTAAAAAGTGGATTTTGCATAATATGTCCCCTTTAACCTGTTGATACACACCCCCTTTTTGAGCACAAACCATGAAAATGACATACTTGAACTTAAATGGTTGTATTTTCTGGACCCTTTGGAGTATGGACACTGTTGTAGTATCTTTTGAAAGAAGATACTTTGGGCTTTATCTCCCAAGTTTCAGAATTAATATATGTTATTTTTTAAAGTTAGAGAAGCTGAAGTTTATAGTAATGGAAATATTTTGTGTATGTTTTTATAATCTAAAAAACAATAATAAAAGTGCCAAGACAACCCAGAAATACAATGTTCTCAAAGCCACAAGTCTAAAGATGTTATGTTTAAAATTTTAAGATGATCTAACAAAAAATTAGTTTCTTGCAAGCTTTTTTCTCTGTAAAATCGCTGGCGGAGTACAGAGTAAAATTAAGGCTCCGCCTTTCAAGATGACACAAAATCTGACTTCACTGCTTGGCTATTATGAATAAAACTACGCCCCATTTTTAAAAATAGACTTTGGAGATGGGCTCGTTTTGTTTACAAGACTCTAATATATAAGATAATATACAGTTTTACAACAAGAATGCTGATCAGATTGCATAGTTTGTTGAAGAACGATGACGAAGGGTAATTCTTTCAGGCGAGATCTCATATAAACAATGGAGAATATATCAATATTTCTCAGATTTCTCACTTTTATGACAAAAAGTTCTATTGGATATTTTTCAATGAATGCTTGTCATGGACAATTGACCCAAGTGTGGCGAACTGGATTCATCTGGCGAAAGCGTTATGAAGTTATGAAGTCCCGTTTTGATATTGCATGTTTTCATTTGTACTCCTGGCACAAATAACTTGCTGTTACTGAAGCACTGCTATCGTGAAAACAGAGATCGGATATCATTGTTGAAACCTTATTTCTTTGAAATGATGTATAATTTGTTAACATTAATTACATTTATAGATGGTAAATTATATACTAAATGTGAGCAGAGTGACGTCACTACTGCGTGCTGAGGGATTGCGTATCAAAAGGTTAAACTCTGTCAATGGGGAGGCGTAATATGGCAAGCCATTTTATCATATAAAACACTGAAGTCCCTGGACGCATATGTGATATAATTTGAATCTGAACTTTTTAGAGAACCACATCACTTTTGTATTTAGTTACATAAAATAACAAAATAAGGCCTGAAAAACTTTGTGTCACAAATTGTTACAATACAGTGTAGAACTATTAAAATGAATATAAAAGCCCTTCACATAGCACTCAAATAGTCAAGTCAAATATCAAATGAAAGTTCTCATTCTCAGGAAGGTAACTTTACAGCTTAATTTGTTGCCATAATACGACAGTTTGAATTATTTTCAAACGTTTCAAAAGGTGAAATTTTTAGTAAGGCATAATGTAAACTCTTAGCACTTAAAAAAAAAAAACTTGTCTGTGGTTGAGCGCTAAAATGCATTAGAGCACCACCTACATTTCAGAGCAGCATAATGTTATGGAGGGAGATAGAAGAACAATCATTTTTTCTAGTACTTGCTGCCATCCAGTGAAATAAATTAAGACTTTTTGATCAAATATAGAGGACACAGATCTGAAATGGCATGCTTTTAAACTTTAGACATACAAAAGATAATTTTAAAAAAAAATGTTATCATAAAATCGTAAACATACGCAAAGTTATTTATTACTTATTGCAATCATTTCTATTAAATGTGTCCACTCTATATGTTAACAGGGAGCTTTTAAATTTAATGCAGGCAGCCATAAATACTGCAGAGTGTAAAAGTCTAATATACAGAATGAAAATTGTTCCATATGGGACATCATCATTTCTGTCAAAATACAGTCTAAACAAGACAGTTATAAACCCTAGCTGAAAAAAAAAATACTGTATATGCCACCTCTCCTGTTTTTTAAGCCATTGTCTGTGACGAACGTGATAATATCTGGATACTGCCCTCATGAAAAACATAAAGAATGGCAAAACATCCATTGCTAAACACTCACGCATGGAAAATACAAAAGTTTGCAGCATTACTATGACAACTAATGTGCATGTGCTTGCAAAATTGACTGCAGTTTGAACAGAATAAAATCTGATCTGTCCACATATAACTTGCAGTTTGAACAGTTAGTCTAAAAGTATTGTATTTGAGAAAAAAAAAACTTCTGATTTTCCTCGCTGTGAACAAAGCTATTGATGATATAATAACACAGATTATAGGGTTAAAATCAAACATTTATATTTGACATCATTACAAGTTTAAAAGAATACTGAGAAGAAAGGAAAAAAAAAAACCTAGTGGTACTGTTGCTTAAGTTTTCCATTTGGCCTGTATTTGGATTTATTTAGCATCTCTATGCTTGCCAAAGAATACAAAGCTTTGAACTGACCTTTCAAAAGTGACTTACTGTGCATGACTGTAGATGTTTAGCAAGTCTTCCTCTTGTAATGAAAGGTCAGTAGCTTAATTTGGGTACTTACCCCTTTGTAGCATTGCCCATAATTCTTGGATGCTTTCTGTGTGCTCCAATTTATTCAGTTAGGTACATACAGTAAACCATCAGTTTAATCTCATTGTTAGGAAGATTTTCTTCCTTCTCCTGCTGTAGTCGAGCAATAATGATAATGCATCTGAAGAAATGTAAACAGAGGAATACCATTCACCTTCCCCACATGCTTTGTCAATGCTAATGGAGATAGTGGTCTGCTGATAGGTGGGACAAGATGGCATAGGCTTCTGCCTATGAGAAGGTGGGATAGGGGGATGGTTTCCTATGGAGTAGAGAGGTTAGCGAAAGAGAAGAAAGAGGTGTTGAGAGTTCTTGCACTCAGCTTGCACACACATCCACAACAGCTCTCAGCTAAGCTGTTAACGTCTGCTCTACACACCACCCATCACATCGGAGGATTACAGAGAGAGAGACAGAGCCAGAGAGGAGGGGCGGAGATATGAAGAGATAGAGAAAGTGCATTTAGGACAAGAGTAGTGTGGTAAAAAACAGGCAAATGATCCATGTGGTTGGCTGCTTTTTGACTGACAGATGTAATCCCTGTCAGGGACAAATTGGGAAAACAGATTAGTGTTGAGTGGTCGGGGCCCTGAAGTGGAGCCGGGCCCTGCTGCGCAGCTGCGTGACAGGAGCTGGGAAATGGGACCACTACAGCAGAAGTGAGCTCCAAGGCTGATAGAGGCAAACACACGTACCATTGTGCATTTACCCTGAAAACACTCATGCAGTTGTGTGCTAGTAGGCATCTACACATGGTGGGCAGACTCAGACTAATGCCCCACACCACCACTACCAGCTGAAGGGAAAGAAGACCATGGACTGTGGAGGAAAGTAAGTGGGATGCCAACATGAAACTGAAGTAAGAGCCAGAAAAAACTTCTCATGTTTGAAAAGGAGATAAATTACAACTTTGCCATTTGCTGACTTCAGTCAAAAATGTTGGCTTAAAACACATGGAGCTTTAAAAAATGTTTTAGATATTGACAATAGATGGTTCCTGAGTATCTCAAAGGACATTGAACTGGGCTTCATAATAGTGATACTTAATTCTGTTGAAATGGTCATTCATTCATTCATCTTCAACCGCTTATCCTGTACAGGGTCACGGGGGGCTGGAGCCTATCCCAGCTAACATTGGGCGAAAGGCGGGGTACACCCTGGACAGGTCGCCAGTCCATCGCAGGGCCACACATATACAGACACACACTCATACTCACATCCACACCTAGGGCAATTTTTTTGGAGACACCAATTAACCTAGCCTGCATGTCTTTGGATGGTGGGAGGAAGCCGGAGCACCCGGAGAGAACCCACGCAGACACGGGGAGAACATGCAAACTCCACACAGAAAGGCCGGGGCAACCGGGGTTTGAACCCATGACCTTCTTGCTGTGAGGCGACAGTGCTAACCACTGCACCACCGTGCCGCCCTGTTGAAATGGTCCTTTTTCTTATTTTAAAACATAGTGAGGACTTCTGTGAACATATTCGATTGATGACTTCAACAAAGTGATGAACTGGCTTTTGATCTGGTTCATTGAAATGAAGCAAACTGAATGAATCAGTTTTTTTTTTAATGAATTTGAATTTGTAGTTTTCCATGAACTTTTATGAAGTTATGTTTTCTATGTAACACTGAGCTTTTGGGGACATTAAAGTTATCAAGCTATCAAACTAGTCCATATGTTTGTTTTTTTTAATCATTTTTTTATTATTGGTTATTTACAAACATTTGTTCCAACTCTATGAACTCCCCTGACTTTGGATTTACTAAGATCCGTTTTGTTGGCAGTGCTGAATTTGGATGAATCTTGCTGTTTTACCCTATATTTACTTTAATTGAACCACCAGCTTTTGGTCTCTGGTCCTAATCAGGCTGTCAATCTTGAGTTTGTCTGCAAGTGTGTTTGTGTGTGTGTGTTTAATGGCCATGGAGCAGCTGAGGCTAGTACTTGAGAAGTGCAGGATGGGAAGTTGGGAGAGGGCCACCCAGTGAACAGATCAGTCCAGGTGTGTATAGCCTGCAGTGGGCCGTGAGCTGTTCTGCTGTGTGATGGGGGTGGATGATGGAAGTGTTGATGGATCTATTACTCTGGCCCAGAAGCCCCAGGGATCCGCTCAAGCCACTTCTTGTCCCCACGGGTTTAGGACTGGTGCATTGATGTGTCCAAATGGCCTAATGCATAACTGATCCAAACCAAATCTCTTTTATACTCTCTCATATATCTCCCATTCTTAATCTATACTTATGTTTTGTCTCTTCATAATTAATTGTATATAGTGATCAGTAATGATCAGGTCATATGGCTGAATATGGGTAAGGAAAGGCAAAATAACAACTAATATTTTGCAGAATGAAAATTAAGCCTATTTTGTCACCATTATTTTTTTTAATTGGGGCATTATTCTCATGACAGTAAAGGACATTCCACACCCAAATTCTCATTACCGTAATGTGTCTGAACATTTTACTTTTGAGATTTTGGTTAATTCTTAGTATTCTCATTGGTGATTCTCGTTAGATTCTGAAGACTCTGTTTAATCCTAAATTTTTAGTATTTTTTGTATTTTATTAAATGTATAGTTTTGATTTAGTGGGGATAAATGATGATATACTAAGTAGATAATACTTTTCTGTTTGTTTGATATTTTTCCTTTGAGGAAAACCCCAAAGATGTCATTCCGATATGCTTTTAGCAACAACAAAAAAAAAAATGACCAAGTGTGATGTCATTTTAAACTAAATCTGGTCAAAACAAAGGCGTTTTTGAGTTTGTTTCAGAGGTTCAAAAAATCTCACCAGTGCAAACTCACATAAAAAACTTTGTACCGGCTGCTGTATGCAAAATGTAAACACGACAAATTACACATTCTCTACAACGTATATTATTTTTAAATCATCATCAAGTGGTTAAAACATTCTTTACTAATCTCATGTGGATTTTATAAATAGAATGAGGCAAGTAGTCATTGATAACACATTTTAATGTCATATTAATTTATTTTTTACATGTTGTCTTGTGCATTTAAATGCTCCTCTAGAGGTCTCCCCAGCAGAGTGGCCGGTGTCTGAATGTTTGCAAATGATATCCCGTAGTTTAACTTTTTCAAACATCTTTCTTGCCTGAGCGAAGAGCATAGATGTACCTCTGAGTGAAGAATGAAGACGAACTTTGCCTTGAATATACACTCACCTAAAGGATTATTAGGAACACCTGTTCAATTTCTCATTAATGCAATTATCTAATCAACCAATCACATGGCAGTTGCTTCAATGCATTTAGGGGTGTGGTCCTGGTCAAGACAATCTCCTGAACTTCAAACTGAATGTCAGAATGGGAAAGAAAGGTGATTTAAGCAATTTTGAGCGTGGCATGGTGGTTGGTGCCAGACGGGCAGTCTGAGTATTTATACAATCTGCTCAGATACTGGGATTTTCACGCACAACCATTTCTAGGGTTTACAAAGAATGGTGTGAAAAGGGAAAAACATCCAGTATGCGGCAGTCCTGTGGGCAAAAATGCCTTGTTGATGCTAGAGGTCAGAGGAGAATGGGCCGACTGATTCAAGCTGATAGAAGAGCAACTTTGACTGAAATAACCACTCGTTACAACCGAGGTATGCAGCAAAGCATTTGTGAAGCCACAACACGCACAGCCTTGAGGCGGATGGGCTACAACAGCAGAAGACCCCACCGGGTACCACTCATCTCCACTACAAATAGGAAAAAGAGGCTACAATTTGCAAAAGCTCACCAAAATTGGACAGTTGAAGACTGGAAAAATGTTGTCTGGTCTGATGAGTCTCGATTTCTGTTGAGACATTCAGATGGTAGAGTCAGAATTTGGCGTAAACAGAATGAGAACATGGATCCATCATGCCTTGTTACCACTGTGCAGGCTGGTGGTGGTGGTGTAATGGTGTGGGGGATGTTTTCTTGGCACACTTTAGGCCCCTTAGTGCCAATTGGGCATCGTTTAAATGCCACGGCCTACCTGAGCATTGTTTCTGATCATGTCCATCCCTTTATGGCCACCATGTACCCATCCTCTGATGGCTACTTCCAGCAGGATAATGCACCATGTCACAAAGCTCGAATCATTTCAAATTGGTTTCTTGAACATGACAATGAGTTCACTGTACTAAAATGGCCCCCACAGTCACCAGATCTCAACCCAATAGAGCATCTTTGGGATGTGGTGGAACGGGAGCTTCGTGCCCTGGATGTGCATCCCACAAATCTCCATCAACTGCAAGATGCTATCCTATCAATATGGGCCAACATTTCTAAAGAATGCTTTCAGCACCTTGTTGAATCAATGCCATGTAGAATCAAGGCAGTTCTGAAGGCGAAATGGGGTCAAACACAGTATTAGTATGGTGTTCCTAATAATCCTTTAGGTGAGTGTATTGGGGCCTTTATTGTAAAATCACTTCCCTGTAACCTGCATCCACCTCTGCTGATTGTCTCTTACCTACTTTCTCCATTATCCCCTGTATCTTCCTGCTTTTCACACACCCCCAGGTTCTTTGAATGACCACCATTCTGTGAGAGTCTCTCAGACCAAACAGTTCTCTCATGGGTGATTATCACCTTTAGGGGAACACGGAAAGCACTAAAGCTTCTTTGTTGTGTCTGAAAGGAGGCAGACTCACCTTTGAAGCACTTTTGAAACAAATTAACTGTCAGCGTTTTAGCATCACAATGGATTCTCTCTCATATGCCACACACTAATCTTTCTGTACTTGTTCAACACACACACACACACACACACATTTTTTTTGATAACTGAATGTTTCCTCTCTGTTTAGAGGTGTAGTGACAGCAATCAACAGATAACTAATATAACAAATTCCTCATCTGAACATCACCTTTGTGACCAGCCCTATGATTAAGCCTTTGAAGCTATTACTACATTTATTATTCTCTGGGAAAATGCTGACACATGACACCTCATGAAACCACAGGGGACTGCCCAGTGGTGTGAAATCTGTATCCTGTTTACACCTGGTAGTGCAGAAAGATTTCTGTTTACAACTGATTTTAGCATCTTTCAAGTGTGTCTACAGTGACCACTCTTGATCAGATTTTGTCAATGTTTTTTAAGGGGAGGGTCTCTGATTTTCTGACAAGATGCATCACTTAATATCTCAGTGTGCCACAGTGAAGAGGTGAGATAAGTTTTGTGCATATACACTGTATACTATATGTGTATACTATTCCACCCTTTCAGATTGGACAGTTTTCGTTTAAAGCTGTTTTGGTCCTTCAGTGTCTTCCAGGACACATTAGAACACATAAGCATTTACACTACAAATGCCACTAGAAATATTGCCATATTCACCCATGACCTCCTCTGAAGTTGGTTTAAATTATCAGATCATTTTACCATAAATGCACATTTACATATGTCTACTTGTGATTAGATCTCCTGTGACTGATATTAAAGGGTTAGTTCACCCAAAAATGAAATCCTCTCATCATTTACTTACAGTCATGTCATCCCAGAAGTGTATGACTTTCTATTATCTGCTGAACACAAATTAAGATTTTTAGAGGAATATCTCAGCTCTGTAGGTCCATACAGTGCAAGTGAATGGGTGTTAATGTTTTGAAGCTCCACAATCCACATAAGGACAACATAAATTTACCCCAGACCACTCTGGTGCTTAAATTAATATCTTCTGAAGAAAAAATATACAGGTCAAGTCAGATGTTTACATTCGCTTAGGTTGAAGTCATTAAAACTAATTTTTAAACCACTCCACAGATTTCATATTAGCAAACTATAGTTTTGACAAGTCGTTTAGTACTTTAAGCATCACACGAGTAATTTTTCCAACAATTGTTTACAGACAGATTGTTTCACTTTTAATTGACTATATCACAATTCCAGTGGGTCAGAAGTTTTACGTTCATTACGTTCAAGTTAACTTTGCCTTTAAGCAGTTTGGAAAATTCCAGAAAATTATTTGAAGCCTTTAGGCAATTAGCCAATTAGCTTCTGATATGAGGTGTGCTGAATTAGAAGTGTGCCTGTGGATGTATTTTAAGGACTAACTTCAAACTCAGTGCCTCTTTGACGGACATCATGGGAAAATCCAAAGAAATCAGCCAAGACCTGTGGACCTCCACAAGTCTGGTTCATCCATGGGGGCAATTTCCAAAGCCTGAAGGTACCACGTTCATCTGTACAAATAATAGTACACAAGTATAAACACCATGGAACATTCAGCCATCATACTGCTCAGGGAGAAGATGCATTCTGTCTCCTAGGGATGGACATAATTTGGTGCGAAAAGTGCAAATCAAAACCAGAACAACAGCAAAGGACCTTGTGAAGATGATGGAGAAAACAGGTATACAAGTGTCTATATAGACATTAAAACAAGCCTTATATTGACATAACCTGAAAGAGTCCTCAGCAAGGAAGAAGCCACTGCTCCAAAACCAACATAAAAAAACCATACTACAGTGTGCAAGTGCACACAGGGACAAATATCTTACTTTTTGGAGAAATGTCCTCTGGTCTGATGAAACAAATATGCCATTGTTCGGCCATAATGACCATCATTATGTTTGGAGGAGAAAGGTTGAGGCTTGCAAGCATAATGTTGTGGGGGTGCTTTGCTACAGGAGGGACTGGTGCATTTCACAAAATAGATGGCATCACGAGGAAGGAAAATTGTGGATATATAACATCTCAATACATCAGCCATGAAGTTAAAGCTCGGTCGCAAATGGGTCTTCCAAATGGACAATGACCCAAAGCATACCTCCAAAGTTGTGGTAAAATGGCTTAAGGACAACAAAGTCAAGGTACTGGAGTGGCCATCACAAAGCCCTGACCTCAATCTGATAGAAACTTTGGGCAGAACTGAAAAAGCATATGCGAGCAAGGATGCTTACAAACCTGACTTCATTACAACAGTTCTGTCTGGGGGAATGTGCCAAAATGCCATCAACATATTGTGAGAAGCTTGTAGAAGGCTACCCAAACATTTGACCCAAATTAAACAATTTAAAGGCATTGCTAACAAATACTATCAAAGTGTATGTAATATTTTAACCTTAACCTAACTCAGGAGGAATGAGACATATGGATTAATTTTATGATGCACTGTAGATTTTAAAAATGTTGGCACCCATTCACTTGCAGTGAATGTACTGACTGAGCTGAAATAATTATACTAAAAATCTTCATTTGGTTTCTGCAGAAGAGAGAAAATCATACACATCTGTAATTCCAGGAGGGTGAGTCAATCATGAGAGAATTTTATTTTTTGGGTGAACTATACCGTTAATACAAGGTATAAATGAGATCCTGGTGAGGTGCTTGGTTTTAAACATTGACCAGGTTATTTAAAGATTATTAGCTTCATGGTATGCCACAGCCTAAGACCACAGATTCAAGAATACCTCCATATTTGTATTTTCTATGGACATGACTTAAGGACCATTGGCTGTGTTGAAGCACCCACATTCTGTACACTTTTATCCTGAATAAACCAGGAGGGATGCAGCAAACACTTGTTTTTCATAATGTTTACATTGTGGCTTTTGAGGTCTCTGACAGCTGATGGAAAAGCAACAAAAACTGCTGTGTCAGGTAGTCAGCCCACTCACAGCCACCAAACAAACAGCAGCAGGAATCAGCGAGTCCCCCGATGACACAAATTTGCTGATTCTTGTCTGTGAACTTAAAAGACTAGTAAAGATGTTTGCAGCAACATATTATAAGAAGTGAAAATAGAAGATGGTGCTCTCATATTAGTCAAGTTGGAAGTGCCTTGTGGCCAGGAGACATTAGGTAGGTCAGGGAAAAGTACAGCTGTTTGTGGACTTTAAAGGGATAGTTCACCCAAAATGAAAATTCTGTGATTTACTCACCCTCACCATTTTTGGGTGAAGTTTATATTTAAGGATTTTGGAAGTATAGTTTTTATTATAATTTTTTAGCTGGATTATAGTTAATCTGCTCTATGTTGTTTGAAAATACATACTTGGTGTTTGGAAATACTGTACTTGTAGTACCTACATTCAGGCTTCTCGTGGTGTAGTACAGTTACAAAGATTTATTCTTAATTGCTTTGGCACTGCATTTCGCACAGTAAGCATGCCAGACGATTCACCATAGTCATATATTCGTTTAGCTGTTGTCAAGAATGCTGATTAAAGCAGACCCTAAATAAAATTGCTATCCATTTCACAAGGGAAAACAGCAAATAAGGCCAGAGGACGAATCTTCTAAAGAGTTCTCCTGTTGCCAGGATTTGTGGAAAACAGATCAGATAAACAGATTATTAATTGTATTACCAGTCTGAGTGAAATATGCATTTCCGAGTTTATTACCTATCGTCTCTTCAGACCGCAGATGTGGTTGCAGTTGAAAATTCTCATGAGGTCATCCAGCCTGAATATCCTCTGTTGTGGCTAGAGTGAACAAAAGCTGCAGCCCACAATCCCATAACGATCCACCCAGTTAAGCTCTTAGCTCTGAGCCTGAACAAAAAATAAATAAAAAAATGTAATCTGAAAACAGTATTGTCTAATCAATGTTCAACCTGCTCCAATCTCCCAGCCCCTAACCACCCAAATGTACAGTTCATGCTTATTCATGTAGCACGTGTCAGGTAGCACTGCCACTCAAGCACAATTCCAGAGTGCCCATTTGCTTGCCATTACACTCGTTCCATTGTTAAAGATAAAAAGTTAATAAAATAAAAAGTTAATGTCATTGTCAAAGGAGGTGGTATGAAGTAGGGCTGGCCGGTATAAATACCTTTGTGATTCTAGAATTGTGTCAGCTAGTGGAGACTTTGCTTTGCTGTATATGTTGCGGTAGATACATTTGTATGGCTCTCAGTGGGTAGGACCGCTTTACATTATTTGCATGCTCAATGACGAAACATGGAAAAATTTGAAAATACAAAGCACTCCCGCTCTAAGTCAAGATGTGGAAGGACTTGTTATTAAGGTGTTTTTCAGGTAAAACACAAAGCACAGTTTAGCTGTTAACTTTTCCGAAGAATGTCACAACTTGCCGCATTAATATAGAATTCAGCTGATGTGCGGCCACAGACAAGTATACATCTGTTTCTTTACAACGACTTCAAACACGGCTCTTCCAATCAGGATGTAGTATCGGAACATGCAATTTTATAATATTGTCTTTGCAGTTCTGAGTCTTTTTTTAAGTGAAGGATTTGCAAGAGATAACTTAGAATTACCTTTTTTTTATTTCTCCCCAATTTGGAATGCCCAATTCCCACTACTAAGTGGGTCCTTGTGGTGGTGCGGTTATTCACCTCAATCTGGGTGGCGGAGGACAAGTCTCAGTTGCCTCTGCTTCTGAGACAGTCAGTCTGCACATCTTATCACGTGGCTTGCTGTGCATGATGCCGCGGAGACTCCGCACGTGGAGGCTCATGCTATTCTCCATGATCCACACACAATTTACCATGTGCCCCATTGAGAGCAGGAACCACTAATTGCAAACACATGGAGGTTACCCTATGTGATTCTACCTTCTCTAACAACCTGGGCCAATTTAGTTGCTTAAGAGACCTGGCTGGAGTCTCTCAGCACACCCTGTATTCGAACTCATGACTCCAGGGGTGGTAGTCAGCGTCAATACTCGCTGAGCCACCAGGCTCCAGAATATCTTTGTTATGAATAATTTTATATGTTGAATATAATAAATAAATAAATAATAAAAATATATATATTTTTTTCAGATTGTCTGTGAAATATATACTGTTTTCTTGATATAGATTTACTCATACCGTGATTGATATTGATTATACTGCCAATACAAATTGAATCACCCTAAGGAATGCTATTTCTAGCCCAAAAAAATTCCCAATAGGTGGTCTTTAAACCTAATGCCAGTGGGTTAAACAAATTCATCCTCTTTGGTTCATTAAATATTGAGGTTTATTTTAAATGACATAAAAACATTTTCATGACATATTATGAAAGTGAAGGTTCTCAGTAAAAGGGGGGTTGGGTGGAAATGAGAGCACAAGCTGGAGTTTATCTGCTGTTTTTATTTGTTGAAAGCTACTCAGCATGCAGTTTGTCTGAAATGGAGTGGATTAAAGTCTGTAATCAGTTCATGACACAACATGTGAGAGAGCCTGTTGCAGAGAGCTGAGAATCCCATTAGTGCAATCTCTATCTCTGCTCAGTATTATGTTGCAAGTGTTAAAAATCTGAATTCCTCCCATTGCAGAAGCTTATGTGTAAGGTCTCAAGACAGGCAACTGAGACTTGTCCCCCGCCACCCAGATTGAAGTCAGTAACCGTGCCACCACGAGGACCCACTTAGTAGTGGGAACTGGGCATTCCAAATTGGGAAGAAATTTAAAAAAAGGAAATTCTAAGACAGGAACTTAAGATGGCTGGTGCGTTGTGAGCTCCGTCACAACACTTTATTGTTTGTTTAGTTTATTGTTTGTTTTGTTTACAGTTTTTAGTTTTTTTGTCTTGGATGTTGTCTGCTTTATTGTTTATGACAGACAAATGCTTTTGGACAGTGGTTTGGCAATTACACACCGAAAACCGGACTTCAAATTCCTCAATGCACGCTGTTTACAAACACACCAGCAGAGCCCTTTGTCTGGGCTGCCCGGCCGTGGAAATGCAGAAGGAAAAGGGGTAAAAGAGCCGCCTTTCTCATCAGAGTAAGACGTCGTGCAAATCGACCCCCGCTACCCAGTATACTACTGGCAAATGTTCAGTCTCTGGACATCAAGCTCTGTGAGCTGAGAGCGCGGATCTCTTTCCAATGAGAGACGAGAGATTGCTGTGTTATCTGCCTTACAGAAACCTGGATGTCTGCGGAGATTCCAGACTCGGCCATCGAACCCGTGGGTTTCTCCGTGCACCAAGCGGACAGAGCGAAAGACATCTCAGGTAAAAGCAGAGGTGGTGGTGTATGTTTTATGACCAACAAATCATGGTGTGTTCCGAGGAACGTACATTTTAGCAGGTCTTTCTGCTCTCCTGATCTGGAATATCTCATGCTTCTGTGTCAACCATTCTGGCTACCGAGGGAATTCACAGCCATCATTATCACAGCTGTGTACATCCCCCCACAAGCCGACACAGACCGGGCACTCAAGGAACTGTATGGGAGTATAAGTGAGCAGGAAACCGTGCACCCTGAGGCTGTGTTCATTGTTACCGGGGACTTTAACAAAGTCAATTTTAAAACAATAGCACCAAAATACCACCAACACGTCTTCAACACACGAGGGGACTGGTTTTGGACCATTGCTATTCTCCTTTCCGGGTTGGCTACAAATCCCTCCCCCACCCACCATTTGGCAAATCAGACCACTCTTCCATTCTGCTTCTGCCCGCTTACAGGCAGAAACTAAAACTGGAAGCACCCACTCTCAGAACGATCCAGTGCTTGTCGTACCAATCAGACTCTGCGCTAGAAGACTGTTTTTATCACGTGGACTGGGAGATGTTCTGGTCTGCCTCTGATGACGACATTGAGGTTTATGCTGATAGTGTAACGTGAGGATGTTGTGCCAACCAAAACAATACAGATTTTCCCCATCCAGAAACCATGGGTTATCGGCAATGTCCGCGCGGCACTTAATGCACGACTTCCGCTTTTAATTCCAGTTCAACACCACAACTCTAGAAGTATGTGGCAGGGAATTAACATCATCACAGACTACAAAGGGAATAAAAACTCCACCATGAACACCGCTGCCTCTCTCCCGGATGAGCTTAACACATTTTATGCTTGTTTCGAGGACAATAATACCGCCCTCATGGAGAGAGCACTCTCAGCTGACGCTACAGAGGTTGGCTCACTCTCCGTCTCTGTTGCAGATGTACCCCGATCCTTCCGACGGGTGAACATTCGTAAAGCCGCGGGTCCAGACGGCATTCCAGGCCACGTCATCAGAGCGTGCGTGAACCAACTGGCTGGTGTTTTTACAGACATTTTCAGCCTGTCCCTATCCCTGTCTGTAGTCCACACATGCTTCAAAACGTCAACCATTGTGCCTGTACCGAAGCAAGCCAATATCACTTGCCTAAATGACTGGTGTCATGTTGCTCTGACCCCCATCATTAGTAAATGCTTTGAGAGGTTAATCAGAGATCACATCTGCTCTGTGCTGCCCACATCTTTGGACCCATTGCAGTTTGCCAACCGCAACAACTGCTCCACTGATGATGCCATTGCATCTAAAATACAAACTGCTCTCTCCCACCTGGAAAAAAGGAACACATATATGAGAATGCTGTTTGTAGACTACAGCTCAGCATTCAACACCATAGTGCCATCCAATCTTGATGAGAAACTCTGGGCTTAAACAGCTCGCTGTGCAGCTGGATCCTGGATTTCCTTTCAGGCAGACGTCAGGTGGTTAGAATGGGCAGCAACATCTCCTCATCACTGACCCTCAACTGGAGCCCCGCAGGGCTGTGTTCTCAGCCCACTCCTGTATTCCCTGTACACACATGACTGTGTGGCGACACGTAGCTCCAATCCTATCATTAAGTTTGCTGACGATATGACGGTGGTAGGGCTGATCACTGACAATGATGAAACAGCCTACAGAGAGGAAGTGCACACTCTGACATGCTGGTGTCAGGAGCACAACATCTCCCTCAATGTCAGTAAAACCAGGGAGCTTGTAGTGGACTTCAGGAAGAAAGACAGAGAACACAGCCCCATCACCATTAATGGAGCACCGGTGGAGAGAGTCAGCAGTTTCAAGTTCCTCGGTGTCCACATTACTGAGGAACTCACATGGTCCGTCCACACTGAGGCCGTTGTGAAGAAGGCTCACCAGCGCCTCTTCTTCCTGAGACGGCTGACGACATCATCGGAGGTGAGCTTCCCTCCCTCCAGGACATATATAACAGGCGGTGTGTTAAAAAAGCTCAGAAGATCATCAGAGACTCCAGCCACCCGAGTCATGGTCTGCTCTTACTGCTACCATCAGGCAGGCGGTATCGCAGCATCAGGACCCACACTAGCTGACTACATGACAGCTTCTTCCCCCAAGCAGTAAGACATTTGAACACTTGATCTCTCATGATCAACAATCAGCACTGCACTTTATTAATCTTATTATATCACTCTGGACTGTCAATATATTCTCCACAATATAACAACTGCATATATATTTTTATATACTCTTATTTTTTATTTTTTTATTGTATGTGTATTCAATATTGTGTGTATTGTTTACTGTACATTGTATAATAGGATTGTGTTGTGTAAGTATATGTACATTTGATATGTAAATTGTGTTGTGTAAATATATTGTTTGTTGTAATTGGTATATGTCTTGTCACTGTCATGACTGCTATGTTGCTCGGAACTGCACACAAGACTTTCACCTACTGTTGCACTTGTGTACATGGTAGTGTGACAATAAAGTTATTTGATTTGATTGATTTGAGGTCTTTTATTGAAGACCTCATGAAATTGCTTGACAAATGTGGTTTTCTTTCCTGTGTTGATGTATTTTCTATTGAAACAGAAATTTGGGGCAGAACATAGCGAAGGGCTCTTCCCTTTTTTAAAGCCTATAGCCTCAAGCTTATTTCACCAACATGAACCGTGATTTGCTATTTATTAAAGTCGCCAGGTGGTATTAAGTGGAAGACACATTCTCACTATAGAAGGCATTTTATTGGAGAAAAAATGTATATGTCTGTGAGTGCTGGAAGAGTCATCAATACTTTTGGGCCCTTTTCCTGGAGGAGAAAGACTGTACATTTTAGATGTATATATCTGCTAAATTATAACTTTTTGACATTTAAGAGTACACTTTCACAGTGTTTCTGAATCCTTTCCTGGAATGCCACAACACATTTTGGCTGTCTCCTTTAATCTAACACACCATACTCCTCTGATCAGTAGATCAGTAGAGTGCTCCATAATCTGAATTGAATGTGTCAAATAAGGGAGACATCCAAAAATGTGTAGTGTTAAGTGGCAGTTTCACTGCACTCCATTCATTCACATCAGCACATGGGAAACCAGAAACACAGTCTCATGCAAAGCAATTTCGTCTCACCAATGGTCTCTACGATTAACTTAATCTTACAATGCTTTTGGGAAACACAGCCCTGGTCAGTTGCATTGTCCTATACAAATTTGCATTCTCAAGCCTTGTGTGACCACCCCTTTAGTGGTACACCAGTAAAGGATTTAGAGACACCGCACTGTGATATACTGAAGATGACATCAAAGCTAACATGGACTGAACGTCACAAAACTTCAGTTTTGTTTCCATGCTATTCCCATGGCATCTGGGTTTCTTGATGGCATAATAGTTAATGGTCTGTGCTCTGTAATTAAACTAAGCTATGGGGTTTTACCATCTGGTAGGCCTCCGCTTTGATAGTATTCATGCATTTTAAGAGCACTGTAACAGGGTTCATTCATGGGGACAAGGAGGAAATGGGAAACGTGGCTTCAACTCAAACAGGTAACTTTATATTTATTTAACTCAAAATTGTTCATTCAGAGGGAACACATTCTGGGCATGTGTGTGCTGGCTCTCTCTCTCTCCCAGTCTCTGGCATGGTTCCTTCTAATATCACTCTCCCCATTGCTCACTGCAATCAGAAACAGGTTTTAGACATATTGTGCTATAATGTGTGCACTTTTACTGCTTTCTCTCTCACCGGACAAATGCTCCACCATGCCCCCACCTCCATCTATGCACATTGCAATGGCAATTGTACTTCAGTTTGAAGGTCACCACTGAATATAATAGAGTTATCTTCTCATACGCTGGTGCTTCAAGTCATTTTTAATAACATTACTAGTTATATCAGTGCTTTAGCAATCATCCTCCCCCTCATGTGTTTGGGAAGCATCCATCTTTCTGAATATGACAATGTGATCTTTGGTCAATAAAGACTATTGAAATGTTTATTACATTTCAAGTTGGAACCCATTAAATAGCATGATTAATGTTCATTGTCCTTAGTGCTTACACTTTCTCCCTCTTTTCACGCTCATATCATGACTGGCTTTGTTCTACATTTTGACCTGTATGCCTATATCTTGCATCCAAGTTGCCAACTTGAGCATAGTGGGCCAAAATACAAAACCTTTAAACCCCAACCCTTTCTGACACATTTGGTTTCTCCCTGTCCTCTACCCATCCCCAAACTCTCTCTTTCTTTCTCCCTCCTCTTCGTCTCCTTCCCTGTTTTTCCATGCCCTCTCTGATTAATCATGGACAAATGTTCCCAGCAGCCACTGGGGTTGTTTGTTGTGATAGTCTCCGAATGAAAGAGTGCATATAAATAAGCATTAGGTGTCCTCCCTGCCTGACAGTAATTAGTGAATGAGTGCTAAGGGGAGGTGAAGCAGTATCCACAGGGCTTGGCCACCCTATGTTGGAACTCTGCTGCATGTGCCACATGCACAAAGTGATCATAATTTGTTACAGTCAGTGATATGCAGTTAGTTTTGGGTTTGAAAAGGCTGAAAATGTATGCACAGTTTAAGGTCCTTGTCAAAAGCATGTCTGTAATGAGGTTCACAAGATGGGAAAGGAGGAGGCGGGAACCGGCAGAACAGTCAACATAACTTAATGACATAAATCAACTTAAAGAAACAAAAACACAACTCTGCTGCATGTGCCACACTCTCCTCTTCATCACACTCCACTACCTGGCTCAGGCTGGGGAAACCTCTGGTATGATGAACTCCCCTCCCTTCCTGGTGGGGAGGTGTTCCTCTTCCAGCTGTCCTTCTGCCAGCAGATCTTCCCTGCCCCTCTGGAGCCCTGGGAGAGATGAGGGGAGTGAAATGGGAGAAGGAAAGTGTGAGGGAGAGAGAGACAGAGAGAGGGGAGATAGAGAAAAACTCGCTTTCTGGTCCCCGAACATGACATCGCCTGGTCCTCAGCCACTCCTCTGCCCTCTGGTGGACGACAGCTGCTCCTCGCCTGGTGGAAGGCACTGAATCCTCTGAGCCCTGGCAGATGGTAACAGCTCTTCCCCTTCCTGGCAGACAACAGCTTTTCATACAGTTTCCTCGGAGTCCAGTGGCCAGCAGTGACTTTCCGGTGGAGACTCCATGAGAGCGAATCCCTCCTCCTTCCCGTGTGTCGGCACCAGTGTAACGAGGTTCACAATGGGCAAGGAGGAGGCATGAAACGGCAGAATAATCAACTTAAAGAAACTTAAACACACAGACACACACAGCGGCTGCGTGTGTCTCTCTCTCGAACTGGCGCCCATGACTCATCTTTATCACCCTCATGGCTGATTAGGACAACTCAGCACCAGCCCAGCCACACCCTCCTCCTCATCACAATGTCATATGAAGTCCTTTAAGGCAAGTCGGTTCACTCAGGGGCCATCTTGCTAAATGCTGCTATGCAAATGTTTTTTATGTAGGCAGTAGACATACAAGTATAGCAACTGTATACTTTAATGGTAAAAGATTGAAATCTCTAAAGCTGTTTGCCAAGGATAAATTTAAATTACATATTTCAAATCTGCAATCAAATCTGACAACAATTGTTTTATAAATTGTTTTATTTTATTTTTTTTAGCTCAAATCACACTAAAAACTTTTTTTTTCCAAGGCTTGTTTTATAGTAAACAAATAATAATAATAATAAAAAAAATGTTTTAACTTAAAGGCAGGACTTCCATTCCCGTAGCCACCATATTGAGCATTACAATTTCTCCCATCAATTTCTCTAAGAGTATCCTGTATATCCTTCCCCTTATACGGTCTTTGATTTCAATTGTCTGATGAGTCTTTGTGTCAGCTATGTTAAACTCCTTTTTTAATTTGGGTTGCACTTTTGTATAGCTGGGATTGTGCACTCTCTGTCTTGTAATTAAATTCCTTTTCCTCAACAATCTTTTATTGAAACCTGATGCTGCGGGTTTTCTACCTGTAGAACAAATCCCAGCAGTGCAAAGGAAGAGATAAAGAGATGTATCATGGATGAGATGAAAGTAGATGGTAATCTTTGTAAACAGAGCAGGGGAGAGAGAGTGTGTGTAAGAGAGATGCAAGTATTGGTTACCTGTCAGTTTTCTGCTAAAATGGAACTGATCTTCCTTAAATGTTAGCTTGCTGTGATTTAAAACAAACTGCAAAGCAACCACTCAATACCTCTCGTGAATAAAAAAAGAGACCATTTACTCCAAAAAAATTATGACAGCCCCATTAGTATCTTCATTTTGTCTCATTCCAGAGCTTTACACCAGTGGCTTTAGATTGAACAGTGCAACTCATTAAATAACAAAAACCTTGGTGATGTTTATGGCTTGTACTCTGACCTCCCCACTGTGGCTAAACCACAGCAAGCAGAGCTTGGATTAGTGGCATATCCTGTCTGTTCAAGGATGCCATTGAGGGGGTAATTTAGGAAACGCAAAGAGACAACAATACTTCTCTCATTCAGTCACTCTCCCCTACTTCAAAATGCTTTAACGCCCTTGTCAATGCACCGTAAACAGACTAATTCTTTCTTTTCTTTGATGTTGATGTTTTTGGAAGTGGTAGGCTTGACTTTTTGGACATGTTTGTATGCTTGGTGTTTCTTTCTTTTTTTTTTTTTTTACAGTTTTACAAGCCACAAAACTAGCACAGGAAGCAGGAAGCTTAGTGTTAGTGCCTACCTGTTAGCTAATGTGATAGTTAATGCACAACAGGCCACAAACCCACAAAAAACACTGTTTTACTAAATAAAAATTATACTAAATAGAACACATTTGTAGATGTATGCTCTAGGGGGTGTAACATTTTCTCATGGTTCGGTTTGTATCATGGTTTTAGGGTCACAGTTTCAATACTTTCAATGTTCAGAAAAAAAATACTACTGCCAAATACAGAGTAAGAATACTCAGTTTGGTAACAAATGCTTTACCTCAGTAACCATAGATTCACCATATAGTATGTCTAGTAAAACCATTGTAATCACAAAATTAACCATTGTTCATACGCCCATGGCTACTACAATATTACTATAGTAAAACCATGACTACTATATAGATACTACAGTAATTGTGTAGTAAAACCATCTTTAATTCCATCAAGACCATGGTTTCTGATAATAACAATATGGTTACAGCAGTCATAGTTACTTCCGTCATGTTACTACAATATTACTATAATAAAATCTTGGGTAATTTTTGTTACAGTCCTTATTTTTTATATATTTTTTTTTTTGTATAATTACAAAATCCAAATTTTAAATAATAACTTTATTATACATCAACATAAAGTGAATTTTAAACTCAACTCAAAATATAGTATATTCAACATTCAAAAGCTGTTCATCACTATAGAAGGAATATCCGTGCTATTAAAATGGATACAAGAAGGGATGTTTTAATAGCACTCACATGTTTTAATCGTACACTGAAATTCCAAATCACCATCAATGGAGTAGGGTAACATATGATTGGCAATCAACATCCCAGTCTCTTTAGTTATTTTTTTATGTCTGTTCGAATTAGCACTGAATGCTAGCTTAAAAACTGAAGGGAGAATGTGCAGTTTCTGTTCTATCTACCATTTGTTTGAGTGGATCCATCAGCCTGCCTATTTGATGCTGTTTTCTTCATCAAACCGTTTGCTCCAGATGCATTGTTAGACTTGCCACAAAAAAAACATGCACTACCACTCAGAAGTTTGGATTTGTTTGTCATGATCTTAAAAAAAACACAACATACTCTACGCAAGCTGACTTGTTTAATGTGTGTTCTTGCATTACTGTGGTGAGAACAAACCTCAGTACTCAAGGGTGCGATAGAGTTACCTTTAAACGTCTGTGCCATTAAACTAGATTATTCAGGTAAATTGTTATAAATATATTGACTTTAACTTACTTGCTCAGCAAAATTCTCTTCAAACTGTTGCTCCATGACAGTAGTTGATTTCAAAGAGAAAACTCACTGCAGCTATACAAATCTGGCTACAGCACTCCTAGTGGCAATATTGAGAATACACAATGCGTGAAATCGAGCTGCGTTGCAAGATGCATCTGCACAAGTATGTTTTGGCCCTTGTTCTTAAATGCTTGAAATTAGTTTGTATACAAATATAATTTGTGCATACAAATGAATTTCTAAACAAAACTAAACATTTAAGGAGCCGGAGTTGGAGATTGACCAGATAGGGACAGAAAAGCAGCCAACGTTTTCCTAGAATATATGGTTTAAACATTTTTGACACTACATACTTACCATACTTCCTTTTGTGTGATTTCATGATTTGACTATTATTTTAATATGTAGAGAAAAGTAATAATACAAAATGAGCAGATGTGTCCAAACCTTTGAGTGATAATGTAAATGATACTCTTTGCAAACTGATGTTAATGCCTATACTGAAATGTATATGTCAGCCATCTAGTTGGCATGGGGATTTGACTTTCAAATTCATGCAATGTAGAAGGTTCATGCAATTACTTTTAATCAAAACGATATAGGGATTAACAGTCATATATATATATATATATATATATGCAGACTGAAGGAACTGCATGTCCCAATACAGTAATTATTAGGGATTTTCTTGTCCCTTTTCTTTTTAATTAGAACATTTTCCATTTAGATTCAGCCTGCTGCATTTATTTGAGTCTGGCTGGGGATTTCCACCCTGGGCTGTCTAAGGGAATAACACAATCCCTTGCTGAGCTTGGCCTGACTCGAGCAATAATTTTTCAGTGTTCTACACTCAGGCGCAAAATGATTTACCTCTGCTCAGACAGCCGCTGGCTGGCTCCCAGCCAACATACAAAGACCAGGCTTATCACTTGAGCACTTTTACTATCTACCTCTGAGACGGTGCTCTCGTGTTCTCTCTCTCTTTTCACTCTCTGGAGGTCCTCACCATTTTTCCTTTTTAATTTCCATCTCATTTTCTGATTTTTGGTTCTCTGATTTCTGTCTCATTCTCCCTCTCCCTCCCGCTCTCATTCTGTCTAACCATATTGCTCGCTTTGTCCCACTCTCTTTATACTTTATGTAATTTTATGCTTTTTATTTATGCTTTTATGAATAAATATAATTGGGGGATAATTGATAACATGCCACAAATGTTGTCTACAAATATTAAATTGCAAATTACCAGTCATATTCTTTTTAGAAGTATGTGTCAGTTAAAATGACTTTTTTTTTATCCTGAGTACAGGAGCTACAGTAAGTAAAATAGGCAGGCACGTAGTAGGGTAAGTTGGGGTAAGATGTCCCCCTTAAGAACAATGTTCATTTACTTTTAAATTGTAACATATATAGATAAAGGTTTAACATGAACTGGATGATGATCATCATCCAACATATTATCAAAGGAAATAAATGGAAACATTTTCTAATTCTGTTGTCATAGCAGAAAATGTAAAATTATGAAAAGGGGCCATATTATGAGATTTAGTACCATCAATGGTCAAGAGAAAAAGTTGAGGTGGGGGTAATCCTACCCCTGGAGGCGTCTTCCCCTATCTTCCCTTACCTATAGTATGAGTCCCTTGTTATTGATAACAATAATGTTAATCAGTCTCTGGTTTGGATGTATTCTTCAGGTGATAACTTGTCACAAACTCAAATCAAGCCATCTAAACCACCTCTCTGTATTCAATAACCATGACCAGGCCAGTTGTTTATAGCATATATTCTCTCCACAAGGGACACTAATATGATGCACTGTAGAGTCCCAGTGCATCAGATCCCATTGACACTATTGGAATATTCACAGTGGCTAAATGATGTATAGGTGTTATGAACTACACTACATTATGATTAGGCTATATTTTACTGTAGTATCTCACACTGCCAAAGCTGCCCTTTGGTGACTTCTGTATTGACGTAATGCTCCAATTTGACGGATATCAGTGTGCTCTCATATTCACTCTGTTTTAATGAGGGATAATGTTACAGAGTGACTGACACCTCAGGTCATACAGTAAAGTGCTTGAAGGAAGTGTTTAGTAATGGAGGTGGAGAGAGGTCCTCCTCTCCTGCAGCTCAGAACAAAGACTTATCCATTCTAGTCCATCTAATTATTCTAGTGAAAGAGGTCCATTTTTCGAGGAACTGTGACTCCCAGGTTCCGCAGGTTAAAATCGTACGTGCCCTACATATCTAAAGAGAGATTTGAGATTTGTACTTAGGATTTGATGTGCATCTTCCCTTTGCTCCAAAGCACAAGAAGAGTGAAGAAAAGTAAATATAAAGAAAGTGTTTCACATTTCGGGAAGCGCAGACTGATTTTAGTTAAAAATAATTCAACCTACCATTCCCGATTTCACTGTGGGATCAGTCTGAATATCCACAAGAGTAAAAAGTGTCAGAACTCTTCACAGTGCCCCTATATATACAGTACACACACACATATGTATATATATAATTTAAACCTACACACACTTAGCACAAGAAATTAACCATTGTGTATAGTAGTATCACTTTTCAACTCTCTCTTTTCTGGCTTTCTTTTTGTTTTTCAACACCGTCTTACTTACGTGGGGAATACATTTAAGACCCCTGGTTACTGTTATGCCAAATATATCCACATTGCTATGAAATACAAATGTAAATTCAAATGTCTTGTAATGTATTTGTGCTTGTGTCTATGGTAACATGGGTGAGTTTTTATTATGGCTCTGCCAAGATTATGAACAATAAGGTAAATAATTATGTTATTATATACAGTCCATTATATTACGATAGGAATGATGAAAGTATGAAAAAAAATACTTGCAGTACTTTTAACAGTCTCACCACTTGAAAAATCAAATTCACACACCCTTACTGTAGTGTGGACTGTTGAAATGGCTAGTAAGTGGAATGGGATGCAGAAAACGCTCTGTGACATATGGGTTTCCTACATCATCCACTTAACCTCACTCTAAATCGTGTTGGCCAGTGGCTGTAGGTAAAGAATGACATCATCTCTCAGTGCCCATGAAGTGATGTCATAAAGCCGTAATTACAGGAAAAAGGGGATTCAATTGTGAAGCCTTGATTGCTGAATTATTTGCCACAGTAGCTGATGTTTAGAGAGTCAATGTACCTTCATCATACACACTATGATTGATAGAAGATACTGGATGGATGTGGCTCTGAATGGGAAATGTTGAAACCTTCATAGTTGTTAAATGGAAACAATATAGTTTATTTCTCATTGAGGGTTATCATAATCTGATTATTTGATTATTAATTGCAATTAACTAAAGTACAAATGCTAAGCATTGAAAACTACTGCTGTTAAAATTCAACACTGATCCCAGAGCTGTGTAAGCTACAGTATATCTTTAGATTTAGATATCTTTTTACCCAATATTTGTCAGGTAACACATAGCAGCCATAAAAGTATCAAAAACAAAAGTGTTTGCTTTAAACAACCTGCTGATATTACAGTGATGGATGGTGGTTGGAGGATATGGGTAACGAAATGTGGATAATGCAGTCTGATATCACCCCAGGTGATCTGATCCATAGTGTTCAGAGCTTTGTTATTCTTGCAGTAAAGAGAAAGTAAAAATACCTTCTTACCAAAAAGGAAAATGTCAGGTATGGTAAATAGGGGCAATGTTGCAATTAGCTACAAAGGCTATCTGGACAGACATTGAGAGGAACAAATCCTTACAAACAAGCTAATTGCTCTACAGGCTAATGAGTCAGTCTGCTTGAGGAATTCCTCTTTTTAATTTGACAAAAGCTGAAATGGAGAAAAGGCAGTCTGCAAAGATTATTGACAGCAAGCCAAATGGTTTGGCTCCCACAACATTAGATAAGCAACCCCTATACATGCAATGGTTCACACATCCACACACGCTCAAAATCCCCTTCTTCACGTCCATACACACTGGAGTCCATTCTGGTTTTAACAAAAGCACAACAAACCTTTTTATGTGGCTCGACAACCATATATCCCATTTATTTTACTCATTTGTACATGTTCTCCAAGCTATTCGTAGAGGAGCATTGGAGAAACGGATTGATCTTGGCTCTGTGAGTCCAGCTCTTATATTTCACTAATTCAGGTTGAAAAACTGCAATCGATTATGTGCCAATAAATTTTTCAATACATTATTACCTACGTCTTGGTGCAATCTCTTTCATTTTCTCAAAAAAATTGTTTTTACTTTCTATCACTGAAAAATGAGTACTCTCATGTAATTTTAAACATTGACAAATGTACTGCAGGTCACAGAAGACAGACTTCAGCTTAATACAGTCTGTGCTTACCGAAATTCAAATTACTGCCACAGTGACCAAGGCTGGAAGTGTTTTTGAATGTAGGGGCATGTGTAGCCTGGCTTCATGAACATTATGTGAGCGTTGTAACATTTTGGCAAAATTGAAATTACGTGCTTCATTACATATTTGGCTGCAGTTTCCCAATGAAATGTCTAGCGGGGGGTGCCAAAAATGAGTGAAATGGTGTCGTAATCAAATGAGGTTTTAAGGTGAACATTAGATAGAGGTTTTAATGAGTGAAACTAATCTACCCAATCTAAAACTTTAACCTAAGCCTAACCAATAGTGATCTAAAATAAAATGAGAGTCAAAGAAAACAGACATCCTTGCACCAAACCAATGCCTGAACCTAACCAATAGTATCCAAAACACAATGAGAAATGAAAAGCAACCACATCATTTGTATCACTTATATGACACTCCAGTATAACATGTCAGCTTGCATACTTGACTGGTCAAGAACTGCAACTTTCCGAGTTCAAAGTCCAACACTCTATGAGGTGAGCTACCCCAGATCTAATCACTTAGAATGTGGGTGAGTCTGTAATACAGGTGTTAAAATGTATTGTTTTTCAAATTATGCCTCAGGCTTTGTTCACACTGCAGGAAAAATCATATTTTTCCTCAAATACAATGTTTTTGAGTGACTATTCAAACTGAAAGTTATATGTGGCCAGATCAGATTTTTCTGTTCAGACTACAGTCGCTTTTGCTATCACGTCCACATTAGTTGTCATGGTAATGCAAAAAACTTGTGTATATTCACCATGCATGTTATCGATGGATGTTTTACTAAGGGCGGCTGTGGCTCAGTTGGTAGAGCGGGTCGGCCACTAATTGCAGGGTTGGTGGTTTGAATCCTGGCCCACACGACTCCACATGCTGAAGTGTCCTTGGGCAAGACACTGAAACCCAAGTTTCTCCCAATGGCAGGCTAGTGCCATGAATGTGTGTGTGTGAATGGGTGAATGAGTCACAGTGTAAAGTGCTTTGAATACTGTTAAGGTTAAAAAGGTGCTATATAAGTGCAGACAATTTACCATTATTAATTATGCTTTTCATGAGGACAGTATCCAAATATGAACATTCTTCACAGACAACATCTTAAAAATTTAAGAGTTAGCATATGCAATGTTTGTTGCTGCTAGTGTTGTTGCTGCCCATTTCAACAGGGACATTCTGACATCCATCCGTACGGGATGCCTTTTATCTTTGGGTCCTGTATTTTAGCAGAGAGTGAAACATGAGGTTCAACACTTCTGGTGAAGAGCTGCTAGCTTCTGGCAAACATTTGCGGCAAATTGCAAACTCATTTGTATGTGAAAATAATGATTTTTCAGAACTTTAGATTTTTTTGTAAGGGAATCAATGTAATCATGTTGTAAAATTAGGGTAATTAACTTTACTTCTTTATTTACTTGTTTACTTCTATATTATTTCCTTACTATTTGGTTGATGGAGTTGACATGTAACAGAACTGTTGAAGTTAATTTTGAATGCAGGACAGGTGAATTAGTGTATGATAATAATTTTGAGACAATGAAGTGGAAACAACACATTTGGGCTCAGAATATTTTAGTGATCGTCTTGTGGAAATGTTGTGCTTTAGCTCAAAACTAATGGCATTTTATATTTTCACACATTTTGTCCCATGTCTTAAGAATCAGGCCTTTTGTAGGGACTGCTTTTGGCGCTCTTCTCTCAAACTATAAAACATCTCTCCAGCAAGATGGATTTTCCCTTAAAAGTGGTATCAGAGTGCATAATTTCAGTCATCTTCTCTGTGAACCTACAGAGCTTTGATTGCACCCGTCTATGGGTTAGCAGTGGGTGGTAGTGGTAGTCTGAGCTCTGTGTTGATATGTAGGGCAGTGTGTTGGGGGGTATTGTGCGAGCTACACTACAGACCTCTGGAAAATGAGTCTCTCTCACCCTTGCAATGTGCTCACATTCTCTCTCTATTTCTCTCTCTCTCTCTCTCTCTCTCTCTCTCTCTGTCTCCCTTCTGCACTTCAGCTCAAATGAGCAGTTTAGGGAATAGATCTCTCTCACATAAAAAGCTTAGACTTGTTCAAGCTGCTTGTTTTTCCCCCATCTTGCCCTTACCCACAGGCCAAGGACTTCTCTAAGCACTGTATGTGTCTTGAATACGATTTTACGGTGGTGGTCGCGCACAATGTGGTTTTGTATGTTTTATTTTCTGAACACACACTACACCACACCTAACATATGTGTGATTTTTGCCACATTTGTGATAACTAATAGTTGTATCCCACCCATCAGAGCAATTATGTTTGTGATAATGCAAACACTTTTTCATTCATTTAGATTTTCAGCACACATTGAGACAGGTTCAGGACATCGACAAACACAGGACATGGATTTTTATATGCCTTGTATGTATCGTTGCATTTTCTTGGTGAAATGAGCACTAGATGAGCTACAACCAAGGCCGTACCTAGTGGGCTGAAAGGTGGGAATGATTCTAGGGGCCGAAAGGTCCAGGGGGGGCCTACAACAAATTTGAAATTGTATTTTTTAAAACATTATGGAGTCAGGGGGCCCAGAATTCCTGGCTACAACAACAATGACTGAGATAATTTCAGATATGTACAGAGCAGATATAACAAATTAGAAATAAATGTAATACATTTCCTGTAAAATGTGTGTTTGCAAACTTATTAGAGACATAAATACAATCCAATAATATATCCTTTCTCTATTTTAAAGTCCCTCTCCAGTCACTGGTTTAACCCCTAAAAAACTCATATTTTTTCCATGAAAATAATCCCTTCATGCCTTAAAATGGCTTGGATATAACTCGACACCTTTGCCTCATTTAGTATGCATGGATCTATGAATATGCAAATTAGTCCCCACCTCCATCTCCACCCACCCCTGCACCATTCAGGTGGTGGTTGGAGGTTGGCTCGCTGTTTTCCCAGGATAAATTGATGGAACCACGTTGGGTTTCAATAAAAGTTTAGTGGCAAATCCTGTTTTTTGGTTACATTTTCAAAACAGTTCTCTGGGAAAGATTTGTTGGGACATTACAATTTTTCCAAATAAACTGCACCCATTTATCTCAGATTTTCAGATCCTTTGGTAATACATGAAGGGTCACCATTTGTCCTTTCGCCACTTTGCATCCAAAAACAGAACATGTCTTACAAAATACTGATACGTAGCTACACCTGGCTTCTCCTGATTCCATTTTCTTTGCCGTATTATATGCTATTAAAGCCCCACCCCACAAGTTGACAGCATTTGTTCCTTAGGTTTGTGACTTATGAAACCCTCACTGTCCGAATCCATGTTTTTGAGTTTGTCTTTCGTAGACTGCAGTTCCAAGGCACAAATGCTCTGCCATGTCATTGACTGCTGATGTCTTCTAGCATATAAAAAACAACATATGGACATGTAAACAAGGTTAAAAACTTTAAATAAAGAAATCTAAATCAACATGAAATGTTATGGCATATTTCACTTGATCATATAATCTTAGAGCGAGAAATGGTAAACAAATTTTGTGTGCTGTCCATACTTGAGTTGAATCTTGAATCAAAACAGAGCTCTTATATTCCCCCTGTGTGGAGATGGGGAGGAGGAGGGATGCTCAAAAGTTGAATAGATAAAATATTTCTAATTGTAGAGGCATCCTTACGCAGTGGTCTAAAAAGAAGTTTAGCTTCTGTTTGGACAGTTGGCTGGTTGCATCTGTGGCTGGTTGCATCAAGTTCTTACATGGCTTAGTGATTGTAATAATTGTAACTGGGTTGAGAAATAGATGGGATTTCTATCCGGCTCTACACCCCTCCCATAACCGACACGTGGACTATCTAGTCCTATGGCGTAATGGCTGTAAGTAGGTGAAGATCCCAGGGTTTGGTAGTTAAGAGAAGGCCCGGTTCTATCAGGATAGCAAACTCCTGATAAATTGGATGGCCCACCCCAATGATTTAAACAGGCACCTGATTAAAATGATGTTGGGATAAGGTCCCATCCATGGCCACATAAGCGTGGGTATACCTGTGAATGCTTGCATTAAGAGTGCTTGAGGTAATTGTTTGACATGCAGGGGATTGAGACGAATGTAAGAATGAAAAGCCTGTAAGGACCACCTATCGATAGACTTAATTTGGTGTTCTTTAAGCCCTTTTTGAGTAGCAGTAGTAGCCACGCCAATGCGGAATGAGTGGCTAGAGAAATGTGTAGAGGGGACACCTGAACTGGCAAGAACGGATTTGAGATGTTTTTGGAACCAGTTCCTGGCAACGGCTTGGTTATAGTCATTAATAAAGAGAGGACTGTGGGGGAACCTGGCTCTGTTTAACCTGTATGAAAAATAGAAGGAGAGAGATTGAAATGGCTGGATGGGTGTGGGCAAGTTGAAAAGATAGACGAAGTGACTGTCTTGACTGGTCTGTTTTACTTTGTGTAATGAAGAAACAAATGGTATCGTTATCTAAAATGTTTAGGTCAGAGATTTTAGGGTTAACAAACCAACATTTTTATTAAAATTTTGATGTGACTGTAAATTCGGAGCATCTAAAAAAATAAAATAAATAAATAAATAAAAAAAAGGCTAGGCATAGCATCGGAGAGTAATACCCTGCGTGCAGGCTGGATAGGCATTTGCCTACAATTTTGAGTGTTAAGGGCTGTCTAGCGTCTGGGTGGGCAGGCTGAGCTTTTTGAATGCCTTTGATTTGGAGGGAGATTTTAGGATTAATTATTTCTAGTCATGGGCGACTATAAATTAATTTATGGGAAAAGGAGTCCACCTCTGGACCCAATGTTTGGAATTTCTGAAAGACAAAATGGGAGAGAGCGCCAGCTAATTGATTTTGTTTCCTGGAATATGGTCTGATTTAACGATAAATTGTCTGCAAGAGGCTATCCAACTCAGACGTCTTAGAGGCGGCATGAGGACAGGAGAATTGGATCACCTTTTATTTATACATTGCACGGTTGCGGAGATATCGCAGAGGAAAAGGATGGTTTTAGATGACCATTCTTTCCTACAGATACAAACTGCTACAGCAATCGGGTGTAGTTTGTTAAGAGGCAGAAGAGGCAGAGGATAGGGTAAATTTGAGAGCTGGGATGGCCCAGTTAAAGCATACCAATGGCCTTGATAGAATCCGCCAAACCCAATGGATGGCTGCATCAGTGAACAGGTGCATCTCGCTGGGATAAAAGAGGAAATCTTTACAGAAGAGAGAAATCCCGTTTCACTGTTTGAGAAATGTGATCCAGAGGTCCAGGTCTGCTCGGCATGGGGGATTTAAAGTAACTGATTAACTGAGAGCCGAGACGAAGGATACAGGAGAAAGGAGGTGAGAAATAAAAGGTCATCCTTGGGAGATAAGGCACATAGCAAAGTTTAGGTAGCCGAGGACAGGAGCTCTCTTTTAGAGCATTGTGGGGATGCTAGCAAATTATATATCACCATAATGATTCTGTAAATCTTTTCTTTGGGGAGGGAAACTTTGAATTCGATGGAATCAAGATTGACACTTAGAAATTCGATGTTTGTCATGGGACCAAGAGTTTCGTCGCAAACGGGAATACCTAAGTCTGAAGTATTGTGGTGAGATATGCTACCAGGAGAGCATCGAACGGGGAGATGGAGAGGAAATCATCAAGTAGATAAATGAGGGAGGGGATTGTGTAATTATTATACAAGATCCAGCATTGGACGTCAAATATTTTTGGACTGTAAGCCAGACTGCAAAATAATATTGGTAGCTCAGAGAAAATTTGTAGATAGGAATTAGGCTGTTAATGCTAGGGTGACAGCTATTGTGCAGAGATGACAGATCCGTAATAAGGCGTTTTTTCCCAGAAAATGTTCTGGTCGCTACTCCAATGGGGCTGATTCAGAACTGATTGAAGGGAGGTGCTTCAAACGGACAGATCATGAAGCCTGAGGTGATTTCTTTCACAATAAGCATATCAACGATATCTAGGTCTTAAATAGCAGAGAGGAGTTTATTGCATGTAATATTCATGTCGGGAAAAATTTCCAAGCCAGGATGAAAACCAAGTGTGTATGAGATTTTAAAATCTTTGTTAAAATAGTTAGCAATTTAATCAGACATTGATGGGAGTAGAGAGGTATTTTTGGATAATTGTATTGTTCTTATTGGAGGATTTACAAACAGAGCAAATTCCAGATATGTAAATTCCATTGGGACAGAAGGTACACTGCTTGAAATTTGAAGCGCTGTTGCCTCTGAACTGTGGAACATAAGCGGTTCACTTAACGGGGGAGTTAGATTTAGGACTTGCCGAATTTTGGGTTAGTGGGCAATTTTTCATCTGATGTTCCAATGATCTGCAGATGATGCATGACACACTTTTGCATCCTAAGAACAATTTTTTATGCAATTCTATGTCCAGAGCTCCCCAGTATGGACATTGGTTCCACTTGGACACTCTGGATGCACATTTAGCTGAGAAAAGCTTGGTAGGCCTAGACATATATATATCACCCTGTAGCTCAAGATTGGTTGTCTACTGAAGCTAAGTAGGGCTGAGCCTGGTAAGTACCTGGATGGGAAACCTTCTGGAAAAACTAAGGTTGCTGCTGGAAAAGGTATTAGGGAGTCCAGCAGGGGGTGCTCACCCTGCAGACTCTGTAGGCATTAATGCCCCAGTATAGTGATGGGGACACTGTACTGTAAAAAGGCACTGACCTTTGGATGAGATATTAAACCAAGGTCGAAAATTCCTCAAAATGAGTAGGGGTGTAACCCTGGTGTCCTGGCCAAATTCCCCCAATTGTCCCTTATCAATCATGGCTTCCTAATAATCCCCATCTATTAATTGGCTCTATCACTTCTCCTAACCACCAATAGCTGGTGTGTGGTGAGCGCACTATGGGTGCCATTGCATCATTCAGGTGGATGCTGCACACTGGTGGTGGTTGAGGAGAGTCCCCTGTTCACTGTGTAAAGTGCTTTGAGTGTAGTGTCAGAAAAGCGCTCATTCATTCAGAACAGTGTTCCCCCGAATGAGAGGGAGAGTTTAGCGATGATGGCCATATAGTCATTTAGTTTTCTGTAACTAGTTGGATATATGGCACAAATAACTTCTGTGATTCTAGAAAATGCTAAGCAAAACTTTTCTTAGAATTGGCGTTCAGATTTTTAAGCACTACCAAAATAGAACCAGCCTAGAGAGTGCTGGGGATCATGCAATGAGAAAGGTGAGAGAAGGGAGGCTAAATCTATGTTGGCACCTACTAGAATTTAGGCACGGATACTTGGATTAACCTGTGGAGGATCTATTACTGGGGCATGAGAGGGGCAGGTAAAGCAGATGCTGAAGAGAGTGTATATGTGGCTGAATGTGTTAGAGCTTCAACGGGAGGATTAGGAAAGAAAGGAAAGATATGGGCAGCAGAGCCAGCCTCGCAATTGAGTCTGCTCCATATGAGAATAAGTGAGGCTGAGTGAAGGCAGTTGAAATAAAGGGGTTAGATGACAAAAGATGTATCAGGCAAAGGCAGCCTCATGCTTAGATCTGCTCCTGAGCGAGAAGGTAGAAGAGAGGAATTTGGATGAGAAAAATATTGGAGAGGCACTGCCGTGGAAGGTAACCTTTGGTTGAAAGAGGGCTTGCAAGGGCCATTTGAGGAGGTATGTGGGGATTGGAAATGGCAATGTTTTGTTAGAATGCCGTGGAATGAGCATCAAGAGGCAAGAAGGGGGGATTTTGGAGTTGATTAAAGGAAAGGGGAAACTAAGAGGATAAGGTAACCTGTGGGGGAGGAGCTTTACAATGCAGTGTATCACCAGCTGATTGGAGTGGAGGTTTAGCATGAGCTGTTGTTGTTTGTTGTTGGCTGTGGAGGCCCAAGCTGAGCAGTGAATTGAAGCTAGTATTTGAAGAGATTCTGGAGTAATGCCGGGTGGTTGTATTACAGAAATGTCGTGTTTAGGAGAGGTAGGCGAGCTACAGATTATATATTACTTGAATGTGTTTGATTAATGGGATTATATGAACAAGCTCCTCCTGAACTTGCATTAGGAACTTAAATTATTAAAACAAAACTTGTGTATCTTTAATTATACATTGTCAAATGAAAACCAGTCAGTAACGGCAATGCTTGATTTAATAGAGACACACGTCATCCTTAAATAAACAGTACATTTCCAGAGACAGTTTAGACTGTTTTGTAGCCTAATGTTGTACTTCAGGTGTGTGAGACTTCAACAGTTCTTATTTAATTTAGAGTTGGACATTCATAACTTGCACATCAGTATAAGAGTAATTGTATACTGGAAGCGCTGTATGTTTCACAGTGCTCAATGAATGGTTCTTTCGGGATCGAACTACACTGGAAGCACCATATGTTTTGCACTGTTGATTTAAAAGAACCGGCTCATTTGAATAATTATTTCGGAACTTGAACTGTACCAGAAGCGCATATGTTTCACGATGTAAAAAGAGCCGGCTCCAGACTGCAGAGATGCGCTGCTGGAAACACTGTCAGAGTATTTGAGGACAGTGCATCAGCCACATTGTTTGAAAATTGCATGCCGACCGTTATCGGAACCGAAAGTCACGAAGATCATATGATTCCTGTATTTTTTAAAGAATGGAACCGGTTCTAAATAATAACCGGTTCTCGGTTTCCAACCCTATTACTGGCAAACTTTTGTGGCAAATCACAAGCACAATTGCATGTGAAAATAATGAGTGGAAAATTTGTCTTGTTTGCCAAATCTCAACATTTTTGTAAGGGTGGGGAAAGAGCCCTGAAGAGTATGTATGCCAACAAGTATATATATACTGTGTGTGTGTGTGTATATATATATACAGTATATATATATATACATACATATATATATATATATATAATTAACCTTTAAAATAAAATTTTACTCGCTTTTATGGCCACACAGTGGACATTTCCACTTTGACACAGTTGTAATGCATTCAGTGATCCACATAATATAATTTTGCCACATTCACTTAATTTTCGTTAAATGGGAAACAGTCCCTTAGACTTACAATTGAAGGAGGGACCCGAGCCATATCTAAGGCCTTTAGATATGGGGGGTGGGTTCTTTTAACTTGGACCAGAATACAGCCACCTCAAATACCATAGCAACCACCTAGCAATGCCCTAGCAATTGCATAGCTAAAAAATATCCAGAAGACTTCTGCAACCATATAGCATTGCCTTGGCAACCACTCACAACACGCTAGAGTTTTGCCTGTGAGATTAGCATGTACATACACCATTCACAATCTCTTAAGAAAATGAAAAAAATCTAGTTATTTTTTTCTCCTGTTATACCCCTTCTTTTCTATCTTCAGGACACACATAAAACAATACACACTTCCTTCCCCATATACATATACAAAAGACCTAAAGCAGATACGCATGCAGATATAGACAAACAGACAGGCATGCAGCACATGCTAAGCAAATCTGTTTGATGTCTGGTGTAGAATAAAAAAAGAGACCCCTTCTCACATGAAGAATTCATGCAGTTAGGGGCATATGTGTGTGTGTAAGGGTGAGTGAGAGAGAGAGAGAGACAGAGAGAGACAGAGAGAATGCTTGGAAAGCCTTGATTCCTTTTCTGGCCGTGGGAGTGGAAGGGGCTGGGTTGTGGAAAGAAAGAGAGTGAGACAGAGGGAGAGAGGAAGCGTGTATGTGTTTGTATGAGTGTGTTTGTGTGCAGGGTAGCTACCGGCGCTCCTTCAGCAGCGAGAGCCAAATCCAAACTGCTGGATTTCAGCCCCTCTCCTCCGTGAGAAAGACAAAAAGAGGGAAAGAGGACAAAATGGGCCAGGATGCATAACAGAAGAGATGGACTAACTCAAAGAGATTCTTCCAGGGAGAGAGAGTTAAGAAAGATGGCAGAGAGAAGAACTTGTATGGTTTAATGCACACTGGACAGTGAATGAGAAATTAAATGACAAGAGTGTCAGGAATAAAGATGGAATGACTTCAAACTCCCATAGGCTAATTTTTCGAGTGGACATGATCTATGGACTGCAGACTTTGAGACATTTATGCATTGAGAATGGGCTGTGACCACAGGAGAGGGGCTTACTTTTCACATCCGTACCTTTGCGATTTCATTTTAAAGAGTTTATTTTTGTATCTTTCCTTCTTGACGGCAAAATGTGGATATGGACAAATGGACAGAAGTCTTACTTGCATCTCATCTGTCTTCATTTGGCTATAAATTGTGATTACATTAGATGATGGATTGGAAAGAAGTGTAAGTACTTTGAAGCCATTTTTATGTTCTGTATGTGGGTTTAAAGGGGGTAGGTGACCCATGCTTACTTTCTTAATCTTACTGCAGATGTCAATTGCAACATACCTGTCTTAATGCTACAAATTCTTGCTCTGTCCCCTGAGCTCACCTGCCAAATCTACAAAGGCAGCTGTCTTATTGTTTATACATACTTGGGATATGGATTGCTCCTTGACTGTGGAGCTTGTCAAAGCATGTATGTTTAGTGTAGTGTGTGTGCATTTGTGTTGCGGGGATGTATGTTTAGTGGAGCGTTTGTTTGTGTGGTTGTGTGGCAGGGAGTTTAAGGAGGTGGATAAGTAACAGAAAGTGCAAGCACACTTACTGTATATGTTCTTTATGGCTGCTGTCCATTCATGAACTGAGCCAGGTTGTTTGTGTGATAGAGAGAGATAGAGAGAGAGAGAGAGAGAGAGAAAATGAGAAAGGGGGGAAAGAGAGCATGTGTGCTTCAACAAGCAATTAATTTGAGCATTAGTGTACATGTGTGCGTGCTGGGCATGTTTGAGCTGTTACTGTGGATTCGTGGAGTGCTTTTGTTACTGTACAAGCATTTAATCTCAAACCAGCTTATTGGTTACATTTATTTGGGTGTTCCACTTTGATAAAATAGATGTGTTTGTGTAGTTATTGAAGAGGCATTCATGCTTTACTCATGCACGGAAAAATGTCCTGTTCTTTGCAAGTGTCTTTATCTTATTTCCAGTAAAAAATATTTAAACATTCTCAAACAAAACAAAAACAAATACATCCTAACAAGCAAAATGGCAAGAAAGTGTCTTTTGACACTAACAGATTTTATTTATTCACTGTTTAAAGCTCACTATTTTATGTGTTTTTTTTTTGTTTTTTTTTAAATAATCTTTTTTGTCTCTTTTTCCTCTCAATAAATGAATAATTTATTAATTTTAATAAATATTTAATACATGCATTTATTTATTATTTTCAAACAACTGTCTTTTATGTGACTTGACACATTTATATTGAGTAATTTTAATGTTTTTTTATTATTAATATATTTGTCACTTGAAAAAAAACATTGTTCTGCCGAATCTCACAATGATTTTATTTTGAATTTGTTTTGTCTTTTTTTCCCCCCCAATAAATTAATATATATATATATATATATATATATATACACATACACACACACACACACACACACACACACACATACATAAGATACGCATTCACACACAAACTCCAGTTCTGTCTGTTGCTTTTTTATTTTTCCTCAATCTCCTCCTGTTTGTGCACACACACACACACATACACACACTTGAATCCTCTAGAGGGCTGTCAATTCCCTGGGGAGGGGCTTCTACTGTATTCCTCCTGGATATTATAATTATTTAATCAGTGAGCTGTGTGTTCTGTGATTGTACTCTTGGGTTTGACGCTGGGTGCCGTACGGACTGATAGAGACAGACAAGGCGAGAGATAGGGTTGAGACATGGGGATAGATAAAAGAAGGGTGGGGTTTTCACTTCTAGAGGTATGGAATGATGCAGAGAGGAGTAGAGAAAGAAAGATAGGGTGTACTGACAGACAAACCGTGACACACACTATGCATTACCAAAGGCAGTGGTGAAACTTGGATCATGTGCAAAGGAACTGTCGTTCTCCCTCCTTGGGGGGCCTTGGTCGTTTTTCAACACCCCACGGACCCGCTGTCATTTTTATGGTTTCTTTGTGTCGACCGTTGGTGGCCCCCTCTCACACCTTTCCCTCCCTCTAGTTACACCCCTGACCAAAAGGCAACTAGCAATGAGATTGCTCACCTTGTGAAAGAAGAGGTAGACAGACATTTACGGTCGAAATTACACTCAAGAAACTTCAGCTCTGACTTTGTCTCTTCTTTGCTGAAACATTTGTGTGAGTTGGAGGTATCTTGGTTCAACCAGCATGGGTGTGCAAATCCAGCAAGACCAGAACCAAACTACAATTAACCAGCATAAACCAGTTCTGACCAACATAGAGATAAACGCTGGAATTAACTGGTCTTTTCAGCAGTGTTTCTTCCTGATATTTCCACCTTGTAAATTTCATTTGATGTCATTACAAGAGATTACTAGCACATAATTTATCATAACACCTTAATTTAATTATTCCAAATCCACAACTGTAAAAGCCAGATGTTGTGTTCTCAAATGAGGTCTCCAACATCTGATTGCTTCTCCAATAGAAAGCAATGAGATTAAATGGAGAGCCTATGTGGAAGACTCCTACTGTTTTTTACTCACCTACTGTGAGTAAAAAAAGAAAAAGTTATCTCACATTCAACTTTATTAGAGTTTGTCGAAGAGATTTCGACTATATCACAAACTATGCTCAGATTTGCCAAGATTCCAATGTCTGCAATCAAAAGTCAGAAATTTCAATGTAAACTAACGTTTCTTCCAAGACCACATTGTCTGTGCCATGCGATACACATACATTTTCTAACTCTACACTCATATTCTATGCCAACAGTTGTCTCTTGTGATTTATCCTTAAGAATTAATGAGAAACATCTGAAATAAAGTTGATAGTAATTTGAAAGTCTCCAGAGGTATGAAAGTGCAACCTCTGAGCAATAGAGTTTTCTTCAGGGATCACATCATATGGTCATGTTACCTAGGTTATCTGCAATTCTTTTTACAATTTTGCTTAAAATGAGTGCAATGCATGAAATAACAAAGACAAAGACTTTGGCAATTATGCTACAGATCAGATGTGCTGTTATAATGAGTGCTCTCAGCAGTTAAGTATTGTTCCAAGTGTGATTTCTAGAGTACTTCACTCTTGATCATTGCTGCATAAAGTGTAATCATAATCAGTTACACTTAAAGACAGCTGCAGTCTGTCCTGCTTTTCTTTGTTAGTACTACACTGTTAAACTTCAGCCCAAGAGAACAGCTTTAATGTACCTCTTAATGTGAGTTAAGCTCCCAAATGTCACTTGATAGCATTTTGGTTGTTCTCTCTCTCTCTCTCTCTCTCTCCTCTTTTTCCACTCCTGGCGCTCATTCGTTCCTCTCATGCTGTTCCTTTCCTCATAGGCTAATTCAAAGTTCAGTCTGAGGTTATTGATATGGCTTGCTATGACAGAGGCTGTTACTTGGGTTAAGGTCTTGACACAGCCATTACCACCACTCCATCTGGCTGGAGTCCAGTAGCGACATCTCACGTGGATTTTCAGATTAATTTCAGGGCTGTAGCTGGGTCACTGTTCAGCTATATGTAGCTGGGTCACTGTTAAGACAGACTTAGCAAATGGCTAATGTGAAGACTAACTATGGGGCCGATCCCATTAACCACAGTTTCACATTTTTAGAGGACATTTTTCAAGGGTTTATGAGCACAGAGCCTATTTAGATGTGAAATAGAGAGGGGAAGACTGCCTGTGGAGTAAAAGTGGAAGAGGGAGCCCGGCTGTTTACTTTGGCAATGCAATAGGGGGCTTTTGACCTTTTCAGTTTTTATTTTATAGTGTTCAGTTTTAAATGTCAAGCTATACCATTAAATCAATCAGCCAAATGTTCAGAAAGACTTTAGTGTGTACACCCCTTGGCCTGAATGAAAAGATTATTCACAAAATATGCAGCGCTCTTTCTCTGAAATTGCTTTAAAGAAATAAAGAGTTTTGTCTTTTAATGGAACTGCCTTTGAGTGACTGAATTTGGAAGGTTTTGGTTGACTGCTTTGTTAAATCTTTGTTTTAAAAACTATGTAATAATTAAATTGTTTGGTTACTGTAATTTAAAGACTACCATACTGTATGAAATTCACCTACATTCAGTAACTGAAAAAACAACAACAACAACAAAAAAAAACTGATGTACATATGTTAATGTGCGTGTGACGTGTAGTACCATAAGAATTTTCGAGTGACTGTTTTTTTTGCAGCTTAGTTTCCATAAATGATGTGCATGGACTGGGGAGGGAGCTTTGCATTATGAATGTTAGAGGTCATTGTACTGTTTAATTTCAAAAGGCAAACCTGTTTTCCCATAGAAAATCCATATATATATATATATATATATATATATATATATATATATATATATATATATATCAAATGCGCGTCATATGGAAACCAAATATTTTTTTGTCACACTCAATATTGTGAGTATTTGAGAATTGTATGTGGTCCTAATTGGTGTTTGATTTTTGTCTGTTGTCTCAGGGCTGCTCAGAAGCTGAATCTGTCATCCAAAAGGAAGAAGCAGCAGCCACCACTTGTATACCCCCAGGAACCATCCATCTACCCCACTAACTTTAGTGCTGTCCTCCAGTTCTCCCCTCCACCTGCTCCACCATGTCTGCTTAGGGTGGGTTCAAAGGCCAAGGAGAACCCTGGCATGGGCAAGGTCAGACATACCTCTTTTAAAGTATATACTATTTAAACATCCTTAAAACAATATAAATTTACTTTAGAAGCAAAATTGAGTAAGATTGTTATTCTTCTGAGTTCTGAAGTTGATTTGTCTTATTGTATTTGCTATTTTTTTGTTCTTGTTTTAAGCAAAACCTCGCTAAACTTTTTTTTCTGGAAATCAAGTGTTAAAGTCATATACAATTCTGCTTCTCAAGAAAATTATCTTGTTCTAAGGATCATTATTTTTTTAATACAAATACACACACTATATATATATATATATATATATATAGTGTGTGTATTTGTATTAAAAAAATAATGATCCTTAGAACAAGATAATTTTCTTGAGAAGCAGAATTGTATATGACTTATACAATATGACTAGTCCGCTGATATATATTGTATGTATTTATCCTTTATCATATATTTTTCTGTTGAGCTGGTCTCATATCCAAAACACAGCATATGCTGGTCTATTCTTGAGGAATATGTACAAAAATATCTTGAATATGCACTGCAGTTATCCAATGAACAAACTTTGCATTCAAAACAGAATGCTCACTATCCATTATCCAGCAGGACTTGAAAGCGACTGGTTATGTTGCTTTTGTTGAACAGATTGTGTGCTTGGGATCTTGGATTGGGATCCAAGCCAAGAGTAGCGATTTGTTCGGGTTCCACACACCCCTCCTCACTGTCCATAGGGTTTAGTGTAAGGCTTTAGCACCATATTATAGCATAAATATAGAGAGATGGAGAGGATTTGTTCCAGAATAAATGCCACCTGCTTGGAGAGATGATTTTAGAACATCATGCCAAAACCTCTAGTCCGCTGAAATTATTGATAAGTGCCCATTGAGGACGAACTCATTACAACCCAACCCATTCACTAATGAGTTTCCACTTCCTACTACTGCATACATGCATCTGATGTTGTTGAATGGACTCCAATTGTTGGCAGCTTTTGTCGTAACTATAAAAAGCTACAGGCGGTAGAATAATGGCCCTGCAATCAGTGTAACTATTATGTTTTGCACAATGACAGCAGTAACATGTCCAGAAGGCAGCCCCTACTTAGGACAGGTGTTTTAATATTCTGTAGAGATCTTTTGCCTATAATAGCATTGGTCTAAATGTGTGGAATGTGTTGCTTATAATTGGACCATAAGGCTCTTTCACATGATTGAGGTGTCAGCGTTTCCCAAACATTTCTCTCTGTTTTGTTAAGTTAGCTCACAAGCTAACAGTTAACCTAGCTTTGGTTAGCATGAGGGAAGCTATATAAACCATGCTTTTAAAGCAGATTATCTGTTAAAAGTTCCTTTACTCAGGGTTTACAAGTATTCCACATTTTTGCATCCTGCTAGCCTGGCATAGCGCTACATGATAAGCCTGCTAGCTTAGCATATCACCCACCGATTACCATGCTAGCTTAACATGATGCTAACTGATTAGCCTGCTAGACAAAAACCAGAAATGGTGTTTTAAATATGTAGAACGAGATCAGGATATCGCCCTATGTTTTTGAACAGGCTTTAAGAAACTCCTGGGTTCACTTACAGTTAAAGGAAATTTAAACTTTGACCCTTTGCCTTGACTTTTGAAAGTGCAGCCACAGATTACTGGATATTTCCTGATTCCTGACATATCAACACATGAGTGATGTCAATGCAAACATCAAAACAAGATGGAAGAGAGGCTGATCTGGCACTTTTCTTGACACGGACTCGTACAACACATCTTCAAAGACATGTATGACTGTCAGAGAATAATCATCAATAGATATTTGATTATGAATTATTAAATAGTAATAGTGAAAAAAACAGTAAATAGTAAAGTGAAAAAAATCTTCTTGTGTGATGCTATCTGCAACACATCGTATATAAGCTGCATATAATTCTTGTGTTGTTGAGAGGTGTTTTGTCCTGACGCAGGTCATCTGAAAGGGACTTTAGTGTGTCACAGTGAAACAGCGTGCCATATCATTTTGGTAGGTTCTGCCAAGACACTATAGAGTTACTACAGCATAAAATGTCTTCATCTCAGAATCAGTGTACAGCATCATAAAAGACATATTTTCAGACATCAAGTTAATTGCTGTTTGGATTGACTAAGAAACTTGTGGGTCTCCATTTCCAGCCTAGAGCACATGCGGTGTGAAAACCAACAGCTCAAACCTGTCCTCTCTTATCAAATGGCCAACAAATGTAAAACCCAACAGTTTAATCCAAGCCCACATTTCTGTGGTGTCTGGGTGGCTGGCCCCTTTCCGTGGCCAGTCATATATGGAAGCCTATTTCCAATGTCACAGCCAGTGTAATTTGTTCACCACGTGCACATGTGCATCAGCGTAAATGGCCCTTCTGAAGCAGTGAGGGGGAGTTCACGCCAGGCCGTCACTTTGGCGGAGGCATGCCGCTCAGCCCAGGGTGCCATGAAAAGATCAGCAGTGCAGATATTGTTTCTTTTTGCTGGAGCCCAAGTGCAGTAATTATATCTCTACTACAAATCATCCGTGGAATACGGTGGCTTTGTGCAGATATTAATGTAAGATTGAGGGCATGAGAGCTGTTCCCTTACAGTATTGTTTGTTTTTTTGTGCTGTGTTTGCTACAAATGGACTTAGCGGTTCACCGTTACACAATCGTGACAATGTGCAGTATTAATATAGGCAGTTGATTTGTTAATGGCTGGTTTTGTTAGTTCACTGTGTGTGGTCTGTGATAATGATACGATAAAGGCTGCTTTGAAGGAAAGTTCCCTTCCCATTTTCAGCTGTATTTGTTTTGTAATATGAGTTTGGTTTTAAAATGAGTAACAGGCAATATTTATTTGTTAAAACTGATATCCATCACTCTAGATGGCCTATAATTATGCGTTACAGTGTATGCGTGTTAAAACTTATTTGTATCTTCTTATTTTTTATTGCATTTAGGAAATTTTATATTTGCCACCTAACTACTATGACACCGTTTTAAAATCCAAGAATAAAGTTGTAATATTTTGAGAATAAAGTCAAAGTTACGAGAAATAAGTTGTAGCATTATGACAATACAATCTTAATATTTTGAGAATAATTCATAAGGAAAAGAACATCAAAGTGGTGTGGTGGACAACAGCAAAGTGGAGCATCTGGTTCTTTGGATACAGTAAACACCACTAACCAGGTAGATAACACTGGCTATGCACCTTGTTTTCAAGTTTTCTGATCTGAAATTGTGGGAAATTTTTTTGAGCTCTCTGTTCATGAATGAGGTGTGAATTAGTACAGGAGTTTTCATCCTGTGGGCACATGTCAAGGGAGGCACGAGATGCTTACACAATGTACTATTGTGGTTATATGTTTTGTTCTCCTAAGTTAGTAGTTAAAGTCACCTAAAGTGGGACTGCTTTTGCCTGTACTTCATAACTTTTTTCTTTTCATTCCACCATTTTCTGCACCAGGTCAAAGTGATGATGCGGATCTGTCCATCTATGGGGGTTCTAGATTCATCCGAGTCCCTGTCATTCTTGAAGGTGGACACTCGTAAGAAACAGCTGACACTCTATGATCCCTCCCTCAACACACAGCCCACCTCAGTGCAAAGACGTGCAGTACTGCCTGCCCCAAAGATGTTTGCTTTTGACTCAGTTTTTTCCCAAGATGCCTCTCAAGTAAGAGCCTTTGTGCAAATATAAGCCATTTTCTTGACTTGTTTTGAGTGAAGTTTCTTGTTGTTGTGAGTTGAGGAAATTTTTTTCAAGGATAGGTTAGACTGGACATTATAGCAAAAAATAAATAAATAAAACAATATTCAGGTAATTGCTCTGAACAACATGATCACGTGGGAGGTCAGCATATTGATTACGATACTTTCTGTACCCTAGGATAGGCCACATTATGCCAACTCATTAACAAGCTGCATCTCCTATCAGACATGTTTGCATAGAATTCAGTGTGTTTAACTTGCCCTGTGGAATGAACGGATTTACATCACATCAGCAGCATGGGATACCCCAGTTCAGATACTGCATTGAAACCAGTATGCTTGCATAATCAGTGACGAGTGTAATTTGGAGGTTGCATTTTTCAATCTCACATTACATTTTTGCTCCACTGATGGTTAGGTTTAGGTTTGGGATTTGGGTTGGAGGGTACAGTTTATGAAAAAGCTGAAGTTTTGCTTACTGCACACTGGAGTAAAAAGGTGGTACTACAAGCTTGCATTTCTCAGGAATCTTCCTTATTATGGTCCGGGGACATTGAGATTAATTGCGTTATTTTTTTAACGAGTTATTTTTCATAAAATGAATCGCACTGAATTAACACATTAAATAGTCAGCCCTAATATATATATATATATATATATATATATATATATATATATATATATATATATATCACTCACACACACACACACACACCCCTAAGAGCGGGGCCATATAAAGAGCACACAAACATTCTTAGCAGGGCAAGGAGCTTAATGCTAAAATCCCTGTTTTGAGACAGCACCGTTAGTACTCATAGTATGAGCTCAACAGCTGTTTCTTTTAAGTATAGAAAATAGTTAGAATTCCAGAATCACATATCTAGCAGCTCATTCACAGTTCATTATCTGTGCTCCAAAGCTGAAATGGTTTACATATTAAGATAAGTGGCTATCAAATGGACAGACAAATGAAGTGATCAAGTGCAAGCAATTTAGATGTCACTCAGAGACAAATATGGTTGTCATCTTAATGATGACATTAAGCATATTTTTATAAAGAACCAAAAATAAAGCCAGAACCAATTAGCTCTCTGTGTACTTAAACTGCAATTTAAGGCATCAAAGGTGCATTCCTAACGAGGGGTGTAAAGGTTTATCTTGGCACAATACATCAAGGTTCATAAATGTGATGATGCCCATAATGGAGATGGGACAGTTTTTTCTATGAGTGTCTGTTCTGTCCAATATGTGAGTTCGTGAATTTCGTGAGTTCAGTATCGTGAACAGAACCAAATCGTGAGATCAATGAATCATTACACCATAAATTCACCCAAGATTGCGGACAAATCAAAAATCAAGAGTTCATGGCAAATTTGCCACTGATCATGTTTACATGCAAATGCATGAGTTTTGTGGCAAACTTGAAAATAATGAGTGGCAAATTTGTGGCAAGTTTATAGCTAGTTTGCCGGAACTCTAGATTTCATTCAATACCAAAAAGGCATCAATAAAAATAGTTAGGATGCTGCCTTAGAAGCCAGCTTCCTATGTAGACAGTGTACTGCAAGGCAGTTCACTAAGTCTTGGAAAAGAGCTGTAGATATTCTTTAGCTTCAGAATTTTCTAAAAGTCATATGCAAAATGGAATAATCTTGGTTACTGTCCTAACTTCCGTTCCCTGATGGAGGGAACGAGATGTTGTGTTGAAGTAGTGACACAAGGGGTCTCTTTTGAGAGCCTCGGTTACCTCTTATCTTTGAGAAAAGGCCAATGAGAATTCGCGAACAGAAATTGCATGTCCCTTCCACGGACATATTTCTCTCTCTATGTTTCCTCTCCATAGAGTGTAAGATGTGGCTGCAGCCATCTAATGCTATAACACGCATCAGGGAAGGTGTTCTTTTCCAATCCTATTCTTTCACTGGGAAAAGACCCCATGGAGACCTCATCCTGCCCAACAGGGGAGGTTAACATGTGGCAAATAGGTCACATAGGCTAACCAGCCACACATGGAAGTGGCACGGTGGTAGGTCCTGCCTCAACGGGGAGGAGCTCTACAAACATAGTGACCAGGGACATAGGGGGCTCTGCCCAAGGGAGATGTGGGTCTGCTGACAGGGGGACCGTACCATGGAAAATACATCACAGGAGATTTTGGAATATTCAGAACCTGTGGATCACCAATTCCAGCACGGTGCCTGCAGTGGGTCTGGCTGCAAACTTCCTCCACTGAATTCGGAGCCAGTGGGCTAGGGAGGAAGGACACCCAGTGTCTGTGACTTGTCGACTCAACTGGGGAAGTAGAGCGCACATCTTCACCTCAGGGGAGGGGAAAGGTGCTATGTGCAAGCGATACACCCGGCCAGCTGTTGTCTCTGTATTACCGAATTCTATGTGTTCAGACCTGTCAAAACATGAGGCTCAACCTGGAGATTGTAAAATCTTGTGAAGACATTGGGTGTTGCTCAGCACGCCCCTCTTCAGATGTCTGCTATAGAGGTGCCATTTGCCAGTGCCCACGAAAATGCCACAATCCTTGTAGAGTGTGCTAAAACCCGCAAGGGGGCAGGTACGGCCTAGGTGTGGTAGGCCAACGCAATGGCGTCCACGATCCAGTGGGCAAGCCTCTGTTTGGAGACAGCTTTCCCTTTCTGCTGTCCACTAAAGCAGACAAAGAGTTGCTTTAGAGTGTCAAAAGCTCTGTGTGCGATCCAAATAGGTGCGCAAAGCACGCACCGGAACTTTGGGCACATAGCCCGGTCGGGGTCTCAGGATGACGTGAGAGTCTGCCAGACCGAAGTGTTGCTGATAGAGAGCACTTGTAGGTCCCCAGCCCTCTTGATGGAAGTGAGCGCGATCAGGAGGGCTTTCTTCAAGGAGAGGGCCTTTAGTTCGACTGAGTCAAACGGGGCTCCCCGAAGGCCTGAGAAGACAACGAAGAGATTCCATGAGGGGAACAGGCATGGCCTAGGTGGGTTCAGCCTCCGGGCACCTCTAAGGAACCTGATGATCAGGTCATGCTTCCCTAACAACTTAACATCCACTGTATTGTAGTGAGCCACTATGGCAGCTACATAAACATTCAAGGTGGAGGGGGACAGCCGCCCCTCCAGCCTATCCTGCAGGAATGAGAGCACTGACCCGACCGCGTAGCTTTGTGGGTCTTCAGATCGGTAAGAACACCAATTTGTGAATAAGTGGCACTTTAGGACATAAAGCTGCCAGGTAGAAGGAGCTCTGGCTTAAGTGATCGTGTCTACGATGGCTGGTGGTAGACCATTTAGATCTTCTGCATCCCATCCAGGGGCCAGACGTGAGGTTACACAGGTCTGGGCACAGATGCCAGAGGGTGCCCCATCCCTCAGAAAGAAGGTCCTTCCTCAGGGGAATTTGCCAGGGTGGTGCTGTCGTGACGAGCGGGAGTCCGAGTGGGCCATTGGGGGGCCACGAAAATGACTTGTTCCTCGACCTCCCTGAACTTGCACAGAACTTGTGCAAGTAGGCTCACTGGGAAAATGTGTATTTGCGCAGCCCCTGGAGCTTGCTGTGTGCAGCGAGAGGGGCTTCTGTTAGAGAGTACCAGAGCAGGCAGTAGGTAGAATCTCGGGAGGCAAACAGATCTTCCTTTGCTCTGCTGAACTGAGCCCAAATCAGCTAGACCACCTGAAGGTGGAGTCTCCACTCTCCGCTGAGTGTTACCTGACATGACAGCGAGTCCGCTGTGGTGTTTAGGTTGCCCGGGATATGAGTGGCGTGCAGTGACCTCAGCCACTGCTGACTCCAAAGGAGGAGATGGCGGGCGAGATACGACATGCGACGAGAGTATAAGTGACAGAATAAGTGGCAGCAGGAAGGGGTGAATGTCACACGGGATGTGCCTTGGTGCCATGCCCATCTCGGGACGCAGGAGCCTCTGAAATTGTTTCAGTGGAACCGTTTTTCCGAACGAACTCAGGCAGTTCAGCACCGACTGTGCGTGCTTGCTCGTGAGATGCACTGTCATTGAGACTGACTTTAACTCCATGCCAAGAAAAGAGATGCTCTAAACTGGGGCATCAGAACTGCCTTATTCAGCTGGGGGAGTTCCGTGTACCCGTGGACTACCCCTCTGGCAAAGGTAGTGAGAGCAGATGAGCAAGGTAATCGGTTTTGGGCTGTGAACGACATCGTCAGCTCATCATGCACCTCCAGAAAGAAAAATTGTGCGTGGCTTTGAGTTGCACCCCAAACCCAGGAACCCAGCCGTGAGGGCTGCGGTGTGGTTGGGGGGGGGCTGAGGGTTCCAGTACAGCCCAACACTCGCGGCGGCCCAGGTAAGCATTGCGGACAGCTCGCCATCGGCCTCTGACTGGCACACCCGCAACTTTGCCATGGTCATGTTCTCGCAGTGAAAACATGAGCTGTCCACAAAGGCTGCCTCTGTGTGATCTCTGCCCAGACACGAGAGGCAACGCCTGTGGCCGTCAGAAGCAGAGAGGAAATGACTGCATCCAGGAATGACAAGACGAAAGGGCATCTTGAAAATGACGCATCTTTAAAAAGACATTCAACGTCAATGTGTTTACTATTTTAGAGAAATATATACTCTTTTAGAGGGATGTCAAAGCGTTCAGGGTCGTGATCTGCACTGGTGTGCAGAAGAAGAGAAATTTCCAACAGCATATGCTCTTTAGAGGTGAGTGGAACAGCAGAGGGTTTTACTCAGTTCACTGAAACACAACCGCTTGGCTCCGAAGAAAAAATCTGTCTGATCAGATGCACGCTTCCCTCCTTTTATACCCATATGTCCGGGGGATGGGCATGAAAATTCTATTCGCAATTCTCATTGGCCTTTTCTCAAAGATAAGAGGTAACCGAGGCTCTCAAAAGTGACCCCTAGTGTCACTACATCGACACAACGTCGAGTGAGTGAAAGAAGGGGAGCAGTATATAACATTGTTTAAAAAATAGAAAAGGCAAATTATCGATTAAAATTTCTATATTCAAGGTTTTACAAGTATTCCACAGTCTTGCCTATAAATCAGGCCTAGCACAAGGCGTTCAGATCTCAGTACCAGTCCAGTTAAGTTGTGTAACTGTAAATCCTACAAATCTACCATGTGTGTGGTTTAGTGAGACCGCAGGGACATATTTCTTAGCAAAGCAGTGAGCTGTTGCTCTGTCTTTTGTAAGAATGTGTGTGTGTTATGATGTATGGGAGGAAATTGCTGCAGTCCCAAATTGTCTCCAGGGACCTGGGCTAGTGGAACAGGTTGTAGCGATTTGTCTGCAGTGTGCAGCCTGTGCAAAGCTCCCCATATCTGATAAATCTGTGATGAGGAGCTTTGTTGGTACTTTCTGTGGTTTTCTTGTGCTTGCGGATTAATCAATGATCTCCCGATCAAAGTACATATTAGGTAGTTCATACTCTGCCAAAGAAGGTTTAGCTACATTTCATAGCTCAACTGAGTTTAAAAAAATAATACAATTAAATAAAAAAATAACACCAGAATGTTGATTGTTAAGACTGTTCTTGTGATGTAGACTATAGATTAGACTTTGCATAATTGTTTTTTTAAAACTTAATTTAAAGCTAATACCCAAACTTAAAGGAATAGTTCACCCAAAAATTACAATTCTGTCTTTGTTTACTCACCCTAATGTCATTAAAAACCTGTGCAGCGCTACTTCTACGATCACATTGTGGGATGATACCAAAAAATAAAGAAATTGTTATTCACTCGCAAATCAAGACACAATTCAACATATTTTGTTCACCTTACTCATGCCATAGTTGTATCAAAACTGAATTGCTTAATAATGATTTCACATGTTAATATTAGATAACTGTTTAATATCTCTCTCCCCCCCAGGCTGAAGTTTGCTCAGGGACAGTGGCTGAAGTTATTCAATCAGTGGTGAATGGAGCAGATGGGTGCATATTCTGCTTCGGTCATGTCAAAGTTGGTAAGCTATCCTCAATACATGGCATGCCAATGAACTGAAATGCCAGTTCAGCCATTGGTCTTAAGTACTGTTGTTTATGACAGTATGCGTGATATTTTAATGTCTAGTATCGAGAGTGAATATCAAAAATGTGCTTTTACTTTGAAAGTATAAGAGTGGGGCACTCAAGTGTGCGTGTGAATGAGAGACCAGAGGCTAGAGTCTGTAATTAAAAGCTGGCTAATTGACCCTCACAGTAGACTGTATAAGAGGTCTGAGCAATTGCCAATTATGCTTGTAAAACATTGCATCTGTTTCATCCTTAATTTTTTACTTGTGGCCTCAGCGTTCAAGCAGTATTTATGGCTCTTTTAAGGAGAGCAGGGTAGACTGTACAGAACATTTTAATTTTTTTTGTACTTAATGCTCAGCACAGTTAAACTGTAGTCTTGATCTTTAAAGATGACATTAATGGGATTGGCATTCAAATTGCATTTAATCTCTGTTATGTATTTCTAGTGAAATGGAATAATCAGTGGAAATACTATTGGTAGGAACTTGATTGTATTAATAGTTATTTGATTTGATTGTGAAAATATTCATGTTTCACACATGTTTATTTAAACTTTTCCTAGTTATATCAGCAAAAAATAAATAAATAAATAATGAGGCAGGGGAAATCATATTTTTTCCATTTTGCAACTTTGAATATTGGCAGATGCTATTTGCACCCTGATGCAAATAATGGTATATGCTATTTACACCCCAGTGCAAATGGTGTCAGATAATATTTGCACCCGAACCCTGGTGCAAATAGTGTTATATTCTATTTGCACCCATATTTAAATACAACATACAGTATGGGCATCAATGCAGTGTGTTTATTATGTTTGTTTAGAGTCCCACAGAAACACTGCATTAACCCTTACCCCTAAGCCTAACCTTAATCTTACATTAGAAAAATAATCTGGTTTTACTACTGTAACCATGGTTTCATCATGGTATTTTTTGTAAAATTATAGTAACCACAAAATTAACCATGATAACTATAATACCACTATATCACTGTACTAACACCATGGTTAATTTCATTAAAACTATGTTTTCTGCCAAAAAAACATGGCTACTACAATATTAGTAATACAATGATGTAATCTACACTCAATGAATGCAGAGCCGTGGGAATGAGTGCGATTGACAGACACAGCCTCCGGATAAAACCCTTCTCTGCACTCCCCGACATTCACCGTGTCCAAATCACTGTGATGAAATCAATATTTCTTTTAATTTTTATCTATTATTTTAAGTGGTATTAACGTAAATATTAAAAGTGGAAAAAGAAAATCAGGTGAGAAAAAGAGTGGGACAAAAGGCAGATACTAACAGTGGTCACTAGGACAACAGCACACACTCTTTACACCCCACGTCACTGCAGCGACACCTATTGTTCAATTTGTCATATATCTGTGGTTCCACCAGACTATTGGGGTTCAAATAGCTGCACTGTGTGGCAAATGCGTTTTACACTGAGATATTAGAAATGAGAGAAGACAGGAAATTTAGTGTATTTAATACAAACTAAATAGATAAATGTTTTAGTAAAAAAAAAAAATAAATATTCCAATGACATTAGGGCAATTAGCACACTCTCAGAAACAAGGTACATTTTTAGGTTTTTATTTTGAGTACACATTTGTACCCTTAAGGAGACAGAAAAGTATGTATATACAAATAGGTCCTTATGTACGATTATATATAGGAGTATAGATTTTAAGTAGAGGGACAAAAAAGTTTCCTTTGAGGGTACCACCCCAGTGGCAGCTTTATACATTAAACAGTACCTTTTTTCTGACAGTGTATTGCTAATTTATTAACAATAAAAAAAAGCATTTGCAATGGTACAGTAAAAAACTCATATCAAATCAGTTAGAAAAAGTTCTTAAAATAAGAGATTTAAAACTAATTCCATTTCATCAGATCCTTTTAAAGTACTGATAATGATGTGATATGATTATTTTCCAACACAGTTATTTCATCAAATTAGTGATTGAAATACCTATACATGAAACACTTGTTCATTGAGTGTTCATCATCATCATCACCATCATCATCATCATTATCATCATCTTGCCAGAATCAATAGCTTTCTCTCTCTCTCCAGGAAAGACATACACCATGATTGGCACAGACAGCTCCACCCAGAGCCTTGGCATTGCGCCCTGTGCCATCTCCTGGCTGTTCAAGCTCATCAACGAGCGTAAGGAGAAGACTGGTACACGCTTCTCTGTGCGGGTGTCAGCCGTGGAAATCTACGGTAAAGATGAGAGTCTGCAGGACTTGCTGTCGGATGTCCCCACGGGCAGTCTGCAGGAAGGCCAGTCTCCTGGTGTCTACCTGCGGGAAGACCCCATATGTGGTACACAGGTGAGTAACAAGATCTTATCGTGACAGTTCCAGAAAAAGCACTTCTGATTGTTATGATTATATTTAATATAATAATCAACACACTAAATAGCGAAAATGTGCAGTTAGAAATATATTACCTATCCCAACTTAAAAGGTAAGCCTTTTGTTGGTTGATTCCCCTTCGAAAAGTGTAAACACTGACTCAGTGGTGCTATCACAACATCGATGTTTGAGCATCTCGACCAACATTTGCCCAACCAATTTTGTTAGTTTGGGGCAGGTTTTTTTCAGGGGAGTGTTTGAGGATCTTGCCTGAAAATAGAAAATACTGTTTGGTGGTGCAGAAATTAAACACTTCACCTTTACGATCTTATTTCTACCTGATCTGAGTCCTAAAAAAAATATTAAATTGGTACTAAAAGCCAATGTAGTCAGGTTGATTTAGTCATAATAAATAAAATTTTGACTTTGTAATTTGTGTTTTTATTATTATTATTATGGAGAAACTCCCATATCTCCCAACGTTTCTGGACCATTTGGTAGAAAAGCCTATGACATGTCTAGGCCAATTGGCAACGACAATCATTGTATAATTTTTATTCTGACAGTTAATTTGTTTTCAGAGGTTTTAAATACATCTCTCTTTGCCCTTACCAGTGGTTATTACAGAATAGTTTTGGATTAGTGCCATCACCAAATCTTTCTGGAACTGATAGACAGATGTTTTATTTGCCCCATCAGGAATGATCTAGGGGAGCAGCTGCTTTGTTTCACCCTCCACTCCCCCTCTTACCTTCCATTGGAATAATAGGGGAATAATACCAGTTGGGGGTAGTTCATGTTTCGGGGTAGGTAGAGGGTAGTTAAAAGTGCTGCCAGGTGTTGGCATCAGATGTTGTTGTTTAGTGTTGTTTTTTTTTTTTTTTGGGGGGGGGGGGGGCTGCACATCAAAGGCTGCCTAGAGCCCTGTGAAGTTCAGATGTGGTGAGTGGGTCTACTCTATGCCCATTTCTACTCCCAGTGTTCTCCCTTGTCTCTAATTCCAGAGCGGACCATAGGCCACAGGCAGTTAGTGAACAATGCATGAAAGCTGTTGCTAGATGTTGTTCTTAAGGAACATCACTCTGGATGGATGGCTGCTTTTTAAATTGTACCACCTATTAAGATCAAATCTGAGAAAAGACACTTTACACTTTAAAGCCATTAACTTAAAGACAATGATTTTATTGTAAGTGTATAAACTATATATTTTTAAGTTTATTGCAAAATGTTTAGATATATCAATATATCTAAATAGTAAGTAGTTTGATTGTGTAGGGAGACCATCTCTAATAAAAATTATTGTAATTTTCAATTCTTAATGGGAGTAGAAAGTATTTGTTTCTATAGTAACAGCAACATTTGTTTCTATAGTAACAGCAACTTATCTGATTGTTGAATCATAATTCATTATTAAGGGTAGTGTAGTTCATCAGAAATTGGCATTTTTTAATATATTTTTTAGGATGAACTGGAGCTTTTACTGAAGCATATTTTGTGGTTTAATAACCTCAGAGCTCATGGTAACTTTTGAAAAGTTTATAAGTTTGTATCATTAAAAATCAATTTCTCTATGGAAAAAATTAATGGTATTTTATATCCACAAACCTGTGTTTTGCATTTTCGATACCACTTAAAAGCTCTTTCTCAACCCTTTCCATGTTCTAGCTCCAGAACCAGAGTGAGTTAAGGGCACCCACCGTAGAGCAGGCTGCCCTGTTTCTTGATGCAGCCATCGCAGCACGTAGCACCAGCCAGCCAGATGCAGACGAAAAAGAACGTCGCAATTCCCACATGCTATTCACCTTGCATATCTACCAATACCGCATGGAAAAGAGTGGCAAGGGTGGAAGTAAGTCTAATGTTTACACGGTGTTAGAAGAAACTACTGTGATGTTAGAGCCTCTGTGTGTAGTAAATCGATTATGCTCAGTCTAGTTTAATAACTTCTCCTCCTCCTCACATTCCCAATGAAAGGAAAAATACATCTCCAGCTCATTGATGTAATAGCTTAGATATTACAGGCTGAATCAGTGTTACCAGAATCTCATAAATTTCCCTCTCACTCCATCATGGTAGGAGTGAAATCAATCATGCCTGCTTTGACCACTTCATTAAACCTTAATGGGAATTTTAACAGACAGTAATAATTAATGAGCAGCTAACAGCTCTAATCATAGAGGTACCTGTCACTATGCCATCACATAGCTGATTTGCATAGGTAAATGCTGTGCTGGCCACAGCATCTAATAACAGTGGAATAACCATAGAAGCACCCTTAAATGGCTTCATCAAGCCTGCAGATTTTAAATGCTTGGTGACATTATTTTAGAAAAACAGCAAAAGGAACAAAATGCTGCAAAGGGATAAAATAGTTTTTTCCTGCTTTTCACAAATGTAATATTATAATGTAGTCGAGTTTCAAGGTTTGCCAATATTTTATATGATCACGTGCAACACACTTGTGTAGCCCACATGGTGTGAAATATTTGTCATCTCAGATTCACCCTTTGTCCTTCCATGAAATAAAACAAACAGTAAATGAAGATAATGACCATCATTCACCACTTATGTGTTTTGGCATTGTGTCCACGAAATCTAGTAGATATTTGACAGAAGCCATATTTTGACTGGCATACACCACCAGTCAATGTCTAAATAATAATTACAAAAAAACAATATTTTGTTGTATTTTAGCTATTCATTGTAGACACATTTTACCTACATGTACAGCGTTGCACACTCTAGGCATTCTCCCAACCAACTTCATGAGGTGCCACCTTGGACTGGCTTTTGAAACAGTATTGGAATTCCTATGTATGCTGGCCACTTGTTGGCTAGTTTTCCTCCACTATATGGTCCAGCTAATTTAAATAAATAAATTGTAAAGACATTCATATGCAGGTGCAATTTATATTTGTCTGGAAAACCAATTTCAAGCATTTAACCATAAACCTTTAGATCAAGAGTTTTTAAGATCCTTAAAAAACAAATTAAAATTAAGTGAATCCAAACTGTTGACCGGTAGTGTAGCTGCTACTGTGCTTACATATAACATTTTGTAATAAGTTTATGTTAAAAAGATATCCAGGTTATTTCCAAAGAGAAATATGGACTAAACAGCCCAATCGCAATGGCAGAGTTCAGACTCACATGTTTTATATCAAGGATAGTTTCAATATAGATGTTTAACTAGGCCAGACTGTTCCAGGTTTGAATCATAGCAGGCAACGTAACTAGCACATGAATAAATCCCACACAGTCTTGTCAGTTGCAAGTCTTCTCTGGGGCTGTTTATTAATATGTCTCTGTGTTTTCCGCTCTTCACTCTACCCGACGCTTCCTCAATGTGGGAGTGTCAGCACTGTGCAATAACCGCACTGGCAGCATCTCAAACTGTCACTGATATCAGTAATCGGGTTTGTCAGTGTATTTGTATCTTCAATTGCATGGTTGGTTTAAGAATGAATTATATGTCTATTAACTGCTATAATTTTTCACCTTTACACTGTTGCTATCGTAAACACTATATTAACACAATAGTTATTACATTGCATGGCTACGAGATTTTATTATATTAACAATTTTGTTATTACGTTTTTAAGCTCTCAATTTGGTAATTTTTATATGAAAGCATAATTAATGTAAATGTACCTGTTGCAAAAGTATTTATTTAATAGTAAAAAATTATGCATTGGTTGTGGTAATAAAATTTGGTTGTGTTGGAACACAGCTGAGATGCAATCACAAAGTCACAATGTTAGAATGTTTGGACCTCAGGAATCACCTCTCTTTTTTATTCTTTTTTTATTTGCTTTTTAGTGTCTGGTGGTAGGAGTCGGTTGCATCTGATTGACCTGGGAAGCTGTGAGAAGGTGCTGAGTAAAAGCAGAGATGGAGGAGGAGGTCTGTGTCTTTCTCTTACTGCGTTGGGCAATGTCATACTGGCTTTGGCCAATGGAGCCAAACACGTTCCATATAGGTAAGAGAGCCGTTTTATTCTGAAATGCATATGACCGAGACATCTGGAAAACATCTTAAAAACATCTTATTAGTAACATATGTATAAAATAGTGTCTATAATTCTGCCATGTGAAGGCAAAACACAGTAACGTGTTTATGACTGAAATCAGGTCTCTTTATCCTATGCTCCGATTTAGACAAAATGTAGTCAAAATTGCAGTAACTTAAAAACCCACATTAAAAAAACTTTTTTTTTTTTAATACAGCCATTTGTTTATTTTTCAGTTTTGATGTAGTTACTGTGATTTGCCTTTGTAAGGCAGAATCATAAATAGTCATATTGTAGGTTGTTTTCTATAATGAAATGTGAAGTGCAATCTTGCATAGAGAATAAAGACTTTTTTAGTATGACTAATACATCAGTATCATAACTATGGTCATTAGCAGTATGTGCATGATTATTAGGAAGATATCTGCCTGAGGTCAAATTGTATTTCCTTAGAAGACATAATACAGAAGGAGTTGAGCACATAATCAAAGCTTCCAGATACAAGCTCAGGCAACCCGATATCACGCCGAGGCGTGAAATAGACACGCCGGTCCACTCGCGGATGCGTGTCGGTGTCACGCTTTGCCTCCTCCAGGCGTGTACATGACACGCGCGCGTCTACGTAGAATACCGGCAGGGGGCGATCGTTTCCTCAACGCCAACAACTCTCCGCGCACCAAAGAGGAAGCGATACCGTTGTCGTCGCGTTGCACGTTCGTGCGGGCGGGATGCCGGCCAATTTCGCCGGTTACTTTCACTTGTGACCATATGTGACAAATAAAGGTTCATTATAGTGCTGCTTTCATGAAGAAATCCTAACGTTGCTGTAGCCTAACGTTGTTATATGTGTGTGTGTGTGGGCTGTCGAGTATCTTGTGCTGATGTAAATAAATAAATAAATATATATATATATATATATATATATATATATATATATATATATATATATATATATATATATATATATATATTTAAAAAGTGTATTTATGTACAAAAATATATATCCCGCTAACCGGAACTGGAGAACGCGATATATCGCTTCCTCTTTGGTGCGCGGACAGTTGTTGGCGTTGAGGAAACGATCGCCCCCTGCCGGTATTCTACGTAGACGCGCGCGTGTCATGTACACGCCTAGAGGAGGCAAAGCGTGAAATAGACACGCATCCGCGAGTGGACCGGCGTGTCTATTTCACGCCTCGGCGTGATACCGGGTTGGCTCATGCCTGTGAACTTGTGTTGATTGGTTTATCTTTTGACTGATATACTGCTGTTCATCTTTATTCTGCTGGGCTCATAGATGAATCATGCAACTTGTTTTTAAAAAAAAATCTCTAAATGAAACTGACATATAGTCTGGGTTACATATTCTTCATTTCCACTCTAGAACCTATGGCAAGATTTACACTTAGTAGTATTGCAGTATAAACATATTTTTATGACTAATATGGTTTACATCTTTTGGTGCTTGGCTCTCTCAGTACATGAGTAAACAGTTCACTTTCTGCTGACAATCTATCACCCTGTAATTATACTAATAATCAAAATGTATTTTTCCAGAAATAGCAAACTCACAATGTTACTGCGTGACTCTCTGGGGAACATCAACTGTAGGACAACAATGATTGCCCACATTTCGGACTCTGCTACCAATTATACAGAGTCTCTCACCACCATTCAGTTGGCCTCCCGAATCCACTGCATGAGGAAAAAAAAATCAAAGGTAATTTTTTAGGACTATAATTCAGGAAGACTCAAATTTTTTTCTGCAGTAGTTTTTTATAAAATGTTATGTTAATTTTAGTGTGATTACATGTAGATTTTTAACATGTTGGTGATTACATAAATGCAAGCCATAAAAGAATGATTTTTTTTTTACAGTTGTTTGACTTTTCTTTGTGTAGTATGCATCAAGTTCTTCTGGAGGGGAGAGTTCCTGTGATGAAGGAAGGATCCGTCGACCACCGCACTTGCGGCCATTTCATCCCCGGACTGTTGCCCTTGACCCAGATTTACCATCATTACTAAGTGATCCAGACTATTCTTCAAGCAGCGAGCAATCATGTGACACTGTTATTTATGTTTGCCCTGGTGGTGCTGCCATCTCTGATCAAGAACTCAGTGACAATGAGGGTCCCCCAGCCTTTGTTCCTATCATCCCTTCTCTTAACCGCAAGCACAGAGGAAAAGAAGGCCCAGTTGACCGAGATCACTTCAAATGCAACACCTTTGCTGAGCTTCAGGAGCGATTAGAATGTATCGATGGTAGTGAGGAACCTACAGTTTTTGTTGGAGAGTCTGGAGGAAATTCTACAAGCCATAAAATGGACTGTAGTGCAACCAAGTTGAAAGAAGGCTCCAGTTCCATTTCGGTTTCTCCAAATTTATCAACACAGGACAGCATATCAACAAAGACAATTTCTGTTGTCAGTAAACTGCCCAGCAGTCCAAAACACAAGTCCAGACCAGAACATTCCAAGTGTCAAAGTGCCAAAACATTAGACATAGATCTCAAAGACATGTCTGAGAGTGTGTGTAGGACAAGTGCAGATGGTGAAAAGGTTCAAATGTCAGAAAATGGAGCACTTTGCACCCAAAGAAAACAAAGTAAATCAATAGCATCCCAAAACTCAGAGCCTGTGGTTAGGGAAAAAATATTTTTCAATAAAAAACAATTACCCAAGCCTGCTCCCCCACCACCACAACAACGAGATTATGTCAGGGTCAATAGTGACACTGAAGAAAAGTCTGCCACAAGGATACCACCAATTGGGATGAGCCATCAAAAAAGAGGGGATTCAAATGAGAATTTGCCTGTCAGAGTACATCATCTTAACCCCAGTACTCCTGTTGAAGTAAGGTCCAATCTTAGTGAAAGATACATGGACAAGGACATCTTAAAGACAACTGTTACCCTCCAACAGCCAGTGGAGTTGAATGGTGAGGATGAGCTTGTGTTCACTCTTGTGGAAGAGTTGTCTATTGGCAGTATTGTGGACAATGTGAGGCCCTCAAGTATAGTTAGCTTCAATAGTGATTGCTCATTACAGGCACTCGCATCAGGGTCACGACCAGTAAGCATCATTAGCAGTATAAATGATGAGTTTGATGCATATTCATGTAGTGTTGCTTCCTCAGAGTCAAACATTAAAATGGTGGCACCACTGCAGGAGAAAACCTTTGCTTCACTGGGGAGCCATGGTTCTTCTATCACCTCATGGCTCAGTGACGTAAGTGTCTGTACACTTGAGAGTGAAGGTGCCCAATCAGCAGACGTGTTTCTCCCTCAAGGGACTCATACTGGCCCAGACCACAGTTTTTACTTTGAATCTCTAAGCATGTTCCAAAGCAGGCCACAGAAGGAGTCTAAAAACTCTTTGAATGATAGTGGCTGTAGCTTCTCATTGGATAGCGACAGTGCTACATCAAGCAAACTCTCCCTTAGCAAGTGCCCATCCTCTCCAGAGGCCTTGAAAGTACCTGCCAAAAGTTTACCAAAACTGGAAAAGGCAAATACCATTCATTTATCTGATCCCCAGTCCACACGAGACCCTCAAGTTGTCCAGCACAATCTTTCCAGGAAATTAAAACCTACCTCATCCATAACCCAGAATAGCAGTATCAGTGGAAGCAGCACTAGTAGCAGTTGGAGACGTGAGCCACCTAGGAAAGACTGCATACCAGATAATCCATGGCATAGAACAGATAGCTCATTGGAGTCTTCAATAAACTCTAATTCAGGTTCTTCATCCAAACTGGTTAAAAACGGAATGAGCAGGATTCCTGCAAGAAAAGCAGGAACAAACAGCAACAGTGTACCTCGAATACCCACTAAAACATTGGGGTCAAACTCATCCCAAAGGATAGTGGATGGATGTGAAAAATCCAGCAAAAACAGGAAAATAGATCCCCCCAGCAAGATGCCACAGTTCAGACGAGGAGCAACAACACTTGGGACAGTTCCAGTCATCCATGCATCCATTGATGCCAAGGTTGTTCAAGATATGAGTTCATCAACAGGCAGTTTGAAGTTCTCTTCCTTGGGAAAAAGTGTAAAGACAAGTAAGCAGGAGGAGAGTATGTCAAAACATGGAAATGTATCTCCACCTCCCCCTCCGGTTCGCAAATCCAGTTTGGATCAAAATAATCGAATCCTGTTTCCCTCAAGTGCCTTAAAGTATGCTCATGGTGCAGGAAATTCTATAGCACCAAGGGCTACAGGTTCAGAGGATGAGATGGATTTTTGCTGTAGGGGTGACTCAAATAGTGCAATAGCATCTAACTTAAAGTCAGACCATAGTTTGATAAAAGTGACCTCCAATCTTAAGGCTAGAGGAGCTAGAGGAGATATAGGACAGCTGTATGGAAGCCAGATATCTCTTGACAGATGTGACAGTTTGTCTTCTTTGGGGTCTAAACCTGCTCTTAGTCGAGAGAACAGTGGAGCTAGTCTCAACAGCAAGTCAAGTAAGTCTGTCAGCAGACCTGTTGCCACCTCTTTCCCAATGTCTACCTCTACACCTTCTTCTATAAACCCAGTCACCACTGGAAAAAGTGGGCTTGTCAAAGGAAGCCTAACTGCAAGACCAGTACCTGTAAATGGAAACAAATCTCGTACATTGTCTGCAAGCAACTCCAAAGCCCTTAGTTCATCCACCAGGTCTCTTGCTGTTCCTGCAACAAGGAATGCCAACCTTCCACCTTCAGGAAAGAATGCATTACCTCGAACAACAGTTGAAGGCAATGGTAAATCCACAAGAGGAACTATTATGGGTACCAAGCAAGCAATACGGGCAGCAAACAGTCGTGTTAGTGAATTAGCAATGGCCAATCCTTCTGGAAAACACTCAAGGGGATCAGGTGATTCAGACAGTGGCAATGACTGTGGAGTCAACCTCAATGAAGACAAGCCTACCCCCATCCCCATTCTCCCTTCCCCGTATAGTAAGATCACAGCCCCCAGAAGACCTCAGCGCTACAGTAGTGGGCATGGAAGTGATAACAGTAGCATCCTAAGTGGGGAGTTACCCCCTGCCATGGGACGAACTGCACTTTTCTACCACAGTGGTGGAAGCAGTGGTTATGAGAGCATGATCCGTGACAGTGAAGCAACTGGCAGTGCCTCTTCAGCCCATGACTCTGTGAGTGAGAGTGGGATGTCCTCCTCTGGTCGCACAAGGAGCTCCAAATCACCCAAGAAGAGATCAAATGGTAAGTAACAGGTTCTGTGTTGTTTTTAAGTGTTTGTATATTTTTTGTTTTGATGGGGTCATGTTGATTTTGTATTGAGAATTTTGCACTTGTACATGAACAACTGTAACACTGAAAGTGTTTTCCAAATGGTATAATATTCAGAATGCTCTCAAAATTGTCCAAATCTATCTTTTATAATTTTGAGAGTGTATCTTAACATAAAGTATTGTTATAAACAGGTGAAATGTGTCTGGAAGTATGTGTAAAAATCCCAGTCTCACAACCTTCCATGTGGTCAACCTGTTTATTCCTAAGCAATACAGCAAGACTTCAGCAAAAATAGCCTGTTCTATGTATTTTCCCATTATTTATTTATTTATGTTGATATACGATATACACTATCTGAGCACTTTGTTAGGATCACTATACTAATACTGGGTAGGGCCTCACTTTGCTCTCAAAACACCCTCAATTCTTCATGGTATGGATTTCACAAGATGTTGGAAGCATTCCTTTGAGATTCTGGTTCATGTTGACATGTTTGCATCAATCAATTTCTGCAGATTTGTCAGCTACACATTCATGCTGCGAATCTCCCATTCTACCAAATCCCAAAGGTGTCCTATAGTATTCAAATTCAGTGACTGGGAAGGCTACTGAAGAACAGTCGACTCATTGGCCCTTATCAATCATGGCCTTGTAATAATCCCCATCCATTAATGTCTCTATAACTCTATTATCTCCTCTCCACCAATAGCTGGTGTGTGGTGAGCATACTGACGCAGTATGGCTGCATTTGCATTATCTTGGTGAATGCTACACACTGGTGGTGTTTGAAGAGAGTCCCCTGTTCACTGTGTAAAGTGCTTTGAGTGTAGTGTCAGAAAATTAATTCATTAATTCATTAATTAATTCCTTCATATCTATTTTTTATTTATGTTAATTGTTTAACATACAGTACTGTACTGTATATGCCTACAGGTGACAGCTATTGCATAGCTACATAACATAAATTGAATGCTGGACATCTCTACATTAGATTTAATTCAGGCATAAGGTTTTGATATGAATCCCCTTCTAAGTCTGCCTCCTCATACATACTGTATATACATACAAATGACTAAACCACTTAGTATATTCTTTGGGATCTGTTTTGTTCTTTATGTATTATTATCAAATTGGCACAGCTTGCTTTCTATTGCTTTACTCATACATCTTTTTTAAAACAAATATTAATTTTATTTCTCTTTTTGTATCACGTTTTGCTTCTGTGCCCCATTTCCATTTCAAATATTCCATCTCAAATTCATCTCTCTCAATGCACCAGGCCTCCAGAGGCGGCGTCTCATCCCAGCTCCTTTGCCAGACACCGCATCTCTCAGTAAGGCTGGGACGACAGGCCAGTGGGTGGACCTTCCCCCTATGCCTGGACCACTGAAAGAGCCTTTTGAGATCAAGGTGTATGAGATTGATGATGTTGAGCGGCTTCAGCGCAGAAAACAGGAGAAGGCAGATGAGGTAAGAATAGAGTGCTTTGACAAATGGAGAACAAAATGACTTTTTTGTTGAGTAATATTAATAAAAAATACTTTTTTTGAGTAATATTAATCTATTTCAGTAAATATTTATTTAGAACTTTAGTGTTTTCTCATGGCAATGCATACTTTTTCTATCCCTGCTGAAAAAAAGCTGGTTTGTAGGTCTTTACTGGTTTAAGCTCATCTAACTGGTCTCTTAGCTTGACCAAGCTGGTGTTCAGCTGATTTAGCTGGCTAGTAAGCTATATCAATTTACCGTTTGAATCTATAATTACTTGATAGCTGAAGTGGATAGCTGAAATGTCACAAACCAATTTATTTCTTGGATATAGCTGCCTAAAGATTTGCTTTGCAAATAGCATATGCTATTGTCCATGTACCACATTCAGACTCTTGTCATTGAATGAAGGTCTCTATAGCCCTTTGCATTTTTTTAAAGTATGTGAGGATAATGTCCGGATTTCAGTCTTGACCCTCTCTATGTCTCCTGGTAAATGATTGCATCTAAATCCCTGACCAAGTTTTCTTTGAAAAGAAACAAAAATGGTTAGATTTGAAACACTGGTGTGATGGAAAGCAAATAGATGTCTGACACTAATTGGGTTATGCAGGAGAAATTAGAGGAAGGCTATGCTACGAAGGCTTTGAAACTGCAGTTAAATTCAAGTTAAATTCAACAGTAAATTAATGTACAGTATTATTATTTTATTTCCAATTGAATTTTCGGCCAAGACTATCTAGTTATATAGCTGCTTGAAGGTATGTTATTGCTCTTATGAAGTGCTCTCACTTATGGCCATTCCAGCATGATTTGTTAAGGGAATGTGCATTAAATCAGTGGAATGTTGCTTTGCTTTACACTCAAATAGATTTAAGAAGATAATTCAAAAATTGTCTTCAGAGTTATTACAGCTGATTAGTATTGCAAAGGACTGTGGTTTGAGATTTTCCATGGATAACGTACCTTCTGTAGTAACGAACAAGGGTGTTTTCCTGGAGGTGGTGTTTGTGTTGGATGCTGCTTTTGATTGGATAATGAAAGTCTTGATGTATGATGTATATATCTCAAGTTCTTATTATAGATCGCCAATCATCTTTGTTTCAAGTCAGTTCAGGGAGTTGAGAAGGTATGTTGATTTATCAGTATAGATGTGGCTTGATTGTACAGTATAAGTGTATCAAACTATAACACAAGACCATGGGAGGATTTTTGTTTTCTTCCATTACAATGCCTGGAAAATATCACAGTAACATTCTAGTTCTGTATCCTTGGTTCTTTTGTGTAGTAAATGCCACAGTCTAGGACAAATTGAAGTAATTTTGTGAAACCTGCACTGCACCACCCTTTTCAGTCCTCCATAACACTAGTATAGAATGCCCTCTCACTCAATAATATCCCAAAGAAAAAAAGAAAAAAATAGATTTCCCCTCAGTCTGCCTTTGGTATGGAATTGCTACAGTATTTTTAATCAAAGTCATATCCATCTTCTGTCCACAGGGCCTAATGTATTTTAACACTAAATTGAAGATTCTTGAGAAACGAGAGCAGCAGATCAAAGATCTCAGATCCAAACATAAGACTCTGAAAGACGAGCTTGAGGAAACCAAGTCTAGACTAATGATGGACCCCAGCAAGTGGATAGGAGAGTGTAAGAGTTATGCATACCTTTCACACTACCAAAAGTTTGGACACATCTGCTTGCTCTTGCATTTTTTGATACTTTTTTTAATATTTTGAAATAAAAGTGTAAAACTATGAAATAGCACTAATGGAAGTATGGTAATTAGTCTATGTTGTGAATCTAGTGACCACAAATATTAAACAAATTAAAATTGTCAAATCAGTATTTAGACTTCCTAAAACAACAAACAATATTTACAATGAAATATAACTGAGAAGCAAAGTTGCAGTGCCAAACTAATTTCAACCATTTTAACATAAACCTTTTTTATTTTATTTTTGCTGATAAATGTGAAAGTTGCAAAATAATGCTACATTCTAAATGTCAGTGGATTTATGTAATAAGATGTTTCTTAACATGTTACTGGTTTGTTTTGCACAGTTGAGGTAGAACAGGATATGGATCAGGAGTCGCAGGAGTACCTAGATGCGTTGGAGCAGGCAACGTCAGAATTGGAATACTGCGTCAACCTATGCAAGTCCCGTGTCATGATGGTAACCTGCTTCGATATCCATGTAGCATCTGATGTGCAGGAAGGTCCGCGAGAAGTGGAGGTATAAGAACAGGATGTGGTGATTGATGTACAGCAGAAAGAGATGGCGAGATGGAGAAAGAAAGACAGAACCCTGGATGTCTGAACGGAAGGATAATCAAATGTAGCAGCCTGTCTGGCGATTCCGAGAAAAAAAAATGGAACAAAGGAAGATCATAATAATAGGACGGAACACTGAATTCTGCATGAAGAAGTAACTTGTTATCTTCTGGAAAAGAGAAAATCGTTCTGGTAAAATGCAGTGCCTCATTACAAACGTATTGTATAGACTTCCTCAAATGGAAAGCAAACAAGCTTTGGTGCGTTTGACACGTTTCCTGACCTGAGAAAAAAGAAAAATCATTCTCATTTACCGAAGAGTTATTCAACCACAACACAAAGTGCCTTTTTCAAATGACTTTTTTGCAGATAGTTTGTCAATGTTTTTTTTCTTCTTTCCTACTGGTGCTAGTTCTAAGACCAGCATACTCAAGCCGAACCATTTTTTATTTTATTTTTTACATTTAATTGAATGCATTTTATAGTGTATTTATATAATCATGCAGTGTGTAAAATGTGATTTTGGGTGGGAAAGGAGAGCAATAAGCTGATTTTCCACAGTTTGCCTTTGCCTCTTAAACTATCACTTCTGTCAGCATATTGTTATTAAACCTTTTGAGCCTCATGTTCTATTTCTTGTTAGTGTATGAGTGATTTTTTTTACATCTTGCCTTTTTAAGGAACACAATTTCTAGTCTCATGTAATGCAAGCCACTTTCTCTAAAAATATTTCCCCAATCTCATTTGGTTTACTTGAGTTTTCCAAGCTGGAAAATGGATGCATATCATATGCATATATATATATATATATATATATATATATATATATATATATATAAACAGGTGCTTTGCATTGGGGCCTGTGAGATCCTAGTTATGCCACTGGTTTGAGATTGGACTATCTGTTTGTTTCACCAAAGGAAGTTGGTGGGTGTTTTCAGGAAACCTGTGAAATAGTCAATTTTTGAAATTCCTTTTGGTGATGCTAGTGGCACAGAAATTACACACTTCACCTTTACCGTGTTGATTTCCCTTTACAAACAACAGTTACAGAAAGAATCACTTGTGTATTGAATTGGTACTAGATTTACCTAAAAGGTGCTCAATGTGAATGTAAATTCAAACATTATAGTGAACAACACAAAACGAACGTACAATTTCAAGCCTCAATAATGGTCCTCAGCAGATAAATTTGTCATCATTGTGCATCAGCTGAACATCATTGTTACGGTAACAATGGATGTGTCTTGTTGGATAGGTGCATTCTATTAAAATGCAGATCGAGCTGTTGTTCTTGTTTACTTTAAATAGTCTCTTCAGCAAAGAGTATTCATCAGTGTAACCTGACAGGTCTAGCCCAGCCTTTCTCTGTGGATGCATTTCTATCTGCATTAAAGAGCTTGGTGAGGTGAGATTTGTGCAGTAAAAGACAGAGTCAGTCCTCTCTAATACTATTTAGACAACAACAACAGGAAGGAACCTTAAAATATCTGATGCGATTTTACCTTCAGTGGCATATGTGATAATATTGATATCCTTCTGAAGACCAGTTTAGACCAGCTTACATTTGTTGACCAGCATGGTCTTTCTGGTGAAGCTGAGTAACCAAAGAAGTCTTGCTTTTTTTAGATAAATAAGACACTTGGTGGAGACACCAGCATATTAGCATCCCATGCTGAAGACAACATCCAAACAACATACATATACTGTAGGTCTACTGGTGACTACCTATGCTGGTCTTTTCAGCAGGGCAAGACACTTAATATATACTAAGGGAAGGTTCTTCTTGAATGTCATAAAAATGATCTTAACTGACCTGTCCATGTTTCCAAACATTATGAACACCATCATGCAATGCTTCAGTTGATGACACGCTGCAGGTTTTTTAAGACGTACACTGTAGATGTAGATCCAGGCCTTAGTCCTATGCATACATGCAATCATGGTCCTAATCAAACAACTTCAAAATCCAAGAGGAAGCATTTAGCACAAAGGATTGTCTTGAGAACTAGCCTTCACCAGTTTCAGAATTGTATGATCAATACCTTATAGTGCTCCAGGTGTTAAACTCAATGTGCTGTTTAATGACTGCTGTAAAAGAACACCTGCAATGTTTTTATTTATGTCAAAGAAGCTGAACTTTAGTTGAGAAAGGGATTCAATGTTTTCACATGTAGCTGCCAGAATGGCTTTCATGTTTCTTTTCTGTTGAAATACGGTTGTGAATGACCTTTAGATCTCATACAACATTCAAGTTACTTTTTGTCATTGACATGAGAAAAAAAAATCCTGGATTTATTTACCTTTATATACATACACTCATGCTCTTTTTCAAGATGCTGCATGAGATTTGTATTTTTTCTAAACTTTTTTCCTTTTATTTGAATTTGTAATAATTATGTTTGCATTCATTATACTTTATGAACATGGATTTAACCGACACCAAACTGAAACTTGCTTTGAAAAGCTGACGAAAAGATGTTGAGTCATGTTTCAAATCTAAGCATATTTTTTTATCTTTGTTTTTTTTTTTGTAAAGAAGTTTCTGACCCTTTGTATAAATGTATATGTTGGCAGCTTGGGATAACACTGTTTTTCTTGTGAATAAAAATGTCCTTCTTATTTGTCTTCGTCTCTGAATATTTGTTGTACTATTCATATTAATGATTTTTCAGAAATATATAGGCCTATCTCAACAGATAAGTTATGCTTCAAAATGAAGGGGAAAAAAATTACATCTATATGTTAAAGTAAATATTCCTTACTTATCAGTAATAATAATAGTATTTATATGTTCAAATATAAATACTATTCACATTTGAGTGGTACTTGCAACATGAAAAAAATATATATACAATAATTATAATAATTGCTTTGCTTTTGTGTGGATTGTGTGGGTGGTATCCAAGCCATTTAGTTGTGGTTGCTAGTGTTTTTAACATGTTAATAAGTGGTTGCTATCGATTATTTTTTATTTTTTTAAATCCTTACATATTAAAATAAAATAAAAGTGATGCTTGCATTTGTAACACACTTATGACAAACAAAGGTTTTTAATAAACAAATTTAACTAAAAAAAAAAAAAAAATCCCAAAGGCCCATTGCTTAGCCGTCAGGTCTAAATTCTCGCCAGTGATTGGACAAATTACTGTCACGTTGCAAACCAGCATAACTAAACCTAAAAGTGAAAAATGACCAGAGCAGATACTTTGTGTCTGAATATATTTAATATAATTGTCATATGATCAAAGCATCCCTCAGCATTTTTGTTTGTAAATAAAGAACACTTATATTTGTGTTATATTCCATATTTACATTGACATTATCATGAAATGCATTTGGGAGCTTTCAAATATGGTAAATGTCAAGGACAAACAGATGGCTGAAAGGGTGATAATAAGGCAGTTTAGGCTAGTGTCGCTGACAGAATTTTACTTCCATTTTTAACTGCTATGACTCATTAAATCGTAAACAGTTTGTCAATTGAATATTAATACACGTGAGGTGAAATTTCATCCAATGCTGAGCTGCTATTAAAACAAGCAGAGGAACTTTAACCAAGCCATGCAGCATGTTAATGCTAGCAGGTCAAGTAATCACCTGTTTGCACATTGTACATGGCGACGTCTCTCTGGCCCATGGCTTCCTCATCCTTTCTGTCATTTCATTGAAAGCAGCATCATTTGGCTATTGTACTGCAGCAGCTGGTCACTGTATCTCTAATAAAATATGTAGCCTTTAGCCTAGCATGCCTTGAGTGCTTTTTGACAAGCTTCAAATCACTGAAATGACAATTATTTAAATGTACACAGAATGTAATGTAGGATACTGTTTAATTTGTTCCTGAGTCCGTAATTACTAGAGTAATAATCCATAATTGGAAATGACTATAGAGCAGTGGCGATTTCTCAGGGCCAGCAAAGCCTTCTCTGCTGGCCTAACATGCCAAATAAATAAATATTTTTCATCCTTTCATCCTATATCACCTTTTTGCCTATGTATTTTTTAGTACACTCTTCCCACTCTTATTACACAAACAAATAGAGAAAAACAAATAGAGAAAAAAGTTTATCCAGTCAGAATTTATTCTATTATGCTTACAAGCAAAGTGTGACAACTGTTTCACAAATAGCATGCCTGAAGCCGAGCTCGTTAGTCGAATCAGCGCTTGAGTCTGAGCTCCACCCCCTCAGGCCTTCAGAATATCCACAGAATCCCTCAACACTGCAAATGAATGAGCAACTAAAGTCAGATTCCTCAGCCAATCAGATTGATTTATTTGTTCTTGTTGGGTGTGATCTTTAAGATTTGTCCTGGGCGAGGCCTTCTAGCTGGCCTTGAGTGACTCAATCATGCTTTCAGTGATGTACATAATTTGAAAGCAAAGAGCGCAATATCTTGCCATTAAGAAAAAGATCCTTATGGATTTATAAACACGATATGTTCTGCTTGACTGTGTGATTGCTTAATTTATTATACAGGAAAAAGGACTGATTTTCACTTCAGTTAAATTGATAAGTGCTTTTTACATTGTTATAACAACATCAGGAGTTTTCTAAGTGTAAATTAGGCTTGCTTGAGAATTCAGTGTCGGATCAAGTTTTGAAAAGTAGTGCTGTGTTCCATTCAACACGGAAAGTCAGATTTTACAACTTCCTACTAGGAAAAGTGCAATGATGGAATGCATCTTGATGTCAGAATTACTTGTAGGCTCATGCAGAAATTCTCAACCACAATTTCGCTGAGATGCAGTGGCATGATGTCACACAAACATGGCGACACTCAGGCAGATCTACAAAGTAACTGATAAACATTCATTTTATTTAGCAATATCAATACATTTGTTTGTTTCCACATTACATGGTATTAAAGCTTGCTTAACAAACGCCTGCAGAAACAGGTGTATAAAACATTATAATCTCTTTTGATAATCGTACACCTGAAGCACAAATGCTAGCACTGCAGCATTGTTTATCAGTTGGTTTGCTAGGAGACATCTCTAATGTGAGTCAAACCCCCGCTAAGCTAACGGGAGCATTGCAGTTCCGAATATTGGGGAATGGAATGCATTTATGGTCGGAGATATAAAATAGGAATATCCCATATCCAACTTGAACGGAATGCAGCATAACCGTGTACCCTGACAAAACTAAACTTATTGCAAGAAACATTAAAATGAAAATATTATTAGATAGATTTTTTTCAGGTATTATAGACCTCCTTGGTAGATTCATATGAAAAATTATGATTTTTGATTGCCTGTTCTGGAGACATTTCATAAACAGTCATGCTGCAGTTAAAATTAGGCTTGTTTGTACGTTTAGTGTCATTTCATGTTCTGGCTTTCGAGCGTAGACATGTTTTTAAAATGTCAATTGGTATTACTAGTTAGCTGCGACATAATGTATGATGCCCAAAGGCATAGGGTGTCTTATTCATTGTGAAACTGTGCTTTCTTAATGGCATGATTCACACTGAAGGCCTAGACTTTAAATGCATGGCCCACCACTGCAATAGAGAGAGTTTAGCAATGATGGACCACTGCTATTAAACTGAATAGGAGAAACTGAAATGGCCAACGGATGTAGATAAGGAAGTGCTATCTTACAGTTAAAAGAGCCAATCACATTTGAGATACAGATATCACTTGTCAGTGAACTCGAGAAAGTGCATGCACATTTGCTGAACCAGCCTGAAAAATTGTGTTTTTTTTAGCATGATCTGAGCAAAAAAAGCACAATTTGTGATACAATTGCTGTCAGAATTGAAATGCAACTTGTTTTGTTTTTTTAAGTGGCTAGCTGTGCATAATCGCTACAGTTTTGTGTTGAACAAACCCTAGAATCACTACAACAACAATTACTTTTTCACTTTTTATTCACTTTTATACGACAGATTGTCAGTTCTGTCCTGTTCTTCACACAATACTATCCTTGAATATCTAAATACATTTACTTTAGATCATGACTTGTAAAGCAATACATTTAATTTTTTGCATTAGTCTACATAACCAACCACATTTACAAGCTGGTTTAAGTTTGTTCTAAATGTACGGTAGTTGAACTGACAGAGTGTCACACTTGTACTGTGAAGGACTGGGGTACGAGTCCTGAAGAGCATATGAGTCGACACTTGAGCCGAAAGTAACAAGAGAGCACCACAAAATGACATGGTTGCTACAGCAATTGCATTTATCATGTTGCATTTTCTTTTCTGACATTTTCGAGGTTTAGGTTAAAGGTTGACGGTAGTGAGGTAGGTTCATTTTCGTGGAACTCGATCTGTATAAGAATGCTATGGAACACCATCCGAGTGTCACTTGGTCTGAAGCCCCTACAATCACACCAATTTATTGGCTAATGGCACTTAAGCAACGCCCCCTAGGGAGCTACGTTACAGGCTCCATAATGGTGCTTGCTTTCGTGCCATTGAATACAATTTTCTGTTTTTCAATTCATGAATTGTCCAAGCTCATGTTTTTTTTCTAGCTATCCGAAGAGAGGATTACTTTTCTCACTTTTGGGTGGCAAATATGTAATGACATCATTGAAACTGTGTAAATTTCAGAGCAATTTCAGTGTGGTTTTCCAAACATTACAAGGGACCGACGAGGACAACAGTGCTTTGTCGAGGGTCGCTATTTCTCAACATGAGATGTTATCCCCATTTGTTCCAGTTCTGCGGTGTCCAGATTTTGAGCTCTGTGTGCTGGAGCTATTTGGGATTTCGGCTTTGTGTCTGAGAAGATTGGAGTGCAAAAGGACACCGGAATCCTCCACGTGTTTGTCGCCCTCCCCCTGAGTGAGGCATGAGTAATGTCAGACATGCTCTGAGGCCTAGCTCTGCAGCCATTTTCTGATGAACAACGCATGCGAAAGACCATGCGTGTCATGAGCCGCCGCAATTAAAAATACGCCATATGAGAGAATTTGTAGTTGGATAGTAAGGAAACAAAATGGGCCCATTTGTCCCTATTGTCTTTTTCTGTGTTGTTCTGGGAGAATGCACATGAATAAGGCAATGGAGGATTGGCCTCTCTCCCCTCCCTGTTTGAAGCACTGCTCATGGCAGAGGGGATCCTGCATGGACCAGTGGTCTGGCTGCGAATGAGGCGGCAGGAAGAAGAGAATATTCCCCAACTGAGTGATGGTGAACCAACATGCTGAGTGCTTCGTCAGTGCCATTATTCTTTTGGGATTCTATCAGAAGATGCAAGGTATTTTAACTAGTTTTTTCTTTCGCCCGTTTCATGGATCACACTGGCATTCTAGCAAGAGAAGAGACACACACTGCTTTCTCTGCTCGATTTTTTGATGCCAGCATGGATGTCACTCTTTTCAGACTGCTGTTGGATCTACACACAATGGTTTTGCAGTCCAAACAAGTGCATCACATGAAGGAGTTCCTTTTTTGAGTTCATGGCTCCGTTTAGACTTTCCCTCTGTTTTCCCTGCAGCTCGCTCCGGGGAACTAGTTGGTCAGTGTGATGCTTTTGTTTGCTGTGATAGACAATGGACTTTGGGCCTCCTTCTAGGAATCGAGGTTAGCTTACAGATGAGCGCTTGGTGTTTGAATCGGCGGCATTCAGAGGACCGCAGTCATCTGACCAGCCTAAGCCTGCTAAATTATTTATTGATTATGCGGAGTTCTCTATCGAGTCAAGTTCGCCATTCTTCACGCCTCATCACTTGAATTTGTAATTGTCTCTACCTGTGAATAATTTTGTGAATTATTGTTGTGCATTCTCAACTAAATTCTTTATCTAGAGTGTAAAAGCACTTTGTCTTGAGCACTGCAAGTTGTTCCCCCAATGCATATGCTGGGACTGGTTGGTGTCTAAACTGTTTTTCAGTACACCAGTACAAAGTAATGTGCACTGGCGAACAAACATTGAGTATTTTCAGCTTGTGTTTTACCTCTGCCTCCATGACCAAGGTTCTTGGGGCACAAGAAATATAACTCAGTGTACAAAAGAAATATGTCTACACATGAGCCTGATGGGCATGTTATGTAACAAAGGGTGAGCCCCTATTCAGTGAACGAAACTGAACCATACAAATGTATCTGTTTTCACGGTTTGCCCATCAGTCAGTATCAACATGAGTTCATCGTTGTACACGCCTTGATAGCCCAACAACCAGAATATAGTTCAGTTTCCCCCTGAAGCTTCTGCTGGAGAGCAAACATTGAGAAATCACATTCTTAATTCAGCCTCTGTCTCCATGACCAATGGCCTCAAGGCATACATAACATAATTCAATGTTCAACAAGCATAAGTATACACAAAAAACACAGTCACAAGCACCACACAATGTCCCCATAGGAATCCTGGGGCCATTGTGGCTGACCAACTTGTTTTCAATATCCAAAGTTGTTCAAAGTCTTTTTCCCACTCAAAATGCCTGGGAAGAGGTTTTATCAATGAACGTCCATGCTATATGCACACTTAAGTATGATTTTTTTATACATGCCTAGATAAAATAAAAGGCAATTCTACATACATTCTTCCCCTTTTAACATGCCAGAGAAAATGTTTTATTCCATGAGCATTCCTGATGTATACACTTCACATATTTTTATGAATGCATGGATATAATACAGGAACAACTTTATTTACTCACATTCAATTGACTGCAGTAGCAAAGGCACAGGGGTCTCATTCCGCTGTGCCACTGATTGTAGAACAGTTGTCAAAAGTAAGCCAGGAGCGGCATCTAGTAGTTACATGTTGTGCTACATGACAGAACCATGCATTAATTCCTCTTTCTTTCATCTAGTGGCATGGCAGCAGTTGTAAAACATTTCGAAATGGTTAATTAAAATGATAGAGCATGGTTATATTACAGCTGTTTGCATCCCATTCTTACAAATAAGTACAGCCAGGGAACTGGTTTGTGAAGGATGCTATTTCAATATTTAGGTTGCGCCAAAGCACAGGCGCTTTCTCAGATTAGCTTTTGCTGGCAAAGCAAAACATTTTTGCGTCCATTCGTTTGAAAAAAAAAAAAACTTTCTGGCTCCACGTAGTTTCAAACGAAATGCATGGATGCAGCTCTGATGCCCTTGAGGCTTCAAGGCATCCGCATTTTGAATTATCGCGATTATTAGTTGGTGCTAGCTCGCTCAGAGAGCCTGGCTGCCCAAAACCGAGATGTCTTTCACCATTTGAGCAGTCTAGGGTTGAATCTAGACAAGAGCGTCTTGTTGCCAAGGAAACAGACTATGTTTCTAGGTATAGAGTTGGGCGACTCATGGGCGATGCATGTGTGCCTGTCCCCACCTTGTGTTCTGTCATCACGCCAGTGTCTAGCGATGTTCAGAGTGGGATGTGTTCTCCCTGCGAAGACATTTCACAGGCTTTTGGGATTCATGATCATAGTGTCAGCCGTTATTCCCCTGAGCTTGTTGCATGCATTCAGTGCTGGATGAACTCCACAAAAAGACTTCCACTGATGCATGCACTTTGTCCCTTAAAAGTGATGTGTGGGTGCTACCAGGCTTTGGTGCAATGTAAACGGACCCGCTTTCTGATATTGAACATTCCGTTAGAACAGGTGCGTTGCCGCTAAGTGGTAATAACAGACCCCTCCTCCATGGGTTGGAGCTCTTTATACCCCAGTGGTGGGATTGACACATACACTGTCTGGAGATGTTCACGGTGCTGCTCGTGCCATGGTGAGACTGTCTGGAGGAGGTTCGAGAGAGCGGGAGTGGACTTATTCGCTTCGAGCAAGATGTCACACTGTGCCCTCTGGTTTACTTTCTCACTCCTGGCACCGCTGGGCATCGATGTGCTTTTCTGAAAGTTATGGATGTGGCCCCTCAACAGGGTGCTCTTTTGAATGATGGTTTATCCTCTGCTGTGGTTGATACCTATCTAAATGCTAAAGGTCCATCAACGAGGAGGATGTATATGTTTAAGTTGCGTATTTTCGCTTCTGAGTGTACAGCTTGAAGTGAAAATCTAGTTCACTGCTCTGTCGGTACAGTGCTGGAATTTTTGCAGTAGTGTTACGGGGCCAGGGTTACCCTGGCAATGATTAAAATCTATGTTGTTGCTATAGTGGCTGAACATGTGCTCATCAATGTAGTCTCTGTTGGTAGACAGTCCCTTGTTTCTCATTTTATGTGAAGAATACACAGGCTTAGGTCTTTCGGCCCTATCTGTTGTGTTAGAGGAGACTCAGGTTCCCTATTCGAGCCCAAGACAACAGTTATTGGTACGTTTCCGTTGTGGATGGATTTTGCACTAGGGTGTTCAGAGTTTGTGTTAAGACCTCATTTGGGCTATTTGCCCAAGGGTATTTCTATGTAATTTTGCTTGCAAACCATTAATTCACAAACTCATTTGAGTCGAATGAGAATGAAAGGTTACATATGCTTTGCCCAGTTTGGGCACTGCAAGAATATGTTGACCATACTAGCCAATGGCATAAGTCAGAGCAGTTGTTTGTGTGCTTTGGTAGCCGCAACAGAGGTGGTTCGGTGCCCAAGCAAAGACTGTCTCATCTGCTTATTGATGCAATTTCGAGTGCTTATGAAGTGCAAGATTTGTCTTTGGCTATAGGTATTCGATCCCATTCTACAAGCAGCATGGCATCCACTTGAGCTTTGGCTAGAGGTGTGTCCTTGGAGGGCATTTGTATGGCGGCAATGTGGTCCTCTCCGCATACATTTGTTAGATTTTATAATCTGGACGAGGGTTTGACTCCTGCTTCCTCTTTGTTGGAACAGGAGGAAATCCCTAATTTATTTTATTCAGATGCTTTAGCTCGCTTGTGTGCCATATGGCTTAGACAGTTAGCAGCTACTGTTCGTGTGGTGTGATTGCATATCGTTTCCATAGCATTCATACACAACTCCACTCGGTTACGTACATAAGCATGGTTCCCTGAGGGGAAAGAGATGCTGTGAAGCTGGCCATACACTCTAGCAGTTGCATAGGCTCGTGCCTTTGACTCAATGGCACGAAAACGAGCACCTTTATGATGTAGCTCCCTAGAGGGCATCGCTTAAGCGCCATCAGCCAATAAACTGGTGTAATTGTATAAGGGCTTCAGATTTTGTGACACTCGGATGGTGCCCCATAGTGATCATCCGCAGCATATCATTCCCCTAAGGGAACCAATGTTACATACCTATCCGAGACATTTTGTTTGTTTAAAACACAATACAGCATTAACCCTTAAAACCTAATCTGTTTAGGTGAACATTTTACTCGCTTTTGGCATCACAGTGGACATTTCACCTCTGAGTATGTGTAATAAGCTATGTAAAATAATTTTGCAAACAATTTTGTAAAAAAACTAATTGTAGCCACAATCACATACTTTTCATGAGAACAGGTGGCAAAAATGAGAAAAAGACAAAAATTAGAAAAAGGCCCTATAAATGGCAGTCCAAAGTTGCTGCTAACACTGTATGAAGAGACAAAAACTATTGTGCAAAGAGTAGCCCTATTAATATTTAAAAAAAAAAAAAATGCTAATATATATAGATTATAATCAGGACAATTTTGGGATTATCAATGCCTGAAAAGGGATTATCAATGCCTGAAAAAAAAAATCTGTAAATCTGCACTTTTACTTTCACTTCAACATTGTAGTGTGGAAGTGACTTTCACTTTCACATTCAGCCACCTACTGGTTGGGGCTGGTCAACGGTGGAGACTAACTATTAAAAATACTTAAATATTGATCTGTTTCACACCCACACCTATCATATTTCTTCTGAAGATATGGATTTAACCACTGTAGTCTTAAGGACTACTTTTATGCCTCCTTTATGACATTTTTGTACCTTCAAAGTTCTGGTCACCGTTCACATGCATTGTGAGGACCAAAAGAGCATACAGTATATTCTTTAAAAAAAACTTAATTTGTGGTCTGAAGAAGAAAGAATATCATACACATCTGGGATGGCATGAGTGTAAATGATGAGATGATATAACATGACTCTATCTACACTTTGTTCCAAGACATCTGAAGCAATACAATAGCTTTGTATGAACTCTCTGAGAACTATTTATAAACATTATATTAAAGAGTCATTCATGAATATACAGGGATATATGTAATCTGTGCCTACAAACCTCCACAACACACACTCACACAAAAACCACACACATATACACTCATAGACATATACACACATGAAGCTTTGTATTGTGTGAAAACACTCACTATTTCCTCCTTTTTACAGATTATTTTGCAGTATACTACATGATAGCACCCTCAAGATAGCATAAATCATATTTTTCATATCTATGTTGATTTTAATAATATCTGTTCTTTCTCATGCATTATTAACTTGTATAACCAACTCCTTTTGTATCCAGCTAGTGCTTTAAGCCCCTCAAACCCGTCCAGCTCTCACTAAAGGATCTCAGCTTTATGTAAGGGCCACAGCTCGTACAATCTAGCTATCAGAAGAGGCCTCGTCACCACAGAGACACTCTAGAGATGCTATTGGGAGATGTAGTGCACTGCTGAGTCTATGGTTTTAAAGGGCTGAAATGAGAACCTCAGGACGCTCCTGCAGGGGGCAGAACGTGAAGGGAATGTGATTAGGACAAGTTCAAGGAAAAGTCAAGAGGAACCACAGCAGTCCACAATCAATCCAACATATATTAATGGAACTCTGAACAGGGCATGGAATAAACTGAATAAAGCCAAACAAAAACTTGAAGGTAGAACAAAGAATATATTGTATATAGATGTTTCAAAGTAATTTTCGAAAATCTAAAAAAAAAATCTAAAAATCGAAGAAAAACAAATCAACATAATAGTTGCCCGTATGACATGTGGACTGTATTCAAGTCTTTTGAAGCCATATTTTAGCTTTGTGTTAGTAACAGATAGAAATTTAAGTTGTTATTTATTGATAATCTTCACCTTGCTTGCATCTGGAGGTTCAGATTCAATAACAGATTCAAAAATGGTCCTTTGACATACTTTATGCCAAAATGGCATTGGTTCTCACATGTGTAGTCACCGAATGGACTATTTTTGATGTCTGGATGAGAATGCTAGCTAGATATGAGCTAAAGGGGGCAGGATTTTCAGTGACTAATGACTTGTAATGACTGAAATTTTAGACTGTTCCTCACACAAACCACACAAACGCTATTTCCATTCTGTGTTCCTTTTGTAACGACATAATGGTAAGTAAATAATGATAGAATTTCTTTTTTTGTTTGTTTTTTTTGTGAACTATACCTTTAAGTAGATTTTGAAGTATAGTCACTTGCTAGGAAACATTATTGGTGTTCCCAGCAATACAGAGTGCACAGACCAAGAGGAAGTGATTGTAAGATTTACTTCCACTTGTCATTTCTAATGAGTAGAGGCTTCAGCACCTTAATGACACAGGGTCCCTCAGTCGGTCACTCCCATAAAAATGCACAGTTGATTTGTGAGGAAACAGAACAAATCCCTATATTGCTTAGGTAGATCAAGGCAAACGTTATCATCCCCACTATAATTTATTTTGGTTTACACCTGACATGAAAGGTTCATGGTTTAATTTAGCCAGACCAGTATTTACAGCATCTCAAAAGTTCTGTTTTCACACCTTGACTTTTTATGCTTGTCCATATTTTGAGTGTATTGATTGATTATTGATTGAGTAGATGGGAACGCAATAGTATTTTTAGCATTTTTCATTAGAACACTCTTACAATTCTTCTAAAATTCAACATTTACATTTAAAAATGTAATACAATTAGATTTTAATCTATAAGAAAAATGACTTTTTTTCTTCAGCAGAACACAAACAAAGATTTTTAGAAGAATATCTCAGCTATTTCAGATCTCAGAATATTTCAGATGTGAAAGTGAAACTAGACAGGCATCACATGTGAATTTCAGATGTGAAAGTGAAAGTGGAGATTTAGATAAAAGAAAAAAAAAATCCTGAAATTGTATCTGTGTCAGCAGTGAACAAGGAGAGAGAGAAGTTAGTGAACCAAAAGCAGTATTTTATGAAGTAGAAATGATAATACAAATAGAAATGGCACAAGGCTTGATAAACAAATTAACTACTTAGCTTAGTGCTACAATGGACAAGACTAGACAATGAGTGAGGAAACATGAGGTAATATAAACAGGCATGGGAATTAAAAATACGAGGAACAGTGTGAACACTGATGGAAAACAGGCGAAACTAATGATGATGTGCTTGCTGGGAATTGTAGTGTGGAGAACAACATGAAGGTCCATGAAGGGGCTCAGCTAAAAGTCTGTGAACATGAAGGAAAGGTAAGACGAAAGGATGTGACAATCTGTTTCTCACCCACACCTATTATATCCCTTCTGAAGATATGGACTTAACCACTGGCGTCTTATGGATTACTTCTATGTTTCCTTTATGTGATTGTTGGAGATACAAATGTCTGATCACCATTCACTTGCATTGTATGGACCTACAGAACTAAATTATTCTTCTAAAAATCTTTGTTTGTGTTCTGGTGAAGAAAGAAAGTCATACATATATTTTTGGTGAACTATCCCTTTAAGAGGCCACATGGAATATTTGTATATTTCAAATGTATTTGTCACAATGCAGGATAATTTTAAATTAACTAGGGAAAAATACAATCTTATAAAAACTTGTAGACCAGTTTTAGAACATAAAATATAAACTTTCTCTTTTTTCATACAGTTTAAGTAAATTTTTATCCTATAATCTTGCTCTTGTTTTAAAAAATAATAATTGTTATGCACAAATTATGCATAAACTAGCCACAAACCCAGCCTAGAATAATGTGAATGCTGTGAATCCTTGTGTATCTTTTGTGCCTACTTTAGATACTTAGTGCATACGCTAGCAGAATGTTCACAATATTATTTATTTATTTATTCTCAATTTACATCTTAGGATATTTTTTCTTACCAAACCTTTACTTTTCTGCATCCAGATCTAGACTGGTTTCTGCCCTTTATACTGTGGGGTTGTTTGTGCCACCCATTGTCTCTGTTAAAAGAGAATTTATGAGTGCCCTACAGTCAAGGGGTATAGCAGCCGGCCTGGGCATTGTTAGAGCAGCAGCAAGAGTAGGGATTTACAGCTTTGCAATCATAGTTGGCTTTCTAAAGCAGGGGCCTGCTCTTTTAAGAACAGTCATAAACTTAGCCAAATGCTGCCACTTACTCTAAGTAATTAAAACAAGCTGGATCAGAAAGGGACCTTAAACTACCATGGTGTTTGGGTTAGATTTAGTGCTCACACATGCCTAGCCCTGCCCAGGGTTGCTTCAGGGGTGCAATAACTATTTACAGACCTTAACTAACACACATATCACTATCTATCGGGACAGTCCAACCCACTGCTTTAGGCTGAGCCTTCCCAGGGGATCATGAATTTCAAAATGGGCTCTAAAGGGTATAATATTTGTTTTGAAGAAAAACCCTTGTGGTAAAATACTTTGGTTCTTTACAATTAAGAATAAAATATACTTAAAATTGGAGATTTTGACTATTTACATTAGAAATAACTCTAAACTAGTGGTTGCAGCACTGAAGAAATTTGACTTAAAATCATTTTAGGAGTTCAAAATAGTCCAACATTTGTGCACTCTATTCCATATATTCTGAAGCTGTTCATGATTTGTGCCAAATGTAATTGCTATTTTAGAGTATTTTCAGTGAATAACAACAAAAATTGTGCTCTGTTCATCGCACAAAGCTATCATATGCCTTCAGAAGACTTGGAATATAGTGCATGATGATGAGTCATACAGACTGCTATTATAGTACTTTTTGCTGTCTTTGTGAAGACTGACTTTTGTTGTATGGAAAAGAAGTCCACTCAACAAAATGGTTGATAAACAACTGTATCACCATCTACCGCCCACTCATGGTACACAGAAGAGCTTCTGTTTGTATACAGCCAGATTGAAGCAATGGCGCCTTGAAGAAATTAGAGGAAGAGAAGAAACTGCAAAACAAACAAACAAAAAAAAAAACAACAACTAATTAGTTCTTGCATGAAGGGTAATTGGGATTTGAGAGATTTTCAGTGAATAAAGACATACATTTTGTTCTGTTCCATAAAAAAGCTATAAGAAGGCTGTGGAGTGCTTGAATGTAGCACACTGGTCAAGTATGGACCTCTTTTATGGTACTTTATAGTAGCATTGTGGTTACTAGATATACTTTATAGTTTTTTAGAACTTGACAACCATTGATCCCCATCTACTGAAAAAGAGCACTCTGGAAATTTTATTAGATTGCTTCTGTTGTGTTCCATTTTTTTTAACAGATATAAATTTCATTTTTGGGTGAACTATTAATTTAAAGTTAGATCATTGTAAAAACATTCCTGGTGCAAATATGGCAGAAGTATGAATCAAGCATGATATGGATTTGGGACCTGTCAGCTCAGTTGGCAAGCTAATGTTAACCCAGCCTCTACCCAGAATCCCTGTGTAATAGAGATATTTGGCAGACACAGGCCTGCTCTAAGCTGACAGCAACATGGCAGTAGTCAGCCAGGCTGGTGTATCCTCTTCATTATCCTTTCTCCCTCTCGCCCTACTGCTGGAAGGGTAATAAGAGAGAGGTGACCCTTATAGAGACTGCTGATCTACCACTGAGAGAGGATGTGCTAATTAGACCCACAGAATGGCTTATAACCCAACAAATCTTAAGCGGACAGACTCATACTTTCATTGAAGTCCTCTATTGTTTAACAAAGCCATTTATTGGTTCATGCCAGGCCATTAATAGTGTCTATTGCTCTTTTGTTTACATAAAGAACATCCTTCAATCAAAGAAAAACATTGCTTTGGTGCTTTCTAAAGCACTATTATTAGTGTTCTAATGTAGGCTTAAAGATTTGAACAAACCAATAGTCTCAACTTTTAATACACATAACTTGCAGTGAAATTCTGTGGGTGATAATGGCATGGGCAGAAGTTCTGTGCATACAAAATCAGCAAAAATATAATTTTCAAGTATGTAGCCATTTTTAAAAGGAATAGTTCACCCAAAATTGAAAATTTGCTGTTAATTTACTCACCCTCAGGCCATCCAAGATGTTGGATGTTTCTTTTTTCATCAATACGTGAAAAAAATTATTTAAGAGTTTTAGGATTTCATTTCAGACCTCCACCTTTAAACAATGCAAGTGAATGTACTCATTTTTGATGGTCCAAAATATTTTATTTGCACACACCATATTTACGGTGCATCAAAATAATCCACACGACTCCAGTCCACAAATAAAGTTCTTCTGAACCTAAAAGATTGATTGATTCTCTCTCTCTCTCTCTCTCTCTCTCTCTCTCTCTCTCTCTCTATCTCTCTCTCAAACTGGCACCTCTGGCTCCCCTTTATCTCACTCTCTCACTGGTCAGCTGATTCAGCACTGGCCGTTCACCATCACGGCCCGGACACGCCCTCCTCCTCATTACATAGTGTAAACACAAAAGACTTTCAGTTATTGGAGGACAGCTCCAAAGACTTTCTCAACAAGCAACACATTGGTGGTACTCCTGAACAGAAAACTCCATGAAACAGAACAAACAAACATATAGCACGCTAGTACATTTGAATATATATATTGCGTGTTACATTTTTCACAGAAAATAGTGAGACAGCTTGCACTTTTAATGTATCCCAATGGTCCACAGGAAGCAAGGATAACACAAAATGCTAAAAATGTAAAAACGACTGGTGGGCTATTTTAGGAAATAAACTAAATAAACAAAATAAAATAGAAAATAAAACAAAAATAAATATACACATGAAAACTCTTGTGCCTACCTTACAGAAGCTACATCGAGGGTGGACTTGCGCTCTGGAGTAGAGCAGTTCAATTCAATCATTAGGGTCTGAATGTCTATTCTGTTTGGGAGATTTTGATTTGGATAATAATGAACACAAAAAAAAAAATCAGAAATTCGGTTTTGTGCCATTAAACGTCTAGCTACAGTGCATCTCCTGTGCCAGGGCGACACGTGCAGCAATGAAGAGTAAATATATGATGTGCTAATCCTGTTTCAAATAAAGAAATCATAAAATGTAAAACTAAAACTATTTAATAATATCATAGGTTTATAGCCTGCAGGCTAGGGTTAGGCTATAAACCTATGAAGGAATCATATTTAACTCAAAATGCAAGCTTATTGAAATGTTATTATACAGTTATATGTTAACAATATTTGTATTTAAAAAAAAAACATATTGCTATATCCAGTTACATCCTCAAGACCCCTGCCCCCACTGCCGAGGGTGTATGTATTATTTTAGCTTTATTGATTTTCATTCATTGAAACATGATAATATTGCACTTCAAACGAAACGAAAAAGCAATTAAAATAACGAAGAGGTAAAAAAACACTACTACTGTTCCACTCACCTCTAAGAGCATTGCTGTTGGATCCTACGGCACATTACCAGCGGCTTTCTCCCTTCTCCGCACGCCAGTGCAGTCCACGCCCCTGGGCGCATCAACAGCGTTTCCTAAAAGAGCAAATAGACCTCTAAAAGAGTATACACATTGGCGTTGAATCTCTTTTTGAAGACACATTTCCACCTGGATGCTGTAGTTCTACCAGAAAGACTCGGGAGAATAATACTGAACAATTAACCATTTATTTACAGCTCGGCAAACAATATAATGATAAAAGTTCTTTGGCGTAGGCCCCATCCGTAGCTCGCAATCCGGGGATCCGGACTCTGCATTTCCTGCCTGGCGATGAAGGCAGGGGCGCAGCTGACCCCCAGTGAGGTATGGGAAGGGACCATCCTGGTGGTGGTGTGTAGGAAGGAAGGGATCATCTTGGTGGTGGGGAGGGTGGAGGAGAACGAAAGCGTCAGCATCTGTGAACTCAGACATGTGTAAGTACCCCATCTTTTATACTGCAAGTGTTAGAACGCGAATGGATAGATGAGAAGGTTATGAGTGACGTAACAATTGAGTCTTCCTGGCAGAACTTATGCTAAAGCTTCCATTTCTACCAGAAAGACTCGGGAGAATAATACTGAACAATTAACCATTTATTTACAGCTCGGCAAACAATATAAAGATAAAAGTTCTTTGGCGTAGGCCCCATCCGTAGCTCGCAATCCGGGGAACTGGACTCTGCATTTCCTGCCTGGCGATGAAGGCAGGGGCGCAGCCGACCCCCAAAGAAGGTGGAAGAGAAATTCCACCAGGACAGGACCTACCCCCAAAGAACGGCAAAGAGGAGTATACCCACCGGTCGTGAATCCTGAGAGCCTAAACATGGAGAGAGATGAGGGTTAATAATGAGCATGACAAAAAAACACCTTTAAGGCCAATAGCTAATTAGTAAGAGGTGACCACATTAGAAGAAGACAAGAATACAATCATGCAATTAAAATTCTGCTGCTGTGTAAACGTAAGCATAATAGAGCTGACGCTTTCGTGCAAGCGACTTTTGAGAAGTTTGGGACACACTACGACTGGTCACCAGTTTATCCCTGAGAATGAGTCGAAGGGAAATGAGCATGAAGGAATAGAGATATAACTGTGAAATGGGTTAATATAGTGTCAGGAGAGTCAGTGGAAACAAGCCGTTGAAGATCACATGAAGACAAGGCCACACAGAGACGAGGCCGCGAAGGACCACACAGAACCGGGCCGACCTGGCCGCCAGGACGAGGCCACCTGGGGCCACACAGAACAAGGCCACCTTGGGCCACATAGAACCGGCCCTAATGACCACAAAGCGGAGCCACATTGGCCACATGGCCTTGCTAGACCACAGAGACAAGGCTGGCAATCAGCCACGATGGCATCTAGTGCCGCACATAAAACAAGGTAGACCGGACAAGGCCGCAAGGCCACACAAAACCAACCACGAGGACCACATGGCCATCTTTTAGCGAGGCTACAGTGCCTCGAGGCCGCTTGGCCACACAGACAATGGCCGCTTGGCCACATAGAACCGATGCCACTAGGGCCACGAGACCACTGGCCATTTTTTACATATAGGACAAGGCATCGATATGCCACGAGGCCACTATAGACCACACGGAACAAGCGACGTAGACAACGGCCGCTAGGCCACATAGAACCGGGCCGCTTGGCCGCCAGGACGAGGCCACCTTGGGCCACACAGAACAAGGCCACCATGGGCCGCACAGAGCCGGGCCACCTTGGGCCACATAGAAACGGCCCTAATGACCAAGGAATACGAGCGAAGTAGAAGGGCCCATTGATTTTTTATTTATTTTTTTTCGAGGGGAACGGCGATGTCGCTAAATACCTGTTTAAGTATGTCGAGGATTTAAGATTGGGAAGACGGAAAATAGGAGCAGACAGATGCATGGAATGAAAACATAGGGACGCCGTTAAATTATGCCACGCGGCGAGAGTCTTATGTTTTCGGCACCGTGGACAGCGGCCGGATCATGGCATGTGAACGCTGTGAGCACTGCAAATGGTACGAGCTAAAGGTTTTTTTTTTTTTTTTTTTTTTTGAATGGCGAACGAGCAGTGGTATTCGTGAAACAACGTGCCTCCGTGACTTGGCTAAAGGCTGCAATGATGGTTAGATAGAGATCTAACTCTTCCCTTCTCTCGGGATAACTTTGGCACAAAAATGTCTCTGTAGATACTAAAAGCGATCACAAATTCGCCAAACGAGAGATTACGTTGAAGGTGTGGATCGGAGGTTTTAAGAGGGACTGCCACGTCACCACATTTGACCATTTTCCTGCCAGCCTCAGGTGACGGAAGCAGAAATGAGGCCAAGTTAATATCTTTACCTTGGATAATGATGGCTCTTGGTTGTGGGGACACTGATGCGGCAGCTGGTGAAACAAAAACGCCTACCAGAAGCTTGAGCTGGAGTTGCTGTGGATAAACTGAAATTTTAAGGAGCCGGTGAAGCGAAGACATCTTGAAATGGCGTCTGGATCGTTGGTAGAGAAGCAGGCAGAGTAGAAGAAAAAGAAGGCACGTTCAAAGGGTTGCTTAATCCGAAAGGAGGGGGTTGAAAACTGAAGAATCGCTGAAGAGTTCGAGGCCGGATCTGAGCTGAAGTTAGGTTTGATGAAGAAATGTTTGAAAAACCGACATTTTAGATTCCAGTCCGTTAACGGTTTGAGAAAGGCTTTGAACTGCAGAGAAAATCTGGTAATTCATGTCTGTAGGTTCAGTTGAAAGCGGAGGAGATGGCACAGAGCGGGCGGCGATGATCTTTTTGATAGGACGAGACCACCTTGGGCCGCACAGAACTGCAGAGAAAATCTGGTAATTCATGTCTGTAGGTTCAGTTGAAAGCGGAGGAGATGGCACAGAGCGGGCGGCGATGATAGACGAGGTGAAGATGATTTAGCCGATCTTTTCTTGCCAGTTGGTTTTAGCTGAGCTGACGAAGTTGGAGCTTTTGGAAACGAATAAGGTGAAACAGGCGGATTACCCAGGGTGTTTGGGCCAGAAGGAGACCATGGCAACGTTGCGGTCATGTCTTTCCTTCCTAAAAGGAAACTCCACTCCAGCCACCTCCCACCTTCTTCCCACGGAACTGAGTCTGACCCAGCTGGTGATGGAGGTGATTTGGGGAGTTTGGCTGGCGCGGTTTTGCCGGGAAAATCCCTGTGGACCACCCACCCCCCTGCACGCTCGTTTGCTTCCGTCGATGTGAGACCGGCTCACCCCACGGTTGGTCTGATGTCTCCTTCAGACCCCCGAGCTGGATGAAGATATCGCCGCTGCATCAGAGAGCATTGCGACGTCTGACACTGAGGACCAGTGGACTGGACTGAAACTTCCCGTCCCCCCCTCAGCCCTCATGGCTAGACAATTGGTTCCTCATGTCAGAGCGTTCCCCCCCCAGTTCCTTTCTTCCCGGAAGTGCATGACGAGCTGACGAAGTCTTTGAGGGAACTTTTACTGCCCAAAACTGACCTCCTTGCTCATACGCTCTCACTACCCTCGACGGCGGGGCAGTCCATGGAGGTCCCCCAAGTGGACAAAGTGTGGCGGTGCGCCTGTGCCCACAAAACCCTGTGCCCCTGGCGGGATCGCCCATTTTTCCCCCCGAGGCCTGTAGGACGACATCGTCCCTGGCGTCTACCTGCTCCCCACCACTGTGAAGCCCCACCAGGTACATCAAACGCGATCACCCCCATAGTGCCCCCCGCTCGGAGCTTATGCTTTCCAACCTGTCGCGCTGGCTGGCCAGGACCATCCGACTTGGCCACGCGATTCAATTCGCCAGTCGCTCACCCAGTTTCAGCGGTATCCGCTTCACTTCGGTGCCCAGCGAGAATGCCAGCACCCTATGGGTGGAAATTGCTAACCTTCCATACAAGGATGCAATAGAGCCTGTCCCTCCAGCCGAGATGAAGAAGGGTTTCTACAGCCCCTACTTCATCGTACCAAAAAAGGAGGTGGGTTGAGGCCAATCTTGGACCTGTGAGTTCTCAACCGGGCTTTGCACAAACTCCAGTTCAAGATGCTCATGCAAAAACATATTCTAACATGCGTTTGGCATCAAGATTGGTTCACAGCGGTAGACCGGAAGGATGCATACATCCATGTCTCGATTTTGCCCCGACACGACCGGTTTGCGTTCGAGGGTCGGGCGTACCAGTACAAGGTCCTCCCCTTCGGCCTGTCCCCTCGTGTCTTCATGAATGTTGCAGAGGCCACCCGTATTAATGCATCACATCTAACAAAAATTCAGTGAAGACTTGGAAACAACTGAGAAATAATACTTTTACCTCTAATGTTTCCTTTGTACCTGGATTAGCTGTGTATGTATATGTAGTAATTGTACATACCAGTGCATTCAGACAGTATTCAGACCCCTTAATTTTTTCAATTTTTTTAAAATTTTGCAGCCTAATGCTAAAATGCTTTAAATTATCTCTTTTTTTCACATCAATCTACTCTCCATACCCCATAATGTCAATGCAACAATTTTAACTTTGCAAATTTATAAAAATAAAAAATCTTACATTGACATAAGTATTCAAACCCATTTCTCCTCCTCGTCACACTAAACAACCAGGAATGAACAGTAATACAGATTGATCCAACAACACCTCACAGTCTTGTTAAAAAATAAATCAATAACTGTCATGTCTACCCTGACTAAGGTTTATAATATGTTTTATTATGTGTAGTTTTCAGCATTAGTTATATAAACTCAATATCATCTGTAAAATAAGGAAATGACAAACCATCAGGTTATACTGGTGATATTCCATGTCAGAGTTTAACCTTCATTCTACAGCCCTGTGTTTTAATGAGCATTGTACCTAATTGTACCAGTACTTTGTTTCTTCAGAGGTCTGTTGAATTGGACACTTGGACAACCCTACATGTGGCACCTAGTTGTGGACTGGTAAACTGGTATTGTTGATTTTCAGGACTGAGCATGCAAGAGCTTTGGCAAATCTATATTCCCCTCCCCCCTAACATTTTCTCTCTCCCTCCTCACAGTTGTTCATGAATATGAATGAAGGGCGAGTCTTGCTGGCATCATTAATGTGCCACAAGTCCACATAAATTACATCAATATAAAACTCCAAATACTTGGACAGTAAAGGTTGGTGATTTCAGGAGAGGGACCGAGTAGACTATCATGATAACTTAGTTAGGAGAGTTTCCCTTTGATGTTATTCAAATCTAAAGTCAGCCACTAGATTTGTAAAAAAAACTTTAATTGTTTAACCACAAGTCTTAATTTTGGAAAATCATACTGTAAATGTAAGCTCTCCCCACCAAATAGATGTAGCTGTAGCTGTTTGTTTTTTTCAATTTCATAAAGAAAAAATATTGTCTCAAATGTCTCACAAAATATTAACAATGTAATTTTGCAGCATAAAATCCTGCAATTTCTGCATTGCTTCTAATTTATTTATGTGACACAATGCCTAGAGTATGTGATGTGTGGAGCAATTTGAGTGCTTAAATACAGAACAAGAAGTAATCCCAAAATACATGACATCCCAGGTAATGCAGGACAGTTGGCAACCCTAATAAAAAAGCATAACCCCAACACTAACCCGAACTATTTACTACAGAAAGAACAAGGGAAAATACATTTGAAGCCCCAAACCCAACCCTAATCCTAAACCTAAACCTTAAATCTGATTGCTTGATATGAATGTTGTTCCTATCATTTCATCATGCATTATTTCCTCAAAGAAGTGTGACATCCTTCCGGCTAAACAGACGCCTTCAAAAGAGAATTCCTCAATTTTTAGATGGTTGTATTGGATTCCTTAATAGACATTTTCTGTAAATATAGATGTAGTTTAGTTCTGAACATCTTGCTGTGACATTGAGCAGTGTAGCCGCCTAATGGGGGGTCTGGACTGGGGTTGCCAAAGCTCTTTAGCAGTGCCAGAGCTTCAGAGAAGGGCTTTAAACTTTCAAAGTCAGAGAGAAGCTTTTGTACAAAATATATAAAGCGCTCCACATCCAAAGAATGTTTGAAAGAGTAAACAACTGGGAAGAGGAGTGATGGTGGAGATGGAGTGAATTCTGACAGTGGTTTTGACTTGTATTCATCTGGGACGTCTCCCATCATTTATGTGTTCTCTGGAGGAGAATTATGTTTGTAATGATTCTCTTCTGTGATGGATGGTATGGCCTTGTCCATTAATCTCCTCACATTCAAATCAATCATTTTCATCCACTTTATAATTCAATACGGGTGAACAACAAATGTTAATTTGTTAAAGGATAAGATGTTAATTCAAGTCTGTCTTTTGGTAATGTATTATCAGTTCTGTGTGGCCCATTTCAACACAACTGACAACACAATTATACACTTTACAGTATATGACAATGAGGTGAAGTGTGTCAGAGACTATTTCTTTTGGAGTTGGAAAAAAAAACAACCTATTATAATTTAATCAGGCTTATGATTATTTTATTTTTAATTAATTTTTTTTTTTTTTTAAAATAGGAATAGATGGTGCTGTACTAAAGTAAAATAGATAAAATCATTTGTTTGTTGATAATTGACAAATTTCAGATTATTGATCAGTCCAGATACCCAGGTAACATGCTTATTTCCATGTTTCTAGTAAAAAGTGACAATGTTTTTGTGTTTTATTTCTTGTTGTCTGGCATATAGAAATGTTGCAACCATGTCCTTACCAAATAATCTGTTCAAAGGTTGATTCTTATTGCAGTGATGCGAAAACATACTTTGGTGGCACGTCAAAATCAAATCTCTATTTTCAGACTGAACTCACAGGGAAGTTGGAAAAAATTGTTTTTTTTTTAAAGAAAAATTTTCTTTACCTGAAATCGGTCTGCGCTTACCAAAATGCATAACACTGCCCCCAGTGGCCAAAATGGTAAGTGTTGTTGTGCGTATGGTCACGGTGAACTCCATTTTCCAGGTTTTATGTCCATGGAGGGGTGAGACAAAGCGAGTTGTGAAGATTGTTGTTTTCAGATGTACAGGCTGTAATACAGTGAGGAGGAACGCATGTATTATAAACTGTTCCCTTAACTCAACCCTCAAACCTAAACCTATCCATCAGTGGAGTAAAAAAGTAGGAAATATTCAACCTTTGAATAGCATTCGTCACTGATTATGCAAGCACAATTACTTCCTGGTTTCAATACTGGATCAGAACCCAAGTCACCCATACTGCTGAAGCAATGCACTTCCAGTCGCACCACAGAGGAAGGTAAACATGGTCGAGCCAATTAAAATATGTCTGATAGGAGAAGGCACTCGTGCGAGTCTGTATAATGTGGCCCATCCTAGGGTACCAAAATTCTCGTAAACAACATGTCGACTTTCTGTGTGATCATGGTGATTTTTTTTTTTACCTCTGACAAGGTTTCCTCTGAGGTAAGAATATTTCTATTTCACAGACATCTTTTGTGATTTTAATCCCATTCAAATCAAACATGTATGTTTTTCAAGCAAAACCGCAATACAAATGATGCAGCTTAAGTAAGCAAATCCTCTACTGTATGTCAGCTAACTTGGACCTCCACTGAGAATTTGACTTTCAACGAATGCAGTAACTGATGCTAAATTTCTCAACACTGTCTGGTGTGCCTACACTAGATCTTTTTGCCAACTTTGCAAGTAAAATACCAGTTGGTGGTTCAAGTAGCTTCTGCTGGCATACCATCCAAGTGAAAAAAAAAATACAAATTTTTGAAAGACTCGGAATGCTCAGAATGGATACTGTAGTAGGAGTGTCACGATCCTTGCCTTTAAATAATGCCTTCCTATAATTTTATTCTTCATGTTATTTGTATTTTTATAATTAATCACATATACAGTACATAATGTTTATTTCAATGGGTTTCATGATGCATACTTTCAGAGCACATTGCCTTCCGTAATGCCCACATTCATACAACAGACACTCCCATCTTAGTAATAACTACAGAGGACCAAATACCATCTGAATCAGTACATGAAATTACAGTGATATCTGTGTAAAATAATTGCAACTCAGACGGAATTTAGAAAATTATACAAGTTTGAATAGAGCTATAGATGTACAAGGAGTCTTATGTAACAATATATATGTGAGAATCAGATTGTGATTTCTGAATGGATGATGGATTTACTGTTTTGTTGGCTGAATGATGCTTTTGATTCTCTCATCATGTTGGATTTGTTTTTGATTTCCTTGGGGATAGAGACGACTGGCGCATCACTTATTGAACTCGTTTGAAATCTCATTGAATTGCTGAAAATGATAGCGATTAACCCAATCAACTGGCTTGAACAGCTCGGCTCTTCTACTTTAAGGCAGAATGAGATTATGAGAGGCTGAATGCTGGTATTAACCTGGTGATGTAGTTACATCTGCAGGTTGAGTACTAATGCAGTTATCAAGCATGCTGAATCTGATTATGAACTGACCCCTCCCTTTGCAGTGGATTTTGCTGTAATTTGCGGTAAAGTGAAAGTGCAGCTACGTCTGTTTGTCTTTCAGTTTACTTTGACAGGGAGATGATCTGTATCTGACCCTGACCTGTAGCAGTCACATTCGTTTATGGTCTGTTGCCATCCTGATTTGTGTAATTGGCTCTTTGGGCTTGAGTTGTGCAGACTGAAGAAAGGCAGGACAACCAAAACATTACAGCTTCCAATTCACTAGTTGTGGAACTTTAGCTCATGCTATTTCATCACACAAAAAGTATTTTTCGCTACCCACCCACAAACAGATATTAAATGTGTAAAAATAGCACATTGTCATTCTTTTCTGTACCAACATAGTAACATTCTTTAATTAAGGCATATTATACATTGCACCTTATTCACAAAAGAATGCCACTTGCCTGCCAAAATTAAGGTTGTATGATTACCAACCACAAAAAGCAAGTAGTAAATGGAATTTGGACCCACTTTAAAAAAAATTGAAACAATGTACTTATTGTGTACTATATGTGCAGGGTAGTGAAATTGTTCTTACAGTACCTCCATGTGATTGCATAAAGAGACCGATTTCAAATCTGCCATTTATGTAAAAAATACTATAAAAGGTAGTGCCCTCTCAACTACAGAGAAAAGGAATATACGAACAATTTCAATCTGGATTTATGCCCTTCACAGTATAGGAACTGCACTTATCAGAGTTACAAATGACTTGCTCTTATCATCTGATCACAGCTGCATTTCTCTTCTAGTGCTTTGAGATCTTAGTGCTGCCTTCGACATGATAGATCATGACATTCTCTTGAATAGGTTGGAGAATTATGTTGGCATTAGTGGACTTGCATTAGCATGGCTAAGGTCCAATTTATCAGACTGCTACCACTTTGTATGTGTAAACAAGGAATTGTCAAATCAAACAAAAGTTAAGTATGGAGTGCCACAGGGAAAAGTTTTAGGACCTCTGCTTTTCTCCTTATACATGCTTCCCCTGGGAGATAATATCAGGAATCTTGGTATAAGTTTCCACTGTTATGCCGACGATACCCAACTTTATATTTCTTTTAAACCCAACGAAAATTCATAATTCTCCAAATTAGCAGAGTGTATCAATGAAATCAAAGATTGGATCAATTCCGACAAAACAGAGATACTAATGATTGAACCAAAAACCTCTAAAAATAAGCCATTCAAATATAATATGACTCTTGATGGATGTACTGTTACGTGGTCTTCTTAAGCAAAGAACTTGGGTGTTATATTTGATACCACACTGTCCTTTGAAAATCAAATGTCCAATGTTTGTAGAACAGCATTCTTCAACTTGCGAAATATTGCTAAATTTCGACACATGCACTCTGTTGCTGATGCCGAAAAATGTATTAATGCGTTCATGACCTCAAGACTAGATTAGTGCAATGCATTACTAGGAGGATGTCCAGCAATCTTCAAATGGTTCAAAATGCAGCTGACAGAGTGCTGTCTAGAATTTAAAAATATGATCATATAAGCCAAATTTTATCATCATTTCATTGACTACCTGTTAAATTTCACATTAATTTTAAAATTATGTTACAAACATACAAAGCTTTGAATGGTCTAGCTCCACAGTACTTAAGTGACCTTCTAATATGCTACTGTAACGTTGGTGCTGGCAATGATGATGATGAAGTAAAGATGAACCCAAGTGCAGTTTATTTACATAGTGATGTCCAAAAAGTTAATCCAAACCATAACAAACATAACCAGCTTGACATAGACTTGAATTGAATAGACTTCCAAAGTAACATTCACAATCAATACTTGGCAAAGGCAAATGTTAAACATGAGGGCTTAAATACATGGACAAGGGGTAAAACAATGATGAAGGAACTAATGAACAGACATAACTGATAACAAGATAACAAGACAATCAACCAATGAAAACAAGACACAGAAACATGGAGGGAAACATGAAATCACATGACATGAAACAGAAACTAAACTTGGCTCCTAACACTGTTCGGGATGCAGACACACTCACTCAGTTTAAGTCTAGACTAAAGACTCATGTATTTAGCCAGGCATACACCTAATTTTCAACTCACAATTAGGCTGCTTTAGTTAGGTCTGCTGGAACCAGAAACAACCATCATGATCTATAACTCTGCATAAAAATAAATGGCATCTACGCTAATATTATTCTGTTTGTTTCCATGTCTCAAACTTGGGATTCATATCCAGGATTCATGGCTTATTACCAGAGCCTGCCAGATCCAGCTCCATTCCTGCTTGCTGTCAGACTCCACTGCTATGTGTCACTGAGAGATGATGTCAAACTACAGCCAGTGCTATCCAGAAATCACTTCATTTTTTTTTTTTTCAGAGGATGAACTGATGCCAACTCCAACTGTAAAACATGGGATACTTAATATGCCACTGCATGAACCTTGGACCCACCGAACCTTACCGAAATGACCTGCAGGTTGAACTGTGATGCACCCCATCATTAATCTCTGCCTGCATCACCTTTGTCTATTGATGTACTACACTCTTGAAATGGAATACCTATACTATAATTTAATTGCCAACAATAGCTTTCATCAGCCAACTAACAAAGAACAATGCAACTATGTAAACTTCTGCAGTTAATCCAGGATGGACTTCAAAGACATTACTCATTAATCTTAAAGTTCATAAAGTTCTTCTTTTTTTATTAAAATGCTTTATTGATTCAGTGATAGATTAAATAAACATGACAGAAAATACGGAATCAAATTATATTAATTTAAACCTTTCCCTCTGAACCCATCCCCTATATTAATAACCGCCCCATCACCAAGTCTAGGGCAAAATTTAATTTGAATACCCAATACATCACACATAAAATTCTGAACCCTGAACCCAATTTTTTTGGATCTTATCACACCACCAAAAAAACGGGTTGTGTGGCTTTGAGACCAAGTCTATGCGATCTAGAGGGGGTCAAATAGAATCTATGTAAAATCTTAAATTTCATCAGATGTACCCTTGCATCTCTAGATGTAGACTTGATGTTTTTAGAATCCTAGAATCCTAAACACTTCCTCCTCCAATACCAAGTTTAAATCTTTCTCCCTTAATCTCTTGAGAGAAATTGAAACTCTATCCCCAGACTATGAATTAACAGGGAATTATACACTGATGCCTCATGACCTTTTACAAAGACAGTAATCACCACTTCCAGAGTATCTGCCACTTTTGTGGGCACTTTTTCAACCCTCAAAAATAGTACAGAGCAGATGGTGCAGCTGTAAATACCTAAAGAACTGAGATCTGGGAATCCTAAATTGTTCAAAAGATCTCAACACTCCACTTTCATATAGGTCACCGAGCATATTATCCTCCCTAACAATCCACTCTGACCAGCAGAAAGGGGACTTATTAATATGTTATTTTGCGTAAATCCATATGCTCAAGTCAACATCTAAATACATTTCCAAATTAAACACTCTGGACACATTTGTCCATACAAATGTGAGATAACAGGTTGTGACTTAACTTCTCTGGTTAGTTTAATAGAAAGGCTTTGCAATGGCAAAATAGGAGCAATAACTTCCTGTTCAATATAAAACCAGGGAGGGGCTCTCTCAGGTGGAAGCAACCAATGAGTCTGAGTCTGAGTCTGAATGCATAATTATAAAACAAAATCTTGGGTAGGCCTAGCCTGCCTTTGTTAGTCGGCCTATGTAACTTATTGAAGTGTAATCTGGGACGCTTACTATTCCAAATGAAGCACTTCGCTATGCTATCAAATTGCATGAAATAGGTAAGGGGGACATCTACAGGGAGAGAATCTAGCAGGTAGTTGAATTTTGGAATACAATTAATTTAATAGCATTAACATTCCCAATCATAGATAAATGTAATGAAGCCCACCTGCCCACATCACTCAAAACATTTTTATTAAGGGGTCAACATTAACTCTAACTAAATCACACAAAATTTGCTGGGAATAAAATACCCAAATACTTAATGCCCTGTTTAGGCCACTGGAAGGCGCCTGGCTGAAAAGGCATTACTGGGCAGTACACTGTCAGAGCCAAAGCTTTGGATTTAGAACAATTGAATCTGTTTCCCGAGAAATTAGAAAATGAATGAATAATTCAGTGGAGGCATAAATCTAGTGGGGTAGGAGAATAATAATAAAATATAATCTGCGTGAAGCAAAAGCTTATGCGCCATACCTTCTGCCACCACCCCTGGAGAATCATCTTCCTTTCTTATCAAGGCTGCTAATGGTTCCAGGGAAAGACAGAACAATAATGGGGAAAGAGGGCAAGCCTGCCAGGTGCCCCTGTCCAGAGTATAGTAATCTGAAATTAATCCATTTGTTTGTACTGCTGCTACCTGGTGTCTATAAAGTAACTTAATCCATCCAATAAAAGTGTTCCCGAACCCATATATTTCCAAAATTGTAAAATTATAATCCCATACCAGATCAAATGCCTTTTTGGCATCAAGTTAGATGGCAGTGACAAGAGTCTGATCATTCGCCACTTACCACATGATATTAATGAGACACCTGATGTTATCAGAAGAGCTGTGGCCCCAAATAAACCCCACCAGATCTATATGTATAAGAGATGTCATAACTTTACTTAATCGGTTAGCCCAAATTTTTGACAATATTTTTATGTCTAGCTGGATCAGGGAAATTGGACAGTAACTCTTACACTTGCTTGGATCTTTGTCCCTTTTAAGAATCCTACTGATCCGGGTTTGTGTCATGGTTGGCGGAAGCTTTCCATTCTTTAATGCTTCCGTATTAACTTCTAACAAAGATGGAGCCAGTTCTGTAGCATAAGATCTAAAAAATTCAGCGGCAAAGCCATCTGGCCCCGGAAACTTGCCTGTAAGTAAGGCCTTAATTACCTAGCCAAGGTCCACCATGGTTGTAAGTTTAGGGAGTTCTAATGGTTCCCCAAATGTTCTAATATCTTCATCAGTAGATGAAGATGTGGAACTAAAGAGATCAAGATAAAATTCTTTAAAAGCATTATTAATATCAATGGCCGAGGTAAATATTTCACCATCAGCAGATTTTACTGAAGGAATGGTATAAAAAGACTCTCTCTGCTTTATATATCTAGCCAAAAGCTTCCCTACCTTGTCCCACTATGATCATAGACTGAGTCCATTAAAAGATTAAAGTCACCACCCAATATTACATCTTGAGGGGTGCCAGCGGCTTGCAACATCCCTTCAGCGATCATCAGCGTTAGGAGTGTAAATACTAGCCAAAATCAACCTTTGCCCCTGAATTTCTTATAACAATAAGGACTCTTCCTTATTTATCATTAACATGTTTGAGACATATGAATTGTTGCGGGTGTACTGGAAATTATTGCAGCACGTAAGTGCACTTATATACCATATAAACATTATTACATAAACATATTTCTATAAACATTTTACAATCATATTTAATCAAACTACACAATGATCACTGTAAGACATTATAGGTATTACAGTTTAATTATTTAATTTTTTTTGTTAATGCATGATTTCCTGTAAAGCTGCTTTGAAATTATGTGTTCTGAAAAGCACTATACAAATAAAAAACGACTTGACTTATACAGTGACACTGTTGACCTTAACCCTACCCATACCCCAATATCAGCAGCAGAAAATGCATATATTGAGAGAGTTTTGCAGAACAAATATTTGTACACAATACGTTTACAGAGTATCAACTGTTATTTTTTTAATGTTAGGATAAACACATTAAAGACACTTAATATTAAGTGGGACTCAGAATTGGATAAAAAAAACTAGTTGTTTGGGTAAATGTTTTTTTTGATCGTGCAATTCATCAAATGAGTATCAAATAATGGAGAGGAACGTTACAACCTCCCATATATACAGAATTGCTGTGTTCATGCAAATTTTTGAAATTTTTAATAGGTGATTCAGGTGCTGTTATCTGATTTGCATAATTTCTTTGTCGATAAGGTTTTATAACAATGCAGAACATGCAACAACAAATAAATTCCTGACAATATTAGTGAGTGCAATTCATTATTTGTGAATTCTTCCCGCAGTGTTTAAAACATGCCCGACTAGCCTGTGGGCTTCTCACGATTTCTAATTCGCCACACCTGCACAGAATCAGCTCACTCATCAAGGACTGCTTAAATAACTCTCCTTCAGTTCAGTTCACTGTCAAGTTTCACTAAACATTATAGTTTGAACATGCTGCTCCCATGTGGTGGTGTCTAAGTTATTTTAAGTCTGCATTTTTACCTTGTCATTTTATTTTAACAAGTTTCTCTACATGATTGTTCCTCCTGTTTTGTGGACAATATTACTTTGATACTTACCTTGCTGTTCCTTCATCATCCTGAGACGTCTTCTACTTACCATATCTTACCTGTTTACTTACCTGCATCATCTCATCTGTGTTTTGATCTCACCATGCATATCCTGTAAATCCTGTGTCTCATTAAACACTCGCACACCTGGTTGTGTGGATTGAGTCCATAATAGTAAAAAGGTTTTAGTGGAATGAAACTCATGAGAGGACATTTAAAAAATATATATAAAATTGTAATCAAATATTCAACAAACATCAATCCCCCCCAAAGGGTTTTTCCAAAAAAAAGGTTTCAGAAGGAGATTGTGAGAAAATGTGTGTTAGTGAATATTTCATTATTTGCTGGATACTGGGCCAGAATTGTCCCATAGATGGTAGAAATTGTAACAAGTTATAAATTGAAAAAAAAAAAAAAACAGGGCCTTGACAAAAAACAAATGGTGTTCTCAGCAGGCCATGTTGGTTTGCATACTTTATACTCTGTCAAATGATTTAAAGCATGACTGTGCTGAAAATACCATAATTGGAGAGGAGTCTGTACAATCATATTTAGAGTTTGATGTATGAAAATTGGTAACAATTCTTAACATATGTACAGAAAGCAAATACTCAAGACTGCAAGGTATTGATAAGAGATGAACAGGATACAATCTATAGGGAATTACATCAAGTATTGATAAATAATCTGAAAATAATAAAGCTTCTTTGATAAATTCACCTTCCATTCAGTTGCACATTTTTTTTAAAGCAATAAACAATAGTTTGAAAGAACAGTTAACCCAAACAATGAAAACTCTCATTTAGCCATAACACTGTGTAACACATTTTTTTAATTATTTTTTGGTTCCTGGTAGTAAGTGTTATTTCCTAATGGTTTATGCCTCAAACGTTTAGAACATGGCTATTATTCCCAGAAACTTTGCTTTTGTGACCAGGACAGTGATTTTTTTTTAAATATACCTATTTCCTAAGAGTCTTTTCGTTCACATAAAGTATGAAAAAAACATTATATGAGTCCAAATTAACATGTAGTTATACTAAAGTAATACAAAAATGACTACAAAAGATTTAGAAGTGAGTAGTTTTTTGAGATTTAAGATTATACTGTAAATCACTTTCACGAATCAGCCCCCAAATGCAGTCTCCCATCATGTTCTTGGTATACTGTCCTTGGTAGCGGCGTTCAAAGTCCAGTATATCCTGACGGAATCGCTCGCCTTGCTCATCCAACCTTTTTCCAGTTTCTTCACCTTCAATAATTACATGGCATTATCCGCCCATGTATGTTTCTGTGTGAGCTTCTGATGTATTCCCTGCCGCACGCTCTTCTGTTTGTTATTGACGTGGGTGCATTGCACTTGTGTCTTCTTGGCTATATGCACTCGCATCAATATTCCTTGTCTGTCTCTCGAGTCCGCAAATGTGCTCGCTTTGCACCACGCGTCCGGGATGCGAGCTGTCTTCTTGTTTGTGCTGAAATTTGGTCACTTTGTTAAGGTAATGGGTGTGTGTGTGGCCGAAATTTCACACAAGTGTCTGTTCTTGTCTTGTTTCTTGATTGACATGGGTGTATATCGCCTCATTGTCTCGGCGATGTGTACTCATGCCAATCGGTTGTTTTGCCTGCTTCTGAGAGCAGTCTGATGTCACACCCTGCCTCCTTGTTTGCTTGCTATTGTGTCATTATTTGTTATTAACCCTCTTGATTTCTCTCCCTATTTTAGTCTCCTCATGTTTGCTGTCCAGTTCCTGTTCGCCTTGTGTCTTGTTCTCTAGTCAGTTCTGCACGTGTGCTAGAATCCTGTTTACCATGATCACCCTCCTGTGCATTCCAGTTGGCCCTGTTTCCCTCTGCCATTCCCTGGATTAATTTTTTCCCCTTCGGGGTAATTTATGTTTTCTCCCTCATGGGATTTTGTTTCATTAATAAAGTGTTTTTTTTTTTTTTTTTAACTCTGCGTTTGGGTACTTTCTCTCCCCAAATCCATGACATCTAGCTGTGTTTGTTTCCATCTCCTCCTCCTGTCTAGATGTCCTGGCAGCATTGTCTGGTAGAGTGCCTCATATCCAACAGAGCTCTGGGATAAGAGCTGGCTCTTTTACAATAATGACCAACTCCTGTGCTTTGCTAACATGTGCAACTACTGCTGTCCTGGGTTTGGTATCAGTGCTTCATCTGTAATCAGTAAACACTGTAATCTGTTGTTGACCTTGTCTGCTCTATAGCAATAATGAACTTAGAAGGGTTTGAACCATTTTCACATATTGCTTCAGAACCACTTTCACTTGCAGCTGTATTTTCATATTGCTGCTCTACTAGTGTTCTTAGAAGTAATTGATTCTTAATCTTAGAAGGCATATTTTTGACTTCAGAAATGTACTCTGATTGTTTGCCCAACACTTCAGACTAACTAATAAGACCTTGATAACAAAGTAAAGACCTGTCATGCAATTGAACATGACATTGCATTCACAGCCGATTTTACTTCAGTCATGGACATGTTTCACAGTGAAATAGGACATACAAAAAGAGCAAAAAATATAGGTCAGAACTGGATTATATTAACTGGGAATGGACTGAATTGTAAACTGTGGTCTCTATATGACAGGTGGTTGGAGGGAAGATGTTAAAAGGTCCGAAAAGGAACGTTGTCTCAGAGGTTGTGCAAGTTATTACATTTTAAATAAAGATTATGAAGAATACAACTTATTCTTTGTAATTATGTGAACCGATTAATCGTGCACAATAAGACCAGAAATATACAAGTAAACAGGATCAATAAGGTTTGATTTCATGTTGAATTTAACATAGACTTCCCAGTCTACCCTAATTTACCCCAATAAACTGACAAAATACCTCAATACTACAATCTATGCAACTTAAAAAAGCATGTGTCAAAAAAGCATAAATGTAACGTGAAGTTTTATGTTAGAACTGTATAATCTGTCTTTTTCATGCTTTTGATCAAATCGTGAATGGTTTCATGTTGTTTTAACATTCTCCCTTCAGTCATTGTGTTCAATAAGTGCTCAAGCTTCACATACTCAGCTGGTCACTACGTTTTGGAATGGTAGCGCATCAATAAAGCACAATCAGACCGTGCCAAATCAATAAAATCAAAGCTCATCCTGGTCAGACATTAATTATCTAATAATTGGCATTTAGTGGCTCTCCACATGTGAGTCAATCAGTTTGAAATGACAGTGTGTCCTCTAGATTGGGGTTGCGATTGTGATTTTACCACATGGTTAACCTAGACAGTGCTTTTCATTTAAGATTTTGTATTTTAAGATTAAGGACCAGCATACAGTACGATTTCTTTCAGAAACCTTGTGAGCTACCTTCCTGTCTACTGCCAATAGGCAGCTACCTTCTAGGGAGCAACTTAACTGAGATAGAATCTCATAATACTGATTTGGAGTACTCTTCATAGGCAACAATTACACATGCCACACAAATAGCATGCAGGAGACTGAGCACACAATTGATTATATAACTTAATTGATATAGAATTTGATGTCAGCATGTTGATAAACTAAAAATGCAATTTTTGATAATCATTAAAATACCAAGCACACACAAATAGTAAAACAGCACATTTTTTAATTGGATGTAATTTAAAAAAAAATTTTTTTGGAAAAGACTTGCATTTGAGCGCACCCATGATGTCGTAGCAATGCTGCATGGACAGCACGCTAGGTTTTGATACAGAGTTATAAGTAACATTTTATAATTAAAAAATTAAGACTAAGGCCACGTCTACATTAATCTGGATACATTTGAAAACTGTGTTTTCATTTCAAAACTCTGTCCGTCCACATTAACATTTTCAAGCAATTTCAAAAGTTGCTCGACCACACTGAAACGTATGAAAATGCTTAAACTGTGTTACTGCGCATGCGGAAAATCCCCGCATGTACGGTCTGAAACGCAATTGTCCTCGTGTTCCATCACCGGACACCAATTCCAAGTAAACTTCCCTTCAACTTTGAAGGAATGCAATGTGAAGGTTGTACAAATTGACATTTATTTTTGAACAATGCTATCAAAGTGAGTATCAGGCACAACAACACCGCTATAACACAGGCTGCCATCTTGATTGTTTTGGTTGAATAGGTCACATGACTAAAAATGCATCATCGTTTTCCAAAGCATCCGTTTTCACAGTCCACACACTACAATGCAAAAAAAGTTTCAAATTTATCCACTTTGGAGTGCGTTTTCAAAAAGCTCCGTTTTCACTGACAAAATGCCGTCTCAGTGTGGACAGAAGGCCAAAACGGAGAGAAAAATATGTGTTTTCAAACTAAAATGTATTAGTGCGGACTAGGCCTAAGCTGAAAATACAGAAATCAAAGAACATTTTGGACTCATTATAAGGGATCTGTTGGGAGTGAGTCTGAAACATAATGCCCTGTGCACAATGAGTGAACAACCATTTTCTCTGCAGATTCCAGAGAAAAGATGGGGAGTGCCATACCATTACAAAGCCTTATTTACACTTTGATGTGTCAGCACTTCCTCGTGCCTGATCCAATATTGTCTCTCTGACTTAATTACTCACGCTGCCAGTCAATAGTCTTTGCATTATGGACATGACGTCTGACTGTCAGAGATTAAATTACCACTGATTTTCTGTTTAAATTGGTATGTATATTGTCTAATGTTCTTTTGTGCTGAAAACTTATTTACTTACAATTGCATACAATTGGTTAGGAGACAGAAATGAATTAATCTGGCTCGTCATTATTGCCTTTCAGTTTTCATTGATGGATGAAATAATTTGTCTCAGTGAGACCATAAAATTAATAGCAATAATCTAAATCATTTGTAAAAAGTACTTGCATCATGTTTAAGTATTAAGCATGAGTGCTGATATCAGTCAATCAAATGAAGAGAAAAATTATGTGACATGCTCAATGGGATATGGTCCAGAGTATTGTGATATATTTATTTTAACTGATTAAGATTCATTTATTTTTTTCAACTCCATTACAGAGTTGTTCCGTTACAAAGGTTTTGTCATTTTGTGTTCACTGAAAAAATAAATACAAATTAAATAAAAATTAATAATAATAATAAATAAATCATATATGTTGGGAAACAATCATTGGTTAATAATATATTTTTATATATATATACAGTATATATATATATATATATATATATACTATATATATATATATATATATATATATATATATATGTGTGTGCGTTACGTCCCTGTGGTCTCGCGTGGATATTTTCTCTTTCTCTTTCTACTGTCAAACCCTTAGGCTCGCTTCCACTGGTACGCAATTGGTCGAGGGATCTGTCAATCTCCATCTACGTCGTGACGTCATCGCTCCCCCGCGTCCAATCAAGTTAACCGACAGGTTTTTAAAAGTAAGCTGAGAAGATCGCATAACGGCTTGTTTTCTTTTTGTCGCTCTGCTTTGTATGCTATTTATTTTCTGTTACAGACATTATTCTGTGTTTTTTTCTTTCTGCCATTGTGGCGTGTTCTGAGGTTACTAAGAGTAATGTGTTCTGCCTATGATGGCGTGTTCTGCCTATGATGGATATTTTAAGGTTACCAAGAGTAATTCGGACAGGTAAAATGTCACGTGACGTACACAAGCAACACCTAGTAAATTCAATGTATACAAACACCAGGTAAGGGAGTGAACGCCACCCTTGTATGTTTTTTTTTGTTTGTTTTGTTTGTTAGTTAGAGTAGTTAGGGAGGGCGCTTTGCGCTGAAGAACTATGTCTTCATTTTCTTTTTATTATTAGTTAGCTGAGAGGTTGGGACTAGTTAACCGGAGTTTGTTTTGTTTACTTTCTTTCATTTGGCTTCACTATCTATGTCCTTATTCTCTTGGGTTATCTATTTATTTGTTATCTCCCGATCTGTATGTTTTGTTTATCTTTCTTTGTGTCCACAACCAGTATTATTATTATCATTATTATTATTATTATTATTACTATTTTTGAACTTTTTGCATTATTCTTTCACTTAGGTACAATAAATTGTACTTTACCTTCACATTACCACGTTACGTGTTGTCTCTTGCCACTTTAATTACACCACCTTCTGATCACGACCTCAATGTTGCCCCTTTAATGACTTTGTGTCTAAGGGTGCGTAACAATATATATATATATATAATATCTTATGCAGGTATGCTTCTCAATTAAATGTAGGCTAATCATATTTTTAGATATTTTTACAGGAAATCAGACCAAAAACACTGAAAAGGAAAACTATATTTTTATTGTGTTGAAGGCAAATCTAAACACTAACACAACACTTCCTCTAGGATAGAATTCCCTGTGGGGTGAAAATGGCACACTTTGTTTGACCTTTCTAGAGGAGCCTGGTGACTGTTGAAGTGCACAGAAAACTAAACCAGCTTTATGATAATTACTATGGCTGAGCTCAATTAATAATTTAGTGTTTAGAGGGAGGAATCCTAAGCCAAGAGCTTTCACCAATACATTTGCACACATATATTGACAGCGTAACACCTGCACCACTATTTCATTAGCTAAAATAAATAATTTTGGAGAATAAAATAAATAACTTTCGAAGAAATGACAAAGGGGTCTCTCTTGAGCGCAAAATATGTCTCTGATCTATGAAAAAAGGCCAATGAGAAGTTGGCTGACAGTATTTGCATACCCCGCCCCCGGACATACGGGTATAAAAGCGGGGAAATACGTCGAGTTCATTCAAAATTTTTCTGAGGAGCCGGAAATGGTGCGGCGGCTCAGCGATGTGGCCGGGAGGACACAATGTCTCGTTCCCTCCATCAAGGAATGGAGGTTACATACGTACCACTCTCCACTGGGCAAGCATTATCGTGACAGTGCGTCCGCTACCACATTGTGGTTGCTGGGGATGTGAGTGGCACGCAGCGAATTTAATCGCTGCTGGCTCCAAAGGAGGAGATGACGGGCGAGTAGTGACATGTGGCGGGAGCGTACGCCACTCCCGTGATTTATGTACGCTACCACGGTGGTGCTGTCTGACCTGACTAGGACATGTTTGTCTCAAACTAATGGGATAAACTTCTGCAGGGCAAAGAAAACAGTCAGCAACTCTAGGCAATTGATGTCCCAGCGCAGCGGGGCCCCCTTTCCAATGGCCCACGGCTACATGCCTTTTGCACATGGTGCCCCAACCCAATCCGGAGGCATCGGTCATGAACAGGACACATTGGGACACCTGCTGCAAGGGTACTCCTGCCCGCAGAAAGCAGAGGACTTTCCAGGGTTTGAATGTTTGGCGGCAGGTGGGGGTGATCATCACACGTTAAGGCGGCAGAGTGCCGTGAGAATGGCATTTGCGGGTCATGTGACCCAGAAAGAGGAAATTGCTCTATTATTGAAAAACGTGCAAAAAAAACCCTTTAACTGAAGGATCTCTTCCCGGCCCTCCACCGGGGGATGGAGTGGTCTGTTTGCCAACTCCGGAGCAAACATCTCGATCTCTGGTCGTCTGTCTCAGGAGTGCTTGGGAGCCTTCCGGGTCCAAGAAAGGGTGTACGCTTCCTGCAGGGTGCTCGACGCTGGGGTTGAGAGCTGGGCCCACTCTTGGTTGTAAGTTTTTTTTTTTTTTGGAAGCCACAGGAGGACGCCCTCGGCGAGCAGATGGGGCATGGCCCATGGCGGCAGATTTGTGATGGGGCAGGATGTGTGAAATGGCCTCCATCTGCTTCTTCACCACTGAGGACTGCTGGGCAGAGTTGTCAACAGTGCCGCCAAATGGACGGAGCTGGGAGACAGGGGCATTCGAGATGGCGTGCCTTGTCTACCTCCCGCATTTCGACCAGGTCTAGTCCATAGATTACGTTTCTGGACCACAAGGGTGGCCATCGCCCATTTGAGTGCCGGCACTTCTGACCTTCGTTGCCCGGGGGGCGGATCGGTCATTAAGTGCAGTTTCTGCAGCACATCAAGAACAGGACTACCCAAGTGCAAGTTTTGAAGTGCCTTGGCCTGGTGTTGGTTGCAGGAGGGGCCATGGCATGCAGGGCGGAAGCTGTCTGTGACCGCTTCACCGTCGAGGGTAGTGAGAGCGGAGGAGCGAGGAAGCCGGTTTCGGGCATACTGCATCATGCACGTCCGGAAAGAAAGGAACCGGTTGGGGGCGTGGCTGTGAGCTGCGCACATGCCCGCGGAACCAATCAAGTATCCGTGAGGGGGGTTTACCGGTCCAACCCTGCGCTCGCAGTAGCCCGGGAAAGCATAGCGGACCTCTGTGCATCAGGCTTAGACTGGGCGAGCAGACCCGAAGGTGGCGGCCCAGGCGAGTCATCAGCATCAGATGACACTCTAGCGCTTTCCGATGCAGTGGCGATGTCGTCATCCAATTCCGGGAGCTCAAGGGACCGGCCGTGAAGCGGGCCGCACTCATCCCGAGCTCGTACAGACGCAAGCAAGCGTGCCGGGGAGGTGGGTGGTTCGAGGGGATTTACCCGGCAAAACGGAACCTGTCATTAATCGCCCGCGAGGCCTGCCCCAATCCCATAGGAAGAAGGCGAGGCGCGCGGGGGGGGGGGGGGGGGGGCGGCTGAAGTGACTTTCTCTCATGACAAAAGAAAGCCGCGACTGCAATGCTGCCATGGCTATGTTCTCACACTGAGAACATGAACCATTCATAAAACGCTGCCTGCATGTGATCGCAGCCCAAGCATGCGAGGCAGCTTTTATGACCATCAGAGGTGGGGAGAAATCAACCGCATCCAGAAACTACACAGAGGTGGAAAAGACGTCTTTAAAAAGACGCGTCCTGAAAAGGACGTTCAACGCCAGATGTGTATTTACTCTTTTAGAGAAACTAACTCTTTTAGAGAAAACAAATCTTTTAACTGTGCAGTTGAAGCGCCCAGGGGCAAACTGCACTGCTGTGCAGAGAAGAAGAAAGCTGCTGAAGTGTGCCGTAGATCCAGCAGCAGAATCAGCTCAGAGGAAGAGGAACAGGTGTGTGACTCGCAGCTCACTGCATACATGACCATCGGGTCCGAAGAAAATTTTGGAATGAACTCGACGTATTTCCCCGCTTTTATACCCATATGTCCGGGGGCGGGGTATGCAAATACTTCTCATTGGCCTTTTTTCATAGATCAGAGGCATATTCGGCGCTCAAGAGAGACCCCTAGTGTCGCTTCTTCGACACAACATCGAAGTGAGCGACAGATGGGGAACGTCCTTTTCTGCAAAAGTACACATACTATGTAGTCTATGTATTCTCCCAGAATATGCAAGACCATGTGTGGCATGTCAGGCAGGGTCTTCAGCAACTGCTAGAGAAACGGCTGTTTGTCAAGGGGTAGAAGTGCGCATTTCATGAGCAGTTTGTTCTGTTTCTGGGGTTCATAGTTTCGTCCGAGGGAGTGCGCATGGTCCCGGCTAAGGTTAAAGCCGTCGCTGAGTGGCCAACCCCAGATTCGTGTAAGGCTTTGCAGAGGTTTCTTGGGTTCGCTAACTTTTATCAAAGATTTATAATGAACTATTGCCAACTAGCTGCTCCTCTGACAGATCTCACCTCCACCCTCACTAACATTTGTTGGTCCCTGCAGGTTGAGTCCACATTTGCTAAACTCAAAGAGTGGTTTTCCACCACACCCATTTCAATTTCCCCTGACCCTGCTTTACAGTTCGTGGTGGAGGTGGTCTCACATATCTTCAGCGGATCTTTCTGGACTTCCACGACAACACTTACTGGCGAACACACTCTTCTTGCCCTCCTGGCTTCATTATTTTGAGCTCAACTGATCAAGCGCTCTTTGTGTTAAATAAAAGACTGACATTTATGTCATCTGCTCTTTGGTCCTGTTTTCCCAGCGCTGTGACATATGTAGTGTATGTATTAATTCTGTGTGCTCAAAAAATTCAGTAATTACTAAGGAGTGGATGCTGATGTGTTTCTTAATATAAGCAGTTTTAGTAAATAAATAAATGGTCATTGGGGATATTATTTTGAAGTGGGTTAGCGGTGCATGCATTGAATTCAAGCATGTTTTACAGTCTGTCAAATACATAATTTATTTTGTACTGCATAAAAAAAGTCACATTCCATATACATCGTTTCTACAATTAAAGCAACGTATTGACTGTTCTTTTTATATAGCCTATTATTTTTATATATCAAACTTTAACAAAAGAACAAGGCTACTGCATCAGAAATGTTACAGTAATGTACTAAGTTCTCAAAAAATAGAGCCCCATTTATAGCCATTGTGATGTCATTTTTCGTAACATCTTACATTCTATTGGATTAATCTCACTCAGGAAGCAGACAGTAACTGCCATGCACTCACCCTCACATTGATTCTCATATATTTTTTATAGTGTTTTTTTTTTTAAGTGAAGGGTTTCGACCCCCATTCTATCACTGCAATCCCTCCTCTCCTGTAATATCAATTACTAACTCTCTAAAAACATACATATTGTATTAAATTTGATCTGTTCGGAATGCGTAAAGAAATGCTTGAAATATAGATTTGTAGATTTATTTTCCTCCTCTCTGGGGTTGTGGAAGTTAGCACAGTTAATTTGAATTTCAGACACTCAACATAAAGAGGGTGGTGAAATGATCTCATTCAAACGATCTCATACCTAAGGGACAAGGCTTGACATATTAATTTCAAACTAAATATTTAACTATGCTGTGACAAGGAGGTGGGCATGTCTGGCTCCATTTATCTGCTCTCCCACTGATCATATGATTCAGCGTCGGTTATGAACCCTTACAGCCGGGCCACACCCTCCTCTTCATCACATATGTGTACATTAATAATTCTACAATTTGAACAGCATATTGAATGGCTTATTTATTTACCCCTGTACATATTAGGTCAGTTTGAGCAACAACAATTTTTAGTTCAAGTTTCTAAACGGAGTCAAAATGATGCCACAAAACACATATTACACAGCATTTGAGTGGCTTTTGACTTTCTAGTCACAGTATAGTTTTTATAGTTTTTACAGTAAGCGAAAACACTCGCAACCATGCCCACTTGCGCTTTGCGCTGGCACAAAAATTGCACTTAGAATTAGCACTCAACTAGAAAATTGGATAAGACATAGCATACAGTCCTTGCACATAGCGCTGCGCTTCGCACAATAACAAACAGTGCCCTTGTAATTTTCCTGAGGAAAAAATCAGTAGTCTCACATGTATTTCCACTGAAGTTTCATGGGCGATCTCAACAGTTCCTCAAAATGTGATTTGCCTAGATTTCAACTCTGCAATCAAAGATATTTCAATATAATCTCATCATGAACTCAATGATTCTCATTAAATTCTCTCAGAAATTAATTTTATACCTCTATACATTCTATATCATCCTGAGATCCCCACGTGACTTCTGTGTGCATTTTCCATAACACTTCTGATGCAGCACCTGACAAACAAGCAAAATAAATAACATAATTTCTAGAGCAAAGAGTTTTCCTAAAAAATTATGTCTACATATATGGAAAATGGGAATACGTATTTACATTTTTTTTATCATCAAATAGTTTAGTATGTGTCCAGGAGTGTTGGTTATTCATGTTTTTGATTTGGATGTTATTCTGATTAAAAGTAATGACCAGCATCATCAAATCACTGCCAACCGTACTATTGCAAACCAATTTTAAAATAAAATCATATTAAAACTTTATTTTCAACCTAACTCCCTATAAAGCCTCTGAAAGCATTTCTTTCAGCTTTTGCTGAAAATGAATGCATTTTCTAATGTTAATAAAGAAAATTTTACTAAGAAATGACCCACAGATGTGTTAATGTTGAAAATTGTTGAAAATAATTTAAACATTTTATTTCAACATTTTAGGGAATCCTGTCCTAATTTCCAAATATGTATATATTTATCAGTGCACTGATGTGCAAAAATTGTGTGGATTTTTTAAAGCAGCATATCAAACGAAACTAGAGATGCTCCTCTTTACAACCAAATAGGTTTCAATCAAAAAACCTAAAGAGGTTTCATTCCAGTCACTTTTGTTGGCGCTGTGCCCATAGTAGCACTTCATGGATATCAACATCATGCTGTTGTGTCACATGACTTGGTGCAGCAAAAGTTTAACCCTTAAATGGTTTTGAACAGTATTCATAATTTAAATTATGCATTGTATATAGTGATGCCAAAATACAATGTCCATACTTGTGGATGCGGGATCGCAAGAGGATGTGCTATTAATTGCTCATTTGCATCTATTTAAGTTTCTCTAAAGGACTTTAAGGATAAATATCTAAGAAGTTGATACTTTTAATGAGATATATACAGTATGCGATGACCGCAATAGGTATCCTGTGATACGAAATAGCAAATTCTGAGCAATAACATTTTCCTATGGACAGCTCTTTTCAGAAGGGTATCTATTTGCTTTCACTCTGAGACAGTATCTTGAAATTCCTAGCCAAAATCACCCCACTCTGTGATACTTCGTACTGTTCTGTTTTGTCTTGTAAAGACATCACTCCATAATCCCATCATAATGCTGAATACCTTAATCTTAAACAGTGCAAAAAATCCATTCCTCAGCACAATGGCGCATTTGACGTGATACAAATGCCAAGCAAAATTTCCCCCGACCTCTAGATCTCTGGCGGTCTGATGCTTTATTCTAGTACATCAAATCTGAAACATACTTCATTCGAGGTCTTCAACCTCCATCCTGATCTGGCAGACACATATTTAAAGTAGAGATGGATGGAGCATCAGAACATGCTCATATGTCACTGTGCCGCTTATAGAGGGAGGAAATAAATAACGATTGCATTGAACAGAGCTGGAGACATAGTGTCAGAGTAGAGCTCCATCCAAGGTAGTAATATGGTGAGGTGTTAAATCAGCAGCTGAGAAATATGAACCCAAGGTTATTGAGTGCCGGGAGAGTGATAGAGACTTCAAGATATTTGGCCCCAGCAAATCAGGTTGCCATGGAAATTATATTTTACTTACTGTGCTTTCTCCAGCCCGGTGGCCATGAGAGGTTGGGAGAGATTTCTGAATTTATACATCCATTTACTATGGTATTAGTAAGTCAGTACTTTTTTTTTTTTTTTTTTACTGGTAAGATTTCTTTATAAGTTCCTAAAATTAAGGTATGATTGGCATTGGGCACAGTATAACATCTTCAAATACCTGAGCAAGGTAAATTTGGTTTCTGCCACAGTTGAAGCCTTGATATACATTTTATTAAATTAATGTGAGCTATGAGTGTTTAAAGGGGACATATCATGGACATATCCATGGGTTGGATTTTCTTTAATCTTTTGAAATAAAAATGTGTAAAAAGTTTTAGGCACTTGTAAAAAAAAATATTGCATAGTGAGTATGTCTTCAAAAGTAATGACATCAATAGTTTTAATGTGTCACTTAATGTCAATCAAAGTCCAGTAAACATAAAAAAGCTAAATCAATATTCGGTGTGAACACCTTTGCCTTTAAAACAGCACCAATTCTCCTAGGTACACCTGGACATTGTTTTCATGGTTGTTGGCAGATAGGATGTTCCAGGCTTCTTGGAGAATTCGCCACAGTTCTTCTATTTTGGCTGTCTCAGTTGCTTCTGTCTCTTTATGTAATCTCAGACTGACACAATGTTCAATGGGGGTCTTTGTGGGGAAAATGACATCTGTTGCAGGTCTCTCTTTTCTTCTGATTGTGGTGAAATGTAGTTATTTGCCTCTATCTTTAAGGCTGTTTGATGCCCACGCCCTTTTGGCATTTATCTATTATTTGGGGGGGCGGTATAAAAGAAGGGCATCACCAGGTCCGCCAGTGTGTGCGTCATTTGTTCAGCTGATAGCGGTTTCCGGATTTCTGTTGCTGTGTTAGATCTGGTGTCTGCTCCGGTTTTTGCAGTGCCGCGTGGTGTGGCTGATCGCTGCTTCTGCTGCTTCGCTTCAGAGGTATGTGTTTGTTTTGCGTGTTTGCACCCTTGCTTATTGTATATCACTAATTTTAACGTTTAATTAGCTGGGAAAGCTGGTGCCTGTTTGGGTGTGCTCGCCATACCGTATAGTGCGGCTGATCGCTGCCCATTGGAGTCGGATCGTTCCACAATAATGAATGCTCTCATGCTGTATGTCGTTCGGTGACTATTGCTCTCCTGCTCGGTAAGTGTATCCTCCGTTTATTATGAGCATATTGCATATGTGGCGCAGTGTTTGAGGTGCATAATCTGTGTATTAATTTCCTGTGTAGTGAACATTGAAGTATCTGCTGCTGGATGGATGGTATGGGCCCTGCAAGTTGGTATGAAAAACCCACTTACGTTTCTATGGCCACCTTTAAAGGTATTTGGATACATTTTCAACATTTACTTACGTCTTAGGTGAATGAATCAGCCTATTAATACACCTTTCCTGCTCTGTCGCTGCATGGCTTGAACCTTGAACGCTGCTGTTTTGTTTTCGTGATTTGTTTTAGGGGTTTTGTTTGAATCGTTTAGTTTTGCTTTGATTAACTGTTTTGCTTTGATTAACTGTTTCGTTTTGCTTTGCTTTGATTAACTGCTTTGTTTCGCTTAACTGCTTTTCTGTTCTGGGTTTCAGTGTTTTGTTTTGGTGTTTTCTTTCTTTTCGCTTTCAAGCTTAATTTTTGTTTCTGTCTTGTCTTTTCAGGAGCTGAGGGTCTGGAGCGGGCAGGCTAGTTGTCCCCATTTGGTGGTGTTTCTCCTGTCACTGAGTGCTGTGTGCATATTATTGCAGTGAATCTCGCTGGAGTGTGTGTGAGCTCTGGTGCACGTGTGGGTATTTATCATTGCGGGCAGTACTAAAGCCCTGTATCTAGCCTGCCTTGCTACTGGTAAGCCCCAGCTCCAGAGTTAGTGTTGTAATTTGTATTGTGACGTTCTATTCCGGCAGCTTTGTGCTGTTTGCCTTTTATATTGGCATTTTATTTCTGTGATATCGTATCAAATGCCTTTCTTCTGTGTTTTTAATCATTTCTGGTGATTGAATAAATATATATTTTTCCTACTAAACATATCCACATCTCATTGTCTATGTGAGAAATCGAACCTGTGTGCCCTTGTTGGGTATTTCCCTGGATAATTAGACCAGGGTGGCGTAGTCGCTACATGCTGTAGAGGTAAACTTCCTGAGAGTGGTATCATCCGAGAACTCTCTCAGGGTTTATTTTTTTTTTCCTTTACTCCCTTGATCCACTCGCCTTCGCCACATATTCTAATCTTTTCTATTTGCATAAGTAATGTTTAGGAGTCTAACATTTATATTTCCTATTGACACACTAGAGCCAATGAAATAAATAACCATCTTAAGACTAATACTTTTGTGCCTAAGACTTTTGCACAGTACTGTACTTTAACAACATTAATAATACAAAGCTCGTTCCACCAATCCACCCAAATCAATTATTAAAACTAAGCATAATTATGTTATTACAAAACGGAGCACTGTCCTTCACAATGACATTTATTTATTTATGTAGAAACACATGATTGGTTTTGTATGAGAAACGTTAACTAATATTTTAAGTGGACTTCAGAAATAAAAATGAAGGAGATGTAGTGTTATGGAGATGGCAAAGGGGGATACCATAGTTTAGGAGGAACAGCTGTTGCCCCTCAAGCAGTTACTTTACGCAAACAGTTCCAGTAAAAAGCCCATCTGTTGAAATAAGGAACAACAGTGTTTCACACTCATTTTGGCCAAAGGCATTTGTGACTGAAGCAGTATGAGTTTATATGTAGGAGATGAGCATGTGCTACTGAATATGAAAAGTCTTTCATTTTTGGATTTCATGTAATTTCCTTATGTATAATTTGAATGGATAGTAAATTATGATAAGTGCAAGCTCTGCATTTATAGCAGTCGTATTTCTAAAGTCACTCTGATAAACAGCAACACCAGCGAATGAAGTTTCAGAGGGAGGCAGTCTCTCAAGCTACCTTTTAACTCATTGCAATATCATTGAGCTCTTATAGTGTGGCTTGAAAGTGAGGCAGGGCAGCTGCCAAATACAGCAAAAAGTCAAGTGAGGGTAGACATTGGTTCAGTGTAACGCTGATATGTTTAATACGCTTTCAATCAAATGTAACGGGTCTCCACATCTTGCTTTGAATGAGATAAATTGATGTAAGTTTGCAAAGTAAACAACTAATCGACGCAGACAACAGCACTTTTTGGTCAAAATTAACTATAAAATGAATTGAAACATGAAATGCTAGTGAGACGCTTGAGCACTTGCTTTTAAATGTGGCAGCTCATGACTTCATGAAACCTACTGTTTTTACCAAGGAGTAGATGACAAATTATCCAAAAATAAGATGACTATAAAATAATAGGCGAATAGATAAAATATTCTTGTAAAACATAATTGTACGTATTAACACCTTTAGAAACATACAAATGTTTATGTGTAATGTTTCAATCAATTAATATTGAATTTATTGAATTAATCAGCTAATTCTATATACAGGTGAAACTCGAAAAATTAGAATATCGTGCAAAAGTTCATTAATTTCAGTAATTCAACTTAAAAGGTGAAACTAATATATTATATAGACTCATTACAAGCAAAGTAAGATATTTCAAGCCTTTATTTGATATAATTTTTATGATTATGGCTTACAGCTTATGAAAACCCCAAATTCAGAATCTCAGAAAATTAGAATATTGTGAAAAGGTTCAGTATTGTAGGCTCAAAGTGTCACACTCTAATCAGCTAATTAATCCAAAACACTTGCAAAGGGTTCCTGAGCCTTTAAATGGTCTCTCAGTCTGGTTCAGTTGAATTCACAATCATGGGGAAGACTGCTGACCTGACAGTTGTGCAGAAAACCATCATTGACACCCTCCACAAGGAGGGAAAGCCTCAAAGGTAATTGCAAAAGAAGTTGGATGTTCTCAAAGTGCTGTATCAAAGCACATTAATAGAAAGTTAAGTGGAAGGGAGAAGTGTGGAAGAAAAAGGTGCACAAGCAGCAGGGATGACCGTAGCCTGGAGAGGATTGTCAGGAAAAGGCCATTCAAATGTGTGGGGGAGTTTCACAAGGAGTGGACTGAGGCTGGAGTTACTGCATCAAGAGCCACCACACACAGACGGGTCCTGGACATGGGCTTCAAATGTCGTATTCCTCTTGTCAAGCTGCTCCTGAACAACAAACAACGTCAGAAGCGTCTCAAACGCTCTCAAATTCCAAATTTGAGAGCAAATTTTGCATCTCATTTGGAAACCAAGGTCCCAGAATCTGGAGGAAGAATGGAGAGGCACACAATCCAAGATGCTTGAAGTCCAGTGTGAAGTTTCCACAGTCTGTGTTGGTTTGGGGAGCCATGTCATCGGCTGGTGTTGGTCCACTGTGCTTTATTAAGTCCAGAGTCAACGCAGCCGTCTACCGGGACATTTTAGAGCACTTCATGCTTCCTTCAGCAGACAAGCTTTATGGAGATGCTGACTTCATTTTCCAGCAGGACTTGGCACCTGCCCACACTGCCAAAATTACCAAAACCTGGTTCAATGACCATGGTATTACTGTGCTTGATTGGCCAGCAAACTCGCCTGACCTGAACCCCATAGAGAATCTATGGGGCATTGCCAAGAGAAAGATGAGAGACATGAGACCAAACAATGCAGAAGAGCTGAAGGCCGCTATTGAAGCATCTTGGTCTTCCATAACACCTCAGCAGTGCCACAGGCTGATAGCATCCATGCCACACTGCATTGAGGCAGTAATTAATGCAAAAGGGGCCCAAACCAAGTACTGAGTACATATGCATGATTATACTTTTCAGGGGGCCGACATTTCTGTATTTAAAATCCTTTTTTTTTATTGATTTCATGTAATATTCTAATTTTCTGAGATTCTGAATTTGGGGTTTTCATAAGCTGTAAGCCATAATCATAAAAATTATATCAAATAAAGGCTTGAAATATCTTACTTTGCTTGTAATGAGTCTATATAATATATTAGTTTCACCTTTTAAGTTGAATTACTGAAATTAATGAACTTTTGCACGATATTCAAATTTTTCGAGTTTCACCTGTAATTTTTGATTAATGAGATTAGTTCGACATTTAATGCCATCACATTTTACACAGTTGATGCATTACCTAATTTAACATTATAACTGTTTCACTTGGTTTTGATTTCTTCTGCCCTAATCAATGTTTAAAATTTTTTTTTTTATCACATTAACCAACTAAAATTTAAAGTGCTAAATTAATACAAATGTTGTAATCATTTAATCATTCATTAAGCATTTAATTTATATATTGTTTGCCATGGAAAACTAAAGGAGTTTTCAGAATATGCCAATAAACAAAATAACCCACAAAAGCACCATCAAATAATCATAAAACCCATGCATTTTATTCATTCGCTGTAATCCAAATCTTCAGATTGCTCTTTGTGAGTAATAGACCCAAATTCAAGCTTTTTATTCAATGATCTCTGTGTCCATGTGTCCATCTGCCTTACCAATCCCGCATTGATTTCTTTTTCCAGAAAAAAAATTAAACTCAAGAAGTACAACACCGGATTTACGGCAGTGATGTTGAATGCTCATTGGCTCTCAAGTGTCTCCTGATGATTTGCGACATGCTGTATTCTGTGATAGATATTTGGAGGTAGGTGTGGAATTAGTGGCTGTAAAATAAATATCAAATAATATATTGTAACTAAAAGTATTGTCTCTGTAAATGAATCTGCCTTTTACATCTTTATATTGTTGAAAAGTGGTTCTGTTTAATGGGTTGAGTTAGGGTTAATGGATCTAAAGTACCTATAAAACAGTAAAAATGTACAAATATATTTCAAATTGGATTAGTGTATTCAAATATACAGTACTTGTCATGGATTCGTAAATATTTCACATTTCTAAACATGTAAATACGTAAAAATGTTTACATTTTAGATGCTTTAAAAACATCTATATTGTACGTTTTAGCATCTATCCAAACAAACAAATATATACATTTAAATTATAGTACATGAGCAGAGCGAGGAGTGCATGTTTTTGCCTGGAGCGAGGAGCAGGTTTTTTTAAAATATTGGAGTGTCATTTTCTCTCGCTCCAAGAGCACTCCACTAATTCTCCATCACGGGCACAGTACCTGTTATTGGCCCTTAATGCAATAAATCAATACGTGTTAAGCATTGTTAAACACTATTTGCATGAAGGAAAGATGGAATTTCTGATATAACCAGAAAGCATGTGATAAAAAAAAAAAAAATACAATTTTAAAATATATTTAATGACGGGACAACGAAGGAGAACACGAGTGGAGAGGTGATTGCCACAATCAAAGTTTCATTGTGAAATCCTAAAAGACGTGTCCAGAAAACACGATGATAATCCATTCACATGAGGAGAGAAAATCTAAAGGTCAGTAATACATATATCCCCTATTAAATATTTTTAATAATCATATCAACATTCTAATCTAATGCATCTCAATCTTAACTGTAGGCGATTATGTCCCGCATTAAATAGAATTAGAAATATAACTTTTAAAGACTTAAAACACCAACTGAACTAATCAACATGTTAATATTGCATAGTTTGACTTTAATCGATTGCCATCTAAATTATTTTAGTGCTGTAAGCTAATTCATGCATTATATAGTTACTAGTATTTCTAAAAGTGATCTCTGCATTAGACATGTAGTTCCCTTTCAAAAAGCTACACTGAAAAAGCACTTTGGGAACAACTTTAGGTGCAACCAGCTGTGAATATGTGTGTTCAAATAGAGAATTTATAGCCTCTGCCAGTGTAGTCATTGGATGCACCTGTGGCAGGGCTATAAATAGATGCGTCACAGGCGCATCGTCAGATCTTTTGTCTTCAGATCACTCTGTGTGTGTGCTTCATGAGTCTGTCAGAGCTTTCTTTTCTCTGTTAGGAGTTAGACATTTTTAGGCAGTGCGCAGAAAACCTTTCTCCTCATCAGTCCCTTCCCTTCTTTGATGACCTCCATGACGAGCTCTCTCGTTCATGGAGGAAACCTTATACTTCCAGTGTCCATGTGCCCTCAACGTCGATATATTAGACTATCTTGGGTGCTGAGACACGGGGGTATTTGATGATGCCTCCGGTTGAAGAGACACTTGCGGGTTTGGCATCATTGCTTAAAAGACCCTCACTCCCCACTAAACCGTGCAGGACTACCTCCATGCTAGTAGGGAAGGCTTATCAGGCAGCGGGCCAGGCTGGTGCTGCTCTGCATACTATGGTAGTGTTGCAGGCATACCAGGCTGATCTGCTGAAGGACCTGAGTGCGGGTACCATGCTCGACGAGGAAATTTCTCTGAGCTTTGTCGAGCCACGGATATATCTCTCTGTGTGACCAAGCAGACAGCCCATGCCATTGGCCGGTCTATGTCTGCTTTGGTCAGCACGGAGAGACACCTATGGCTCAACCTATTGGGCATCAGAGATAAGGACAAATTTTTCCTTCTTGATGCCCCGGTTTCGCTTTCTGGCCTATTTGGAGACAGTTATCTATGGATACAGTTATCTCCAGGTTCCAGGAGGCGAAAAGTCATGAGGAAGCATTTGGGCAGTTTCTTCCTCACCGCACTCAGGGGGCGGGGTCGTCAGCCACCCAGACCCACCCCGGTCCTGCTAGAAGCGTGGCAAGTCGTGCTCCCCCTCGTAAAGACTGGGGACAGGCTCGTCGCCCTCGGCAGCCCCCAAAGCAAGACCTCAGGGGGGGTCATTTCTAAAAGGAAGAAACCATGATGGCCTTGCACACAGCCTTGTGGGGGTAGTCCCCTCGAGACGGGGCGCATGTTTCATCCACTTCGGCCCTCCCTGTACCCCCACGAAAACTCTCCTTTCCCGCCGCCTCTGGTGTTTCGGGAGTTAGAGGCTTCCTACGAAAAGTTGGGTGTACCGTTGCTTCCTGCCTTAGTCCAGGACGCGGAACACTCGACATCCCCTCAACAGGAAGTGCCAAAATGAATAACCATCTCAGAGAACCTGGCAGCGTGGAAACTTCTGCCAGGTATTTCTATGTGGGTCCTGAGAACAGTAGAAAAGGGCTACAGAATTCAATTTGTTCGCCACCCTCTGTGTTTTAACAGAGTGGTCCCCAGTACCGTAAAACTGGAGCAGGCATGTCTACTATGGAAAGAACCGCAAAATCTCTTGGTTCAAAGGGGCCATAGAACGTGTTCCCCTTCCAGAGAAAGAGTCAGGTTATTACAGCAAATACTTCCTGGTTCCCATTAAGGGTGGGGGGTCCGATCTTGGATCTTCGAGGCTTGAATCGCTCAGTCAGGGGGTTCAAATTCAAGATGCTAAATATCAAGACGGTCGTGCCACAGATCAATCATCACAATTGGCTGGTCATGATCAATCTCATTGATTCAAATTTCATATATAAATTCTGCCACAGCACAGGAAGTTCCTGAGGTTCGCTTTCGGGGGTGAAGCCTTCCAGTATTCGGCCTAGCCCTATCACCCTGCACATTCACGAAATGCATGGATGTAGCACTGGCTCCTTTGCGACTCCGGGGCATCCGCATTCTGAATTACATAGACGACTGGCTGATACTAGCACAGTCTCAAGAACTGGCAGTTCAGCACAGGATATTGTCTTAGCTCATTTGGTTTCTCTGGGTCTGAGACTCAACGTCAAAAAGAGTATTCTCTCTCCCACTCAGGGAATTACCTATCTGGGAGTTATATGAAATTTGATCACGGTGTGGGCACAATTGTCTCCCACTCGAATCACATCCATTCAGAACACCCTGAGCAAAGTCAGGCTAGGTCAAGGTTGGACTGTTCGTCAGTATCAACGAATACTAGGTCTCATGGCGTATGCATCCACGGTGATTTCTTTTGGGCCTTTTTGCACATGAGACCGTTTCAGCTGTGGCTAAAAGCTAGGGGATTTCATCCAAGGGCCAGTCCCCTAAGGCAAATAAGGGTTACGCGCCATGCACTTCGTTCCCTTTCTATGTGGTTCAGACCCCAGTTTCTTACCTTGGGTCCCACTCTAGGTGCGTCTTGTCGTCGCAGGTTGTTAACGACAGACGCCTGCCTGACGGCTGGGTAGCAGTCTTAAGTGGTAGTCCAGCTCACGGGGAATGGGAGGGTCGGCAACTCGATCGTCACATTAACTCTCTTGAGTGTAATGGCTGTATTTCTGACCCTGAAATACTTCCTCCAGAGGCTGCCATGTCTTGGTGCGGGTGGACAATACAGCGGTAGTCTCTTACATAAACCATCATTTTCTGGCATGTTGGATTCTCCTTTGGGCCCAGGGCAAGCTCCTGTTACTCAGGGCAGTTTATATCCCTAGATGCCTGAATGTGGGAGCAGATTTACTGTCCAGATAGAAGATCTGGGGGGAGTGGAAACTCCACCCCGAGGTAGTGGAACAAATCAGGGTGAGATTTTACAGGGCAGAAGTGGACCTCTTCGCATCTTAACAGACAGTGCAATGTCCCCCCTACTTCTCTCTGAGTCACCCAGATCCCCTCTGGGTCTGGACGCGATGGCGCATACATGGCCTAGAATGTGTCTGTTTGTGTTTTCCCCCAGTTTCTCTGCTCCCGGGAGTCTTGGGCAGAGTTCGCCAGCAAGGGTCTTGCCTCTTACTAATAGCGCCGCGGTGGCCGAAGAGGGTATGGTTCTTGGATATAATATCTCTCCTCGACATCCCGCCTTGGGCGATTCCGGACAGGAAGGACCTTCTTTCTCAGGTATAGGGGACAATATTTCATCCCGGCCCGAATTGTGTAACCTTTCATGTTTGGCTCCTGAAGGATACCAGCTGAGGGACGCAGGGCTTTCTCCTGAGGTTATCGAGACCATTTGAAGTGCTAGGGCTTCCTCTACGTGGAACAAATCTGGGTGAGATTTTACAGGGCAGAAGTGGACCTCTTCGTCTCAACAAACAGTGCAATGTCCCCTCTATTTCTCTCTGAGTCACCCAGCCCCCCCTGGGGCTGGACACGATGGCGCATACATGGCCCAGAATGCGCCTGTATGCGTTTCACTCTACTAGAAGTTACGCCAAAAAGTGGGGTGTCTTTGAAAGATGGTGCAGTGCACATAATGCAGATCCAGTTAACTGCCAGATTGCTTCAGTTCTGGACCTTCTGCACGAAAAACTGTCAGCAGACATATGCCCCACTACTCTCAGAGTCTATGTGGCCGCCATTTCGGCTTCCTCTCCGCACACATTCATCAGTTTTATAGTTTGGATGTTCCTGCCACTCTGGGCTCTTATGTCCTGAGTCTACATCTCAAGCTCATGTCTGAGACCTCTCACAGTCTTGTCAGCACACTACACAATCGTAGGGTGTCTGGACAGCCACAGTGCGGCGGCGTGGGTATTCTCGTTCCCAAATCGCTTTTTCAGCGCAGTATTATAAGTGTAGCTTTTTGAAAGGGAACGTCTCGGGTTACTTGAGTGTAACCCTTGTTCCCTGATAAAAGCGGAACGAGGTGCTGCACTTCATTGCCGCACTGGGATGCCCCAGGACTGCTCTTCAGAAAAAAATAGCTGACGATGCACCTGTGACGCATCTAATTATAGCCCTGCCACAGGTGCATCCAATGATTACACCGGTAGAGGCTATGAATTCCGGTCAATGTTCATTGACGTGTTGCACACATATTCACAGCTGGTCGCAAGTAAAGTTGTTCCCAAAGCGCTTTTTCAGCGGCATCTTGTTCTGCTTTTTATCAGGGAACAAGGGTTACACTCAAGTAACCCGAGAAGTTTTAATAGTCTTATCTAGTTTTGATAAAAAAAAGTGTAGAACTTTCTGAAAATACATTTTTTTCATTCACATAATTATAGGACCAGCTTAATTAAAAGAAGTGTAGTGAAAATGCATTTTATTTAAGCGGCATCCTCCACCGTATTCTCCCCCATCAGCGTTCTCGGAAAGACACCCATGGAAACAAGTTCAGCAGGAGATGCTGATGTAAACACAGAGAAGGTGTACAACAGTAAAATCTACCATTTTTGGTATTTTGAAAAACATGTTTTTGATATCATATATTGTTATATAGGGCTACTTTTTATATCATATTTTATATTAAATTATATTTCAGATCTGAATAGGTTTAACCTGAAAGCTATGTAAATTTCAAATTGAATTGAAATAGAAATTAAGAGCCTAAACAATTAGGCTACCATTACCCCTAGGAAGGACAATGAATCATTTAAAATTAAATTATCTATATATAGAGAGAGAGAGAGAGAGATAAGACGATCGCTTCACACTCATATCACACAAACCAGCGTACACCCTGTACACTTAAATATAAAAGTTTAAATGTTACATCAATGAGATGTTATTTAAATAAATAAATATTTTAATATTTTTGGAACTACAACGTCCAACGAACATTTGCCTCAGCATCAGATATGCTCAAAGATCAGAAGTTGTCTGATTTTAATACTAATGCTGTGTCTGAATATGCATACTTTCCTGTTATATACTGTATGTAGCCAAGTGGAGAAATTTCATGTAATTTAACTCTAGTCATAAATTGGATGTAGCCCCTTTAAGAACCGGAATTTGAAACATCAGAGGTTTGTGACACCCACTTTCCAGCACTCTCTTGTGTTGGGGACATAAGAACATACGAGGTGCAAAAGAGCTCCTGGTTTTGTTCATAATTTTCTTGGGTATATATAAAATTTCACACAAAATGCTTATAAATTGCATCAAATATGTGTTCAGAAGAGTTGTATGTTAAAATTGAGTGTTTGTTATGGGTTGTTTTTGAAGGATACATATCGATTGCATGTGTGGAGTTTAACCAAGTTTTGTTGTACATGTGAGAATTGGGTATGTAAATTTAGAATTAATCATATCTCATTTAATGATTTATAGCCTATAGAGTTTTACAGTTAAGTGAATAAGTGCAATACATGTTAAATGTGAAAACGTGTAATGAGAATTATATTGTTTTAAACTGTTAAACATTTCCTTATAGCCTGGTTAAAAAGCATAAAATGCTTTGAGAGATTTAAGCATGTTTTAAGGTGATGTATGCTTAAGTGTGGGTAGGCTAATGCACTGTTTGCATTTTCATTTAACATTAGCTTCTACCAAATTTTGTTGTATCTTATTTAATTTTTGTATTTCATTTCCGTTTTCAATTGTACAATTTTTTACACACACACACACACACACACACACACACACATATATATATATATATATACACTGCCTCATCGACAGCTGTTTTTCCCCCTCTTTTTTCAACAGATGTCAGAATAAAACCACCAAAATGTTTGTGTCCTTTGTTGTTTCTTTACAACCCACCAGCTCCATATAGTACAGCAAAAACAGTATGCAAATGGAACAGTATTCAGAATCCTCAGTATTCATAAAACAGTAAGTGAGATATACCCAGATGAGTGTACTATTTCCGGCGATTTTCAAAAGTCGAATCACCATCCACCATTTTAAGGATTTCTCGTTTTCTTCAAATGTGTATTGGTGAAAAAATAAATGATGAGAGAATTTTCATTTTTGGTTGAACCATCCCTTTAAGCCTGGAAGCTCCTGTGCCACCCATGCTCTCTCCAGAGATGCCTATACCTTAGTATATTTATGCTCATTAGAGTAGTTCCTCTCTCCCCACCTTAATTAAACTGAATTGTGAGCTGAGTGCTTTACGTGATGTGTGGATTTGCTGCCTATATAGAATGTCCTAAATTAAAAACTTATGAGTTTCAATGTTGGTTAAGATATAGTCATAGAAGGAAGTTTCCTAGGCCGGAGGCAACAAGGCACACTAGGTTTTGGAACAGACCCTATATGTTGCTCTGAATAGCTGGTTCTCAATTTCTGCCTTAAAAACACTGTAGCAGAAATAAAATGCCTGCATACTCAAATCACCATTCAACAGCAGTTTTCTTTAGGCTCTCAGAGATTTAGATGAGAATATGATCAATTTTGCCTTTTATTTGATCTTTTAGCGGTTGTAAATGACAACATTAAACTATTAGAGCCCTGAGAGCACTCCAGTGCCCCTAAAGATAACTTATATCTCTCCATTTTCTCCCCAGCCAGGTCCATTTAAACCACCAACTGTCTGTTTCCATAAAAAAGTCAACTGGGGCCTGAGAACATGGCAGAGTCTCTCTCGCTCTCACTTTCTCTCTCTCTCTCACACCATGGATTTAGAATAACCCTAGTTGCCTCATTTAAGTTGGTAAAATGACAAGGTTTCCCGTCGGCTCCAATCTTTAGAGGAGGTGCTACAGTGGGTTTTGTGTGCGTGACCAAGTGTGTGTGTGTGTGTGTGTGTGTGTGTGTGTGTGTGTGTGTTTCCAATGGTGAGATTCTGGGGCATAAATGACACTGACTCCACATGGGAACCACCAGCCATCATCATTTCTATCTTTCCTGTGTGTCCTCTTTGCTACAAGGTCATTCGCAATGACTGGCATAAAAACAAAATGGTCAAAAGCAAGAAAGAAATCTACCATGAGACTAAAAACATAATACAACATTTCTTCTTAAAAAAAGTAAATGGATATCAATCAATCAAAAGATTGTAAATATTTAATGTAATTCACAAATAATATTTTTTTCTTGTAGTCTAAACAGCAAAAACCCACATGAAATCTGATATTATCAAACCCAGTCAGCGGCTTACTCCATCTCTGCACGGCAGCGCAGCTTTGCCCCTGAGCGCTTCGACAGCGGTATTAAAAGATACATTTTCCCCAATAGAGTGTTTTTCTCTAAAAGAGCAATACACAGTTGCATTGAACGTCCTTTTCAGGATGCGTCTTTATAAAGATGTCTTTCCGCCCCGGTGTAGTTCCTGGATGCGGTCGAGTTCTCTCCGCTCCTCATGGTCACATGCGCTGCCTCCTGTGTCTGAGCCTCACTGCGAGAACCTTACCATGGCAACGCTGTAGTTGCGGCTTTCCATCCTAACAAGGAACGCCACTCCAGCTGCCCCCCACGTCACTCTTTCTTCCCACGGGATTGAGGACGACCCGGCTGGCGATGGAGGCGATTTGGGGATGGCAGCGGGCTCGGTTTCGTTGACACACTCGTTGACTTCTGCCCGGGCTCGGGGTGACAGCGGCTTGCCTCACGGCCAGTCTGCCTATCCTCTTGAGCCCCTGAGCTTGATGATGAGCTCGCCGCTACATCAGAGAGAATGGCCGACATGCTTGCCCAGGCTGCCATCAGCGTGGGGTTGGACTGGAATCCTCCATCCTCTCCAGAGCCTTTACGGCTGGATGATTGGTTCCTCGGGTCTGCGCACCACTCACAGCCATGCCCCCCCGGTTCCTTTCTTCCCGGAAGTGCATGATGAGCTGACGAGGTCGTGATGGGCACCTTTCACTGCCCATAATCGATCCTCTCGCTCATCCGCTCTCACTACCCTCGACGGCAGAGTGGGCAGAGTGGCACGCACCGTGAGTTTATCACCCCATCTGCTGCCAAACTTTCTTGTTTCCGTTTTTTACGGGAAGGAGTCCCCTTGCAGCAGGTGTCCCGATGCATCCTGATCACCACAGACACTTCCAAACAGGATTGGGGCACCGTGTGCAATGGGCATGCAGCCGCGGGCCATTGAAAGGTCCCCCTCTGTGCTGGCACATCAATTGCCTAGAGTTGTTGGCTGTACTTCTTGCCCTGCAGAGGTTTCTCCCGCTAATTCGGGGCAAGCACTTTGCGGGTTCGAGCACAATCTACGAGAAGTGTGGCATCCTTGTGGGCACTGGCCCATGGCACCTCCTTAGCAGACATCTGCAAACAAGTTGATCCAGTGTGCCTTCTATCCCAGGTTATCCACTAAGCGTCGCTCCCTGGATGTTCTCCACCCTAGCCTTCTGGCCAGCGAATTCAGTGGAGCAATTCACGTCCAGACCAACTATGAGTCACAGGTGCTCTGTTTCCATGGAAAGGCTGATCATGACAGCTTGCTGCTAATGAGCATCACCTGATCACCATTAGTTCTCGGGCTATATCTACCTTCCTCTGTCTTGTGTTAGTTAGTTGCTTGATTGTTTGTTTAAGTCATGTTGCCTACCACTCTCTCCCTTTGCCCTAATATATCCTGTATCGTGTTCTGTATTGGCTACCAGTCTATGCTGTGTGCACCGGGATTGTGGTTACCATCCTGCCTGTTGCCTTGCCTCCTTTGACATGTCCCCTGAGTTTCTTCTCAGCGATAATTTGCTGCACTGGGCACACAACCATTATGCACACAAGCCTACGAACATACTACTCTCTCTATATTGCTCGAGGATCTACACTACATGATCACTAAGCACACAAGCCTACGAATACACCATCCTTCTCCACGCTGCAGCCGGTACCAGGTAACCTTTGACGCATTACCAGCCTAGCTGTGTTTATTAAACAAACTGTTCTTTTGTCTCATCTTTCCTGACAATTGCTTAATGAAAATTTCCCCCTAGTACCACTTAGCGTCCAACCAGCAGTAATATTGGTGTTAGACAGTTTGAACATGAACACCGCACCGGTGTGAAAATTATGATATTATGGCAAGTCTAGTATAGCCTATAGCGACAAAAGGTCTGGCAATGCACGAATATGAGCAGGGTGACCAATAAGTAAGAGAATGGATTAAATTGAAAAAAATCACTCTCATCCACTTAAAGGCCCTCAAGTGGACAGTCTCATGTCTCAGGGTTCCTCATATCTAGTCTCTGATATGGTTTAAGTATGATTGGAGTGCTTGCCCATCAAACATTGGCAATTATATACAATTTCAACTACCATGTGTTGGCAGAGAAACAGAGAGATATACTGGCACCATTGTGGTGTTTCTGGCAAGAGGGGGATGTCCCTGAATAAACTGGAAAGGGCACCAACATCAAATCCCCGTCAGATTACAGAAGGAGGAAAAGAACCCACAGTATTTGTGATAAGCACATGGTTTTTGAGGATGCTTACACAACAGATTGTATATTAAAAAAATGTCAGTGTTTCCAGTAAAGCTGTACAAAGTTGTAATTTAGAGCTGATGGAGAAAGTAAATGGATCCAGATGGCTCATTGTCTTGGTGCATACAAATACAGTTTATTTGGAATGACAGGCAGTCATTGCCATGGTGTACAAGAATGCCAAAAACAACAAAGTAGGCACCAGGGGAATAGATTCCCCTAATATACCTTTGCTAGGTATATTAATTTGGTTTTGTTTATGGCAACAGCATTTCTGATTGATATTTAATACATACACAGATACAATTTCAGGTGAATCAATGTACAGTATGTTCTCAATTGGAGGTTATTTTGGTATAGTATGGGTCAAATTTGAGCACAATCTCTCATCCAATTTTGTTTAGGGAGTGGGAGTCAGCATTAAACAGCCCAATCACAATCCATTCACTCAACATCAGATACATGGGCCTGTAGCACACACAACTGAAAAGCACTTTCTCAATCTGTAAAGCTCAAATCAGACAAGATGGCTTTATGCAACTTCCAGGAGAAGGTGTTGGCAGGTACCAGCATGTCAGATCACTCTGCAGCCATATTTGAAGTGCCTCCAGGCAGTTATTTTCTATTGATACAATTAGAGTCTATTTGAATGGGGATATTTTCCCATTCCCCGTAATATACAAAATGGTTGGACAAGATTACAATAGAATAACACTTCCATTTCTACAGCTGAAATATTAAAAGGGTCATGTAATGTGGAATTACTTTTTCCTTGATATTTTGACATATAAGAGGTCATTTTTACAATAAAAACATACTGTAAAAAACTTAATCCCCAATTCAATAAAAACATTTATTGAGACCAAGCTGCAAAAATGCCTTGTTCTTTACTTCTGTGACTTCCCTACATTACTAGGGGGGGCATTATCCTGACTGTCTCTACACCAACAACATCAACATCTAATTTACATCATCATGGTCATGAGCACTGGTGTTCACTTTGTAAGCAGATAGAGAGCAGGACAGACAGACCTAGTATGACCTACTAACTATTCCTGAACACCAAAGGAGACCCATCTGGAAGAAAGACACTGTCAAGTGACACTGTCAAGATACAACCCTGAAAAGGAGACCCTGTTTCTGCTTAATTCAGCTGCTCTGCCTAGTGCTGATTTGAGCAAAAACACCTCCTGGACACATTCTTGTACACATCAGTGCTATTTTTAATCATTGGTATATGTAATCATGCACTATATGTGTCACAATCCCTTGTCGTCTGCCTTGTGTTTCTCCTCTGTCATCTCTCCCGAACTACAATTCCCACAATTCCCGGCCCTCATCACTGCCAGCTATCCCTCATTGTTTTCACCTGTGCATGTTTCTTTTGTTTGTTCTGTGACGATTGAGGAGACGAAGAGTGAGGATCTAAACGCAGCTTTTTATTGAAACAGAAAACGGTGCATGAGATACGAACAAAACACTGGGAACAAAAGAAACATCCATGAGGGGATTAAATAAACACAAAATGAACATCAACGAAGGGAACAAGCAGGAACACGGCTGACGACCTGGAAAACATGGACATTACACATTTAACAACTGACAAAGAGTGGTAGAACAACAGGGCTTAAATAAACAGGGATAATGATGCACAGGTGAAAACAATGAGGGATAGCTGGCAGTGATGAGGGCCGGGAATTGTAGTTCGGGAGAGATGACAGAGGAGAAACACAGGGCAGACGACAAGGGATTGTGACAATATGGATGTCTTTGACCATACTGATGCATTTCCGGGAATATGTGCCTCAGTGCATGCAAGACTGTTTGTGTGTCCATCACTGTGCTTTGGACTATGTATATCTGTCATGTGGATGTGTCGTGTGGCTGTGTTTTTCAGTGTGGTATGTTTTTATTTTTTTTTGTCTCATATCAGCGTGGATTGCTTGTGAACCAGTCATAATACAATTCAAGCTTTGCAAAGGAACTGTTATTGAAGGATTAAGGGCAGTTAAGAAACATCATTGGACCTAATCGCAATACCATTAATATTTCATGAACACAGTGAATATTTCGAATGTCATGACTGTTTGAGCAGTTTAATATATTTGGATGCAATGTGTTGGATGTGCGTTGTGTGTAAACCGTGAAATTGAGTTTAATAATGTTGTGGAGCTTGTTCATTCTCTTCCAAATGAGCTTTAAATATGGCTGAATTTGAGGGGCTCCACAATGTTAGCATATCATAAGAGTAGGCATTTACATTGAAGCTTAATAAACTTGCGTTTCAGAAAGAGAGCCAGAGACAGGGTGGAAAATGATCAAATACTGCTAAATTATGATTGTTTTTGGTGAAAATAAATAAAAACTTTACTAACACCTCAGGGAATATAATACAATGATAAAAAAGGTATGTATTACATTATAAGTATTACAATTTTGCCAATGCATATCTATACATGTGACCATCTCATACTATAATGTCTCTGGCTGCCTGGCAACAAATTCATGGGTAACATTTTAAAATAAAGTTGCATTTGTTAACGTTAGTTAATGCCTTAGTTAACATTAGTTAATGCATTAGTTTACATGAATTAACAATGAACAACACTTATTTACAGCATTTATTAATCTTGGATAATGTTAATTAATACACATCTTATTAATGTTAAGGAGTGTGTTAGTATAAGTTAACATTACTTAATGCATTAGCTGTTAACTAACAATGAACAACACCCTTTTACAGAATGTATTATTCTTGGTTTATGTTCATTTATAGATGTATAGTTAATGTGAACAAGGAACACCTCTTTACAATGTTTAGTTATGTTAATGAATATGTAAGCATATACTAATACATTTATCTTAACATTTTAAAGGTGTGAAAGTTAACATTTCTCAATGCATTAGTTCACGTCAACTAACAAGTAAAAATAACATGTCTTTACAGTATTTATGTCTTGTTTTAAGTTAATAATATACATTATATTGTTTCTGTACACAATAAGCTGTCAAATTTATCATGAACAACTACATTACCACAATGCCGAAGAGTGTTACCATGTAAACGGGAGACTAGCTGAAACCTCCGTTCAGCATTGGCTGCTCTGACTGGAGGATCGCTTCGGTAATTCGGTTTAGTTGAATGCAGGATTTTAAAGATTATAAATGGACCCAACTTTGAAGTAATGCTAAAGTTGCAAATTAAAAACTGAATTTTTTTTAAGTAAACGTGAGCGGAGTTTTCCTGTGTAAAACATATTTGACAGTTTTCCTATTATTGTGTATGTTGCTAAAGATTTTATATTTTTAATTATTTTTTATGCAAAGATTGTTACTTTACAATTACTTAATGAGTTACCTTTGCTATTTAATTCTAATAAATGCCCTGCAAATGTTTGTATTTTGTGATTTGCTTTACAATAAGGTCTGTCAATACCTAAAATGTATGCTTTTTGATTGTTAAATAATGTTAGTAAAGAGCCTACACACATTAGTAAAACATAAGTGAATGTTAAATATATTACACTTTACAATAAGGTTCACAAATATGCACAGTAAATACTTACTTTATTAACTTTTGTAATAAACATTGCTTACACAAGCGTCCCACAAAAAGTTGCTGGAATTTTGGCCCATTCCTCCAGACAGCACTAGGATTTGAGGCAGCGCACACTCTCACGGAGTGCCTCATCAGAAGAAATGATGAGTGGTGCAACACTAGGGCCTATAGGCAGTATGTTGCCAAGATCCACTGCGTCTGGATCATGCATCACAGCCAGTGTACGGGCTAGTTGATCAGGACACGTGGCCTTTGATGAACTCTGTTATGCAGACACCAATACAGATGCAGCACTGAGGCATCATAAAGGAGGCTCCTTTGTGCACGATGCAGAAAAAAACATACTCAGAGCCCACTGCTAGTTGTGGGGGGTCAAGATTATCACTTTCAATGTTCCCTCCATGGACATTACCACTGAAGATGACCCAATTCCCCAGACACATTATCACTGTCAGAGTGGTGTCAACCGGATTCATGCCAAAAAGCAAGCCAGCGGCAACCACTGACATTGAATATAACTCCTGTTCTGCATGCACAGCTGACGACAATGGCGTACATGATTCAGGCTCCACTTTGTCCTGTGCCTTTGTTGTAGTCTGAGCTCTAACCAGGAGCAGCAGTAAAAGCTACTTTGCGTGCTAAATCAGAATATTTAGTTTTTTAGTCCTTTTGTCATGCTGAATTGTTTGCTTACTCATATGATCATCCATAGAGATGAGCGAAGACGCAGAAACCCAGGATTCCAAACCTGCTAGTCATGCTCAAATCACAGCAAGAGGCATTATGGAGCTCTCAGGGCCTGGGTCTGGCATGGCCTCTTTAAGATGGTCCACACCAAGTCAAGCAGGGCACTGATTATGTCCATCCATGATATCCATCACATTAGGGCATGTAGTACATCTAGGTGTAGCTATACTGGCTTCAATACTCACCTAAAATCAATCCAATGAGAATAAATTCAGCACTCGTTAACAATACTCACGTAAGTTTCACATCCAGAGAGAAACAACCGATGATCCTGCACTCATTAAGCCTAGGCAACCAGGGCTTCAGAGTGTAAAGTATGTGTTCACAAAGGTGTACAAACTTACAGGCAGACAGAAGTTTGAAACCCTTCAGAAGCGCTAGGCCGTCTTGTGGGTGCTTCCTGAAGGAAATGCTCATAAACCGCACTTCCCAATCGCTAGTGGTTCACAGAGAAAACCGCTTGTATACCAATCTGTAACTATGTTGATAATATCATCATAGTTGATTCTGTCAAGCGAGAATGAAGAAGAGATTGAGCTGACGTGTTCAGGGGGTTTTATAGGTAAAGACACATCATGCGTCATTGGGTGACAACTCTCTAATTCGATTCTCAGTCAAAGCGCAAGTGCAAGAGTTTTCCACTAGTGCTTTCAGTACTGCCTCTGGTGGTCTGCATTCAATAACAACAGCGATGGTCAAAAATATTTTATGAAACAGTCACTGTGTGTAGATATTGCTCGATGCGATAGCCGTATACTGGTTATACATCGATGTATAAACAAACATTTATGCCGACATCACCTGGGGAAAGATAGCACGTGGTGCACACAGCGCTGCAGGTGAGCCCGAACACACTACCTTCCAATTTTAAGCAGGCAATCTGTGATAATTCTGACAGACATAAATCAATAACTAAAGTGAGAAGGTTGTTCATTGCCAAAGTTATTTGTTTTAGTTAGGGTTCCTACTGAAAATAAACCATGGTTTTACTATAGTAGAATTATATTGTAAAAACCATGACTGCTATCACCATGGTTTTCTTAGCAGAAATGATAGTTTTGATTCAATTAACAATGGTTTTACAACAGTGATACTGTAGTTCCCATAGAGTAACCATGATTTTACAATATATTGTCACCATGACAGTAACCATGTTTATTTTGTGGTTACTATGTTTTTACTACAAATGCCAATGCCATGGTTAAACTATGGTAACTGTAGTAAAACCATGATGCTTTTTAATAAGGGCAAACCTGTTGAAGTGTTTACCAAATAGAGTAATCTTACTTTTGATATGGTAGTAATTTTTGTTCTTCGGAAAATAGCAAATACTGTACCGAAACAGTCACCTTAAAACAGTAATACAAACGGAACACCCCTAATATATACAGAATATTTAAAGTAGTTGAGTAGTTAAGTAAAATATCACACAGGAACATAGTTGAGTGACAATTCTTTCGATATCCCTCCAACTTTTCTCATCTCTACAATGAATGTGAACATAAATACCTTTCAATGTTTACAAATGTGTTAGTAGTATATACACTATTTATTATTATTAGCTTTCATATAAATGAACATTAATAAACACTGTGAAGAGGTGCTGTTCCTTGTAAGTTCACATTAAATATATCAATAAATTAACATAAACCAAGATTAATAAATGCTGTAAAAGGATGTTGTTAATTGTTAGCTCACATTAGCTAAGGCATTAGGTAATGTTAATGCATTAAAATACATATTTTAATGTAGCCGGTGGGTTGAAAATAATCACCACAGGACACAAAACTAGTTTAGGGGTGGTTTTATCTGACGCTGTTAAAAATAAATAAATAAAACAGCGGCCGATGGGGTCGTATATTTAAGCAGAATATCCAGACGGCCAAATCACAGCAGTACTAATGTAGGGCCATATCACACTCTTACTCGTGTAATATTGCTTATATACAACTGTTGAATGAACAAGTAAATAAAAATCTGAGTACAGTCATGAAAACACATTTGTCCATGGAACTAATTTCTTATGCGACGGATCAGAATCTGCCATTGCTTGTTCAAACCAAATGATGCATCCAAGCCTTCATTAGTAATTAAAAAATGTCACTTCAGAAATAGTATCTTGGCTTGTGCTGTTTCTACCAAGTTATTGGATAAACAAGGGTGTGTGTGTGTGTGTGTGTGTGTGTGTGTATATGTAAGAGAGTGAGAGAGAGGGAGAGATAGATGGAGCGTGTGCGACCACCTGTTGCCACACCCAAGCAGAGATGCTGTAAGCTTTTTGAAGGTCAGCTTTCTCAGTGGAAAAATAGCCATCCAAGCAGTCCGTATTTCACATTTGCCCGTGCGCAAGAGTCACTCACTATAGAAACTGCAATATTCTCTGACATTTTGAACAGTACTTTCTCTCCAATGTGGAAAGTCCAGTAAGAGGTAAGCGCCTTGAGTTCTATAATTAAATTTATAACCATTTAAAGTATTAAATTAAAGTGAGTTCAATTACATGAAATTTCTCCACGTGGCCACATTAATGTCAAGCAATGTGTAAGTATATGTTTAAATGATCATTAAGCAAGATTAATAAATGTTGTAAATATGCAAATGTTTTTCATTGTTAGTTCATGTTAACTAATGCATTAACTAATATAAATTAAGGCATTAACTATTGTTAACAAATGCAACCTTATTGTAAAGTGTTACTAAGTCAGGTATAGAGCTTTTGAGGAACAAACAATTATTAATTAGCCAATGTGTTTTAGCGGCATCAAATTTCCAAAAAGTACATAAAAGTTTTGTTACAAGTAAACTAGATATACAAAAGAAGAAATATATGAGGATACTTATATTCCACTTTCTTTTGTGAGTTATGTCTGTGAAATAATTGTCTAGGTTACGTATGTAACCTCCGTTCCCTGATGGAGGGAACGAAACGTCGTGTTGAAGAAGCGACACTAGGGGTCTCTCCTGAGCGCCGAAAGATACCTCTGATCTATGAAAAAAGGCCAATGAGAGTTGGCGAACAGTATTTGCATACCCCGCCTCCAGATATGGATATAAAGGCGAGGGAAATACGCTCGTTCATTCAGGATTTTTCTGAGGAGCCGGGAGTGTTCTGGGCACCTCAGCGATGTGGCTGGGAAGACACGACGTCTCGTTCCCTCCATCAGGGAACGGAGGTTACATACGTAACCTAGACGTTCCCCGTCTGTCGCTCACTTCGACGTCGTGTTGAAGAAGCGATACTAGGGGTCCACTTCAAAACTCGCCATGCGCTGAGCCATGTACTGCTTACACAGAAGCGAGCAGGTATTTCTACGTGCACAAGTGACCAACTGTGTTCAGGCTGCACGTACTCTTACACAATGCCCCCAAAAAAGTTGTCAGAATCCTTTTGGTTACCCTAGGGGGGAACAAGGTGACGCTCCCAACTAGGGAACGGGCCAAGCCTGGCTGGGCCTCTTTTCTCTCTATGTTTTCTCGGCATAGAGCAAGAGCAGCCGGGGCCCTTACCGCATCAAGGGAAGGGGGTCTTACCCGAATTCCTATTCTTTTAGGGGGAAAAGACCCTGCGGAGGCCACACCCACCCGAAAGGGGAGGTAGAGGTGGCAAAATACATCACATGGCCTCTTGGGTCACATGTGGGAAGGATGGTGCGGTGGTAGATCCAACCTCGAGGAGGGGGGAGTTGCTACAACACGGCGACCGGAGGGCAGCAAAGGACTGCCTAAGGGAGACGCGGGTCAGCTCGTAAGGTGACCGTACCGTGGAAGTACACACAGGAGGAGTCCACGTAGGAGGCCTAATCGGTTGGAGTACCTATTCCAGTAGGGGTAGCCTGGGCCGACAAGTTCCTCCGCTGAACTGCTGCGGGCCCAAAGGGCTAGGGAGGAATCCACCAGGGACCTATGTCTTCTGGGAAAGAAGCGCACTGTTTTGCCTCGGCAGAGGGAAACGGCGCTGGAAACAAGCGATTCACCCGGTCAGACCGTCGACGTGTACCGAGTTCTACGGGCTCGGACCTGAGAAAACACGGGACGAGACTGACTCAACCCTGAGATTGTAATATCTCGTAAAGGTGTTAGGTGCTGCCCAGCCCGCAGCTCTGCAAATGTCTGCTAGGGAGGTGCCACTAGCCAGTGCCCATGAGGATGCCATGCTCCTAGTAGAGTGGGCTCGAACCCGCAGAGGGGGTGGCACAGCCTGGGTGTGATAGGCCTGCAGAATGGCATCCACCACCCAGTGAAACAACCTCTGTAGGGAGACAGCGTTCCCTTTCTGCTGTCCTCCAAAGCAGACAAATAGCTGCTCAGAGCACCTGAAGCTCTGGGTGCATTCCAGGTAGGCACGCAAGGCATGTACCGGACACAACAGTGAGAGTGCTGGGTCTGCCTCCTCCCGGGGCAGCGCTTGTAGGTTCACAACCTGATCTCTGAAGGGCGTGGTAGGAACCTTGGGCACATAGCCCGGTCGAGGTCTTAGGATCACATGAGTGTCTGCCGGACCGAACTCCAGGCAAGTGTCGTTAGTAGAGAACGCTTGCAGGTCCCCGACCCTCTTGATGGAGGCGAGTGCGATCAGCAGGGCCGTCTTTAGAGAGAGAGCCCTGAGTCCAGCTGATTCTAGCAGCTCAAAAGGGGATCTCTGAAGACCGGCGAGGACCACCGAGAGATCCCAGGAGGGGAACAGGTTTGGCCGGGAAGGGTTTAACCTCCGGGTGCCTCTTAGGATCCTGACGATTAAGTCGTGCTTACCCAGAGACTTGCCGTCTTCTGGGTCGTGGTGAGCTGCAGTAGCGGCAGCATACACCTTCAAGGTGGATGGGGACAGCCTCCCCTCCAACCTCTCCTGTAGGAACAGGAGCACCAACCTAACTGCACACCTCTGTGGGTCTTCTGCCCGGGAAGAACACCAATTCACCAACAGACGCCATTTCAGGGCGTAGAGTTGCCTGGTAGAAGGGGCTCTGGCTTGGTTGATCGTGGCTACGACCGTGGGTGGTAGACCAGCTAGATCTTCCGTGTCCCGTCCAGGGGCCAGACGTGGAGGTTCCAAAGGTCTGGGCGCGGATGCCAGAGCATGCCCCGTCCCTGAGAAAGAAGGTCCTTCCTCAGGGGAATTTGCCAGGTAGGGGCTGTCGCGAGGAGTACGAGGTCCGAGAACCAGGCCCGGATGGGCCAGTAAGGAGCCACGAGAGTGACTTGCTCCTCGTCCTCCCTGACCTTGCACAGCACCTGTGCAAGAAGACTCACTGGGGGGAATGCGTACTTGCGCAGCCCCACCGGCCAGCCGAACCGTTCCCAAATCAGCTGAACCGAGTGGCGGTGAAGCCTCCACTCTCCACCAGGCAAGCGTTGTCGTGACAGCGCGTCCGTTATCACATTGAGGTTGCCGGGGATGTGAGTGGTACGCAGCGACTTGAGTCAGTGCTGGCTCCAAAGGAGGAGACGACGGGCGAGTTGTGACATGTGGCGGGAGCGTACACCACCTTGGTGATTTATGTACGCGACCGCAGTGGTGCTGTCCGACCTGACTAGGATATGTTCGTCCCGAATTAACGGGATAAACTTCTGCAGGGCCAAAAGGACAGTCAACAACTCGAGGCAGTTGATGTGCCAACGCAGCTGGGCCCCTTTCCAATGGCCTGAGGCTGCGTGCCTGTTGCAAACGGCACCCCAACCCGATCTGGAGGTGTCGGTCGTTAACAGGACGCGTCTGGACACCTGCTGTAGGGGTACTCCTGCCCGTAAGAAACAGAGGTCTGTCCAGGGGTTGAATGTTTGGCGGCAGGCGGGGGTGATTGTTACCCGGTGCGTGCCATTGTGCCATGCTCATCTCGGGACTCGGGTCTCAAGCCAGTGTTGGAGCGGTCTCATATGCATCAACCCCAGCGGCGCGACCGCCGCGGAGGACGCCATATGCCCCAGGAGCCTCTGGAAAAGCTTTAAAGGGTGTGACCGCTGTGCCTGGCCTGAAGGCGGCGAAGCAGTTCAACACTGACTGGGCACGCTCGTTGGTGAGGCGTGCCGACATTGAGACCGAGTCTAACTCCATCCCGAGAAAAGAGATGCTCTGAACTGGAGTAAGCTTGCTCTTTTCCCAGTTGACCTGAAGCCCCAAACGGCTGAGGTGCCTGAGCACCTGTCTCTGTGGGCGCATAGTAACTATTGCGATTGGGCCAGAATGAGCCAGTCATCGAGGTAGTTGAGTATGCGGATGCCGGCTTCTCAGAGCGGGGCAAGAGCTGCCTCTGCGACTTTCATGAAGACGCGAGGGGACAGAGACAGGCCGAAGGGGAGGACTTTGTACTGATTGATACACCTGACCATCGAACGCAATCCGCAGGAAGGGGCGGTGTTGAGGCAGGATGGAGACGTGGAAGTACGCGTCCTTCAGGTCTACTGCTGCGAACCAATCTAGATGCCGGACGCAGGTTAAGATGTGCTTCTGCGTGAGCATTTTGAACGGGAGTTTGTGCAACGCTCAGTTGAGAACTTGCAGGTCCAAGATTGGTCGTAAGCCGCCGCCTTTTTTGGGCACAATGAAGTACTGGCTGTAGAAACCCTCCTTCATCTCGGTTGGAGGGACAGGCTCTATCGCGTCTTTGGCCAGAAGAATGATTTCCGCGCGCAGGGACTGGGCATGTTTGCCGTGTACTGCGGAAAAGCGGACGCCCATGAAGGGGGGTGGGGGCTTGGCAAACTGAATTGCGTAACCGAGTCGGTTGGTCCGGGCCAGCCAGCGAGATGGGTTGGGAAGTGAAAGCCACGCGTCCAACCTCTGCGCTAGGGGCACCAAAGGGGCGATCAATTTGGACGTACCCGGCGGGGCTTCACAGCGGGGCGGAGCAGGTAGGCAGCGTTGGGCGGCGACGGGGTGATCCACAGCTGGGGTGCTGAGAAAAGACAGGGGGTGGGTTAGCGACTGAGGAGGAGGTCCTGGGTAGGCGTCCTCTAGACTCGTCGGAACCAGCTGGCCGGGGGACAGTCGTGGGGCTGAAGACAGGTGGTCCGTGTCCAGGAAGCCAGGACTGTTGAGATCTGGGGGCAAAGTGCCGTGAGAACGGCATTTGTGGGCCAGGTGACCCAGAGACATAGGAAATAGCTCTCTTATTGAGAATGTGGGTACTGCAACCCCATCTAAGGGGGGGCGGCAAATTAAAAACAAAAGATTCTCCTCCCGGCCCTCCACCGGGGGACGGAGCGGTCTTACCACCTCCGGAGCTAACATCTGTGTCACTGGGTCGTCCGTCTCAGGACCGCCTGGGAGCCTTCCGGGTCCTCGAGGGAGTCCGGGAGATGGGGGGCGTCTGCTTCCTGCGGTGTGCTCGACGCAGGGGCTGAGAGCTGGGCCCGGGTTGAGGTGAGCAGGTTTCTTAGCCGCAGGGGGATGCCCTCGGCGAGCAGACGGGGCAGGTTTGCGGTGAGACAGGATGTGAGATATGGCCTCCGTCTGTTTTTTCACCGTGGAGAACTGCTGGGTGAAGTCCTCGACGGTGTCGCCAAAGAGGCCAAGCTGAGAGACAGGGGCATCGAGACTGGTGCTGGTAAACAAAAGATTGTTGGCTCCAACATTTTAAGGGTGTTCCACTAAGTTTTCTCCCTGAAACACTGTTTTCTTTGTCTACTGTAATTTGTTTCAGATAGAAGTGCCAGCTAAATTAATAAAACAAAGCAAATTACTAATTTGTTTATGCATGTACATTTGCATGCACTTGATAATGAAAATCCTACAACACGATTAGATTATTTCGTCAATGAATTTCACTCTGTTTACCATTAGGAATCTGGTTTGTGTGACATGCTTGTTTGTTAATTTAGATATCTGCAAGTCTCCAGCTTGCGCTTGGACATGATAGCACTGCTAAACATGTTTCAAATGCTTAATTTGCGGTTGGATGGTGACAGGCTGCCTGAGTCTGCATTACTGAACACATGGCACACAACTCTGCCATGTCCTATGAATGTTAACAGAGAATCACAATATGCTTCAAACAACCTTTGTTCTGCAGGTTCACTCCAGCATAAATAGATCGGTTATTGTGGTCTCGGGGAGAAATGTACTCTTTCTTTTGAACCTCTTAAACATGGCTAGTGGCAGCCTCAGAATAAAACTGTCCGGATATTCTATCTGACATGAGACAACGGATCACAAATATAATATTTATTTTTTATTCTAAGAAGAAATGTTTATTTTATATACACTGGCAGCCAAAAGTTTGGAATAATGTACAGATTTTGCTGTTTCGGAAGGAAATGGGTAATTTAATTCACCAAAGTGGCATTCAATTGATCACAACTGATGTAAAAAACAGCACCATAACTATTTTAATAAAAAAAAAAAAAAAATTTATCAAATCTAGACAGGCCCCATTTCCAGCAGGCATCACTCCAACTCCTAATCCTTGAGTAATCATGCTATATTACTAATTTGGTACTACAAAATCCCTTGCCATTATATCAAACACTGCTGAAAACTATTTGGTTCATTAAATGAAGCTTAATATTGTCTTTGTTTTTGAGTTGCCACAGTATGCAATAGACTGGCATGTCTTAAGGTCAACATTAGGTAAAAAATGGCAAAAAAGAAAAAGCTTTCTCTAGTAACTCGTCAATCATTGTTTTGAAGAATGAAGGCTAAACAATGCTTGAAATTACCAAAAAAAACCTGAAGATTTCAGTGAAAGGTGTACACTACAGTCTTCAAAGTTAAAGGACAACTGGCTCTAACAAGGACAGAAAGAGATGTGGCAGGGCTGATGTATAATTAAACAAGAGGATACGTACATCAGAGTCTCTAGTTTGAGAAATAGACACCTCACATGTCCTCAGCTGACAGCTGCATTGAATTCTACCCGCTCAGCACCAGTTTCATGTACAAAAAGACTCATGTAAAGAGAAGAATCAGGGGTGCAGGCATTATGGGAAGAATTGCAAAGAAAAAGCCACTTTTGAAACAAAATACAAAAAGAAAAGTTTAGAGTGGGCAAAGAAATGTAGACATTGGACAACAGTTAATTGGAAAAGAGTGTTTTGGATTGTGACGAGGAGAGAGATAAGTGCATTGGGATGTGTTAGTTCGAGAGAGAGCCACACGCAGTTGCCGTGTTTGTGTTTGTGTTTGTGTTGTGTGTCTTTGTTTCATTCAATTTTGTTTTGACCATTCAGCCAGTTCCCACATCCTCCTTTCTCATTTTTAACCTTGTTACATTGGTGCCGATGCCCGGGAATGAGGAGTGATGCAATGTTGTGGAGTCCTCGCCACTGCCATCCGCCCAAAGGAGTCGCCGCCTGAACTCGGAGCAACAACCACAGTCCGCGAGGGGCACCCTACCGGCCACCAAAACGCGGAGAGGCGTTCCATCCACCAGGAGTCGGAGGAATTGCTCCGGTCCGCCCAGGGAAGTACGGCTGTCGTGACTAAGCATGCCCGGCCCCAAGTCGGGCAAATCAGACGAAGAGAGGGATAAGTGCTGCGGGATGGGCCAGTTCGATCGAGAGAGAGAGCCACACGTGAGTTTGTCCGTCTGTGCTTACCGTCTGTGCTTACCAAAATTCAAAGTACTGCCCCTAATTGCTGAAGCGGGAAGTGTTTTTGAATGTATGGGCAATGTGGGCCCCAGTTTCCAGGTGAAATGTCCAGAGAGCGGCAACTAATGCAAGTTGTTATTCAAGATGGTTTTAAATGTTGTAAGGAAGTGAAGAGGAATGCAGATTTTAATAACTCTGTCTCCAAACCCCAACCATAAACCTAACCTCCAGTGGAGTTAAAATGCAATCTTAGAGGGAAAATGAAACCTCTGAATTACACTCATCATTTGTGTGTAGTCCTTGGCTTAAGATGACACTGTTTTTTCAAAATTACATGCAACATTATAGTTGTAATTTATTTAGACTTCTTAAGGAATTGTAGTTGCGCATCTTCAAACTTGAAAGGTGAAATGTGTTGATTCAGTTTTTGTGTAAATTACACCAAGCGGCATTGGCTTTTGTGTCTCGTAACCAATAACGAGAAGTTTAACTATCATTCGGTTTCAGAAGGCTTGGAATATAATCCATTAATCTTATTGGCTTCTTTGATGTCTTTTTTGTCCTTTGTAGAGCTTGATGGCCCCTGGTCACTATGCTTTTGTTGTATAAGAACAGTATGAACATTCTTCAAAACCTCTTCTTTTGTGTCCCATGCAAGAAAGAAAGTCATATAGGATTAAAAACAACATGAATAAATGAAGACAAACTCTTTACTTTTGGGTGAGCTATTCCATTAAAATAAAATGTATTTGTAGAGTACTGGGGTAAGAATTTTGCACAGAAAAAAAACAGAGAGTATCTTTTGGAGGTGCCGCTTCATGAAACGATGCATGTGTCTGTATTTGTGTGTTTGTCCCTCAGGGTGTTGTGTCTCTGTATGTTGTATGAGCTCCACAGACAGCACCCTGCCTCTCTGGCAGTGCTTAGAGGGATTTGGCTCTCATGCTGCTCCAAAGAGATTCCTCTTCCTCAGCAGGCTATGTCTGTCGTTGGGAGAGGTGTTGTTGCAGATTTGGTCTGCAGGCATACACCTCAAGTCCTGCTGCTCAGTTGTGTATTTTAACACATCTGTGTTGGACCTCTGCTGTTTCGTTTCACTTTGTTCCTCTTTTTCCTTCACAAATGTATCTTATTTAATCTCTATAGGAACCTTGTGCAGCTAAAGGGGCTCAAGGCACAAAGGTTTTTTATGATTTTCAAATAATGAGACTAGTATTTCTACAGAATCAGTAATACCAAACCAGTTCTGTGCCAACACACTATCGGTTGGCTTTGCAGCACTCATGTGCTTGCATGCAAGAGGGGCGCTCATGTCTAGTGATAGCAGCTGCATTTGTGAACCGTCAGAATGCCTGTCTTGGTGAGATATTGAAAAACTGTGTTGACCTGGTCCATCAAGATGCAATAAGTACCAAATATTATATATAACCATGGAAATAAAGAGTAGTACACAAATGTGCTTAAGGAATTTGCTGACTTTAGTCTTTACTTAAGTCTTCAGTTAAAGTTTAGTTACGAGTCAGTCCACATTTGCGTTTTTGCAAAGTTTTTTATTAAACACAATGTCATAAACTTTGCAAACTTTGGCAAATTCTGCAATTATTTTTTAAAGCACCTAGTTTAACTTATTTATAGTCTGCTAACTTCTGGCGAATCAATGGAATGAAACTGTCAATTGTACACAATGTTTGTTGAACTACAGATCTAAAGAGGTTGAATGGGACAAAAGGAGTGTTTTATAAACCGATTTTAATGTAAAAAGCAGATACTATTACATCCCTGTTTAAATACTAACATAGAGTGTAGTGACATCACTGCAGCATTTGTATTGTGTTTATTTAGATTCCCTCCTCTACACACACTACAAATCCTCTACTCCTAAACCTAACCATGCCTTACAAAAATTAACCATGGTTTTACTACAGTAACCACAGTATCACCATGGTATTTGTAGTTAAATCATAGTAACAACAAAATTAAACATGGTTACTACAATGTTACTATAGTAAAAACCATGGTTAATTTATCCAGATCAAACCCTTCTCTCAACTCCTTGACCTTCACTGTAACCAAATCACTACGAGGAATCACTTAAGTATTATCATAAGTTGGCTAGTATTATAGGAAGTATTAAAGTGGAGACATGGGGAAAAAGTATGACAAAAGGCAGGATTTGAACCCGGATCGCCAGCCTGATAATGTATTCTCACACCAACATATCACTCAGAGCTACACGAGGCAGTACAGTTTGTCATAAACTTGTGTGTTTCCACCAGACTATTTGAGTGCAAATAGTCACTCCGTTCTCCCTTTCTCTTAACCCACTAAACCCATTAACCTGTTAAACATCTCTGCCCGATCGTGAAAAATTCAAACATGCCCGCCTTCATTTGACCAGCAGCTGAGCCCTAAGAAATTTGCCGTGAATGTCTTGAGCTTGATCTCAGCAATGGTTTGTGGAGTTAGTGTAAAAAGCCATTGCCAACAAAATAGACTATTTGCACTTAGTGTAAATAGACACTCCGTTTATGAAAATGTATTATATTCCAATAAATAATCAAAGGATGATATAGCACTAATATATAATAAAACACTACTTTTTGGACATGTCAGTGCAGTTATTTGGTTTACATAACTATTTAAGTGAACTGAGTGCTAAAACAAGGCAGAGATCGTGTGCACATAAACATTGCTACCAGCGTGTGCATATCCTGCATCAGAGGAGGGATCCCAAGAAAGAGGAGAAAGGGCTTATAGGATAGGAGACCTCTGCCTTGTAATGCAGGCTAATAGATGGAAACATGTGTGGAGTCAAAAAAAAAAATGGTTTGGTTTCTTAACCATTTAGATGTATTTTGAAGCTGCTCTCTAAATGCACCCCATAATAATATGTTATGAAAGTGATTGAGGACAGCATGTGATTCATATGTCTGCAATTTTTCAAGTCTTCTGAAGTCATATGATGAGCTTTGTATGAGAAAAAACATGTAAGTCTTTATTCACTGATAATATTTCCTTCAAGTGGGCTGTTAACCACTGCAACTGGATCGAATGAATAATTTAAATAGGCTTTTTGAACTAGATCAACTGTTGCGTTGACAAAACTTGACTTAAAAAAATTATTTGTTCGAGAATCAGATATTGTTAATTCTCTTATAAATGTGCAACATTATCTCATAGGAAGTCAGCATGTTGTTTCCGAGAGTTCCAGCACCCCAAGACTGGCCACATAATGTCGTCTCACTGAAAAGCATCATCTCCTATCAGACACGTTTGCATTAGCTCCAATGTGTTTACCTGCCTTTGTAGTGTGTAGTGTCTCTTCCAGAAGTGTGTTGCATCAATGAGGGAGATCCAGGTTTGCATCCCTCATTGAAATAAGGAAGTCAAAGGCTACATTTTTACGTTACTGATGGTTAGATTAAGGTTTGGGTTGTAGGGTACAGTTTATAAAATAAGCATTCCTCATTACTGTTTTACAGCAGAAAACAACATGCTTCACAACTCGCTTTTGGCGCCCCTCCATGGACAATACACCCGGAAATTGGATCTCACACATGCCCATATACCCAACAACACTTACTGCTTTGAAATCTTACATTTTTAGAATTTTGGCAAGCACAGACTGATTTTAACTAATGAAAAGTCAACCTACTTTTTCCGATTTCACTGTGAGATCAGTCTGAATTGTGCCAAGGAGAGTTAGTTCAGATGTCAAAATTTTCAGTGTATACAAATTTAAATTACGGTCTGTTATTCGCAAAAATCTATATCATCCTGATCTCGTTATTATATATGTGTTCATATGCAAAACATTTACGATAAAATAATGAAACTTACAACATGGACATAGTGTCAGCATCTAAACCTTAACATTTTTACATAACAGCTTTAGAAACATGCATTTTATGGTGTTTTGTGGTGTATTTTATGGTCTTTTTTTAGCCACAGCATATTTAACCTTTAGTGTCCCACGGAAAAGAGAATAAAAATGTAACAATTAAATAATGATACAAATTTGATTTTGATTAAAGTGATGGAATCCTCTTAAACGAGTTGACTACAGCACCAGAAAAATTTAAAAAAATAAATAAAACAAAACGTGAAGAGAATGAAAAAGTTATAATTAGGTAAATGCATCAACTAGGTTAAATAAATGTGATGGAATTTAACATTAGTGTCATAAACGAACTATATATTATCAATTGATTAACTTCATGAATACAATATTAATGTGTTCAATCAGGATTCAGAAACATTTGCATGTCTCTAAAGTTACGTAAAATTATTTATATTTTAGATGCAGTCAATGTTATTCAAAACAAGTCAATTTGAGCCAGAACCACACTTTACATTGATCGTATGGCTTCAGAAGGCTTAGAATACAAACCTAGTTCATATGTATTAATCAAATTTCTTGATACTTTTTGTAGTGATTTTATGTAATTCTGACAGTTGGCATCCCCAGTCCTAATTCAATTTCATATTATGTACTGTGCTATTCTTCAAAAATCCACCTTTTTTGTTCCACAAAAGAAATAGTCACAAAACAAGGGTGAAGAAAAAATGACAGAACTTTCAATTTAGGGTGAATTATTCCTTTTAACCAGCTAAGACCAATAAACCATCTTAAGCTGTTTATTTCAGCAGGGGTCTCAAATAATTATTTGATGAAGAGTTTGCTGGGTGTGCCGTGATGCTAAAGTGTGAGAGTTATGGCTATAGTGTTTCATAGAGATGCAGCTGTTTTCATTGCCCTGCTCGTCAACCACCTCCTCTTACGACCGGCTGTCAGGAGGGTTGGCTCATGATGAATGAACATTGTCTACATGATAAAGTCTTCCTGGGAGGTCGTTTGCTCACAAATATCCTCTCAGCCTGGCTTGTAATACTTTCCGTCATAACAAAACATACCGGATCAACCAGCGGTATGCTAGCAGCAAGGCTTTATGGTTAATTAATCACATGGGACACAATTAATCAAGGACTAATTCCACTTTAAAGATTCCTATCAAATTACTCTTTACATTGGGTGGTGTGTAAGTACACAAAGAGAATATCTTCATTTCCACAGTCTTCCAGGTCTGTTCAGAGGTTATGAATTAATAGATTGATTTATTTAGTTCTGTCTGGTACTTATGATATTCATTAGTGTCTGCTGAGCTTGAGCAGAGGAACATATCTCAAGAGTTAAGTGAAGTTAGTGAGAGGTTAAATTATGATGTGCATTTGCAGATGGCTCAGCAATTTATCAAAGGCTTTATAGTATGAAAGAGACAGATGGGAATGAGTATTTCAATCGAATACAGAGGAATAGCCAAACACAAAGCTTTATATTTTACAATTAAATGTTTTTACACTGGTACATTATTTACTAAATTTAACAGATTTAAAATTAACTTACAATTTGGCCAAAATACTTTAAAGAATATTGAGCAAAAAAGAAAGAAGGCAACACTTTAAAATTAGGTTCCATTCATTAACATTAGTTAATGCATTACACATCATGAACATAAAATTAACAATATATTTTTACAGCATTTGTTAATCTTTGTTAATGTTATTTAATAAAAATGCAGTTGCTCATTGTTAGTTCATGTTAGTTTGATGTGCATAACTTGTAACATTAAAAATGTATTAGATATGTTGAAATTAACATTACCTAAGATTAAGTATTGTTCATTGTTAGTAAATGAACATTAACTAATGTTGTTAACTATTGTTAACAAATGGAACCTTATTGTAAAGTGTTACAAAAAATTATTAAAAAAAACAATAAATTAAAATGGGTACATTTCACAAAAAACATGTGCAGGTCACCTCAAAATGAATACCCCAAAATGTGTTATATTTTGCATAAAGAAAATGAAGAGTAATTTTATTATTTACTTTTTCTTTAAAGCAGCATATATTTAAGGCACTACCATAAATACCACCATGATGTATACATACTTTATAATATAACAGCATATATATATATATATATATATATATATATATATATATATATATATATATATATATATACACAGTACTGTGCCAAATTATTAGGCTCTCAAAAATATTTTCAAAAGTAATGCCATAAATAGTTTTGATTGATTGTGCACCTGGACACAGTTTTTTTAAGGTTCTTGGCAGATAGGATGATTCAAGCATCTTGGATAATTCGCCACAGATCACACAATGTGTTTAGTCTCATTTGCTTCTGTCTCTTCATGTAATCCCAGATTGACTCCATGTTGAGTGAGTGACTCTGTGGGGGTCCATGCCATCTGCTGCAGGGCTCCCTGTTCTTCTATTCTATGTTTGGAATCTAAAATCGATATTTTTTATTAACACACTAATAAACTAGAAGATGTGTGTGTGTGTGCATGCATGTATTTATCACTTTGTGGGGACCAAATGTACCCAGTATGATAGTAAAACCTTGTGGGTACATTTTGTCGGTCCCCATGAGGAAAACAGCTTATAAATCATACTAAATTGTGTTTTTTGAACATGTAAAAATGCAGAAAGTTTTCTGTGAGGGTTAGGTTTAGGGGAAGGGTTAGGGGATAGAATATATAGTTTGTACAGTATTAAAACCATTATGTCTATGGAACGTCCCAATAAAACATGGAAAAACAACATGTGTGTGTGTGTGTGTGTGTGTGTGTGCGTGTATTGAATGTACTGTATATACAACAATGTATTTTACAACAATGTCACAGTGCAAAAAATGCTTCTATTGCTTGATGTAAAATATAATTTCTTGTTGAAATGTCTGGGTGAAATATGACCCGGACATGTTCTTGACAGGTTTCATGAGATTTATCCACCTATTCTTTGTCAAAGTTGATGCTATACTTTTCCAAGCAATATTCCCATTAGGCAGGGAAATTACCATTGTCTATCATTCCACATGTCTCTGCTGATCACTACAATGTTTTATAAATCTTTTTTGACTGTTAATTATCCCTTTGTTTTTTCTGTTTAATTTCTTATTTAGCTGTTTTTGATGTACAACATATTCAAATAAAATATTGTGTTGTTAATTTGCAATTCTTTAGATGAATAATAGATATCATCCTTTGAGACTTCTACCCTGGTGACTTCCTCTCTTATAGCAAAGAAAATTGCAGGAAGAATCTTGACAAGGTTACTCTATTCATCTTTGTTTTGCAGTATCCCTCTCTGAGAATGACAAGAATAGAGCTAGCACTATTTAATAGCTGTTTTGCTTCACTTTCCACAGCAATATTTGGTTAGAATCAAATTGCTTTCTGAAAAAGAAGACATATCTGTTATACTGAAAATGTGTTCTCTATTATTATTTTAATTGAGAACAAATTGATCTGGTTATGGCAGTGGAACAAAATAAGAAACTCTGAACCATTTCTGACCATTCTTTGCCGTATAATGAAAGTGAATGAGGACCCGGCTGCCATTGCATCTTAAAACACCATATTTGAATGGATTTGGTCTTTTTGTCACATGACATATTGCTTGGAATATAGTAAATCTTTCATGAAAATTGTATGTATTACCATTATTATTATTTTGGAGATAAACAACCTAGGTCCCCAATTCCTTTCATTTTATGGAAAAGAGTGGCCAGTACATTCTTCAGTATTTCTCCTTTTGTGTTCCACATAAGACAGGAAGTAATTCATGTTTGGAAAGACATGAAGGTGAGTTATGATGACAGAATTTTCTTTTTAGGTCAACTAGTCCATGAACAACATTTCTGCTTGGAAGTTGCATGAGATGACTTCCTCGGCTTAGTATAGAGCAGGGGTTGGCAAACATTTTGACATGGAGCGCCATTTTTCACAAGCATGTGTATGTGCCAAGCACCCCCCCCCCCCCAAAAAAAAACATGCAAATGTATGTGATTTTCCAAAGTTTGTGTCCACTTGTGAATATGTTTCTATTTTGCATTTTTATAATTTAAACGTTTATTTTTCATAACTAATTATATTATAAGCATAATAGTTTAAGATTATGATAACTCAGCTCATGAAAACACGCGTGCATTAGGTTGCCGATGCCTGGTATAGAGGATCCTTTCATGGGAGGAAAAAAACAAAAAAACAGAAGCTTTTCATACAAATTTAGGAGGCACATTTTCTCTGCCAATTATACTGAATGTTTCTTTAAGGAGTATGAAATTACATGAATTCAGTCATGGCTAATGCACGGATAATCTGCACCTCATTATAATATAATTAAACATGTGCTTCATTACAGTTATCTCCACTTGTAAGGCGCGAGAATGCCCTGCAGCAACGTATTGCATGCCCTGCTCAGTAAGTCCCAAATTATATATCATGAATAATCAAGATCATTATCTCTGCCATCAAGTGTTTTTTCAGAGGAATTGCCATAAAAAAACACCCTTTTAATTGGATTATAATTACATGGGAGAGTAAATGCTCATTAAAACACTTTTCCCCATTCTGATGGTTGATGTGACCATTAACTCAAGCTCCTGAATTGTATCTGCATGATTTTAAACATTACATTGCTGCCACACGATTGGCTGATTAGATAATTGCATGAATAAATATATGTAAATGCTTACCTAATAAAGTGACCGGTGAGTATACAATATCACACAGTTGGCAGAGAGTTTGAATAGAAAACAATTGATAATTTTATTATGGCATTCAACTGATCACAATATATAGTCAGGACATTAATAATATGAGAAATGACTATTGCAATTTGAAAAAAAATTAATAATTCAGAACTTCTTAAATTACTCCAACGAGATCTCATAAAAAAAAAATCCTCCACGTGCAGCAATGACAGCTTTGCAGATCCTTGGCATTCTAGCTGTCAGTTTGTCCAGCTACTCAGATCATATTTCACCCCATGCTTCCTGTAGCACTTGTCATAGATGTGGCCATCTTGTTGAGCACTTCTCAGACACCTTACAGTCTAGCTGATCGCCACAAAAGCTCAATGGGGTTAAGATCCACAACACTCTTTTGCAATTATCTGTTGTCCAATGTCTGTTTCTTTGCCCACTCAAACATTTTTGTATTTCTGTTATAAAATGGCTTTTTTTTGCAATTCTTCCCATAATGCCTGCAATCCTGATTCTTCTCTTTACTGTTGTACATGAAACTGGTGTTGAGTGGATAGAATCAGAATCAGAATCAGCTTTATTGCCAACATACAAGGAATTTGTCTTGGTGACAGGAGCTTCCAGTGCACAACAATACAAACAATACCAAAAACAGCAGGAAGACATAGGTAATTAAAACAAAAATAGACTAAAAATAAATAATTATACATATACGTAAATACACTCACCATCATACATACACACATACACACACGTAGTGCATATCTATTACAATCTGATTATAAAGAACAAAATACAGTATATTATGTACAGAGCAATTTAAGTAATTGCAGAAGTGGATATGTTGGATAATATAAATAGACTTAAACTGTGTATTGCACATAATTATTGCTCAATGGGGCAATTTAATTGTTCATTAGATGGATAGCCTGAGGGAAAAAACTGTTCCTGTGCCTGACGTTTCTGGTGTTCAGTGCTCTGAAGCGCCGGCCAGAAGGCAACAGTTCAAAAATGTAGTGGGCAGGGTGAGCGGGGTCCAGAGTGATTTTACCAGCCTTTTTCTTCACTCTGGAAGTGTATAGTTATTGAAGGGGGGGGGCAGGGGGCAACCAATAATCCGCTCAGTAGTCCGGACTGTCCTCTGTAGTCTTCTGATGTCTGATTTCGTAGCTGCACCAAACCAGACAGTTATTGATGTGCAGAGGACAGACTCAATGACTGCTGAGTAGAACTGTTTCAGCAGCACCTGTGGCAGGTTGAACTTCCTCAGCTGGCGAAGGAAGTACAACCTCTGCTGGGCCTTTTTCACAATGGAGTCGATGTGTATCTCCCACTTCAGGTCCTGTGAGATGGTAGTGCCCAGGAACCTGAATGACTCCACTGCTGCCACAGTGCTGTTTAGAATGGTGAGGGGGGACAATGTTGGGGTGTTCCTCCTAAAGTCCACAATCATCTCCACCGTTTTGAGTGTGTTCAGCTTCAGATTGTTTTGACTGCACCAGACAGCCAGCCATTCAACCTCCTTTCTATATGCAGACTCATCGTCATCCCGGATGAGGCCGATGACAGTGGTGTCGTCTGCAAATTTCAGGAGCTTGACAGAGGGATCCTTGGTGGTGCAGTCATTTGTGTAGAGCGAGAAGAGTAGTGGGGAGAGCTCACATCCCTGGGGGGCACCAGTGCTGATCGTACAGGTGGTGGAAGTGAATTTTCCCTGCCTCACAAGCTGTCCGTCAGAAAGCTGGCAATACACTGACAGGTAGAGGTGGGAACAGGGAGTTGGTTTAACTTAGTCCGGAGAATGGCTGGGATGATTGTGTTGAAAGCCGAGCTGAAGTCCACAAAAAGGATCCTTGCGTATGTCCCCGGTCTGTCCAGATGTTGCAGGATGTGATGCAATCCAATGTTGACTGCATCATCCACAGACCTGTTTGCTCGATAAGAAAATTGAAGGGGATCCAGAAAGGGTCCAGTGATGTTCTTCAGGTGGGCCACCACCAGTTTTTCAAACGACTTCATGACCACAGATGTCAGGGCGACAGGTCTGTAGTCATTAAGTCCTGTGATTTTAGGTTTCTTAGGGACAGGGATTATAACTGAGCGTTTGAAGCAGGACTTCACACTGCTCCAGTGATCTATTGAAGATCTGTGTGAAGATGGGGGCCAGTTGGTTAGCACAGGAACGAAGGCACGCTGGTGAGATGCCATCTGGGCCTGGAGCCTTCCTTGACCTTTGCTTCCAAAAGACACGGCACACACAGGAACGAAGGCACGCTGGTGAGATGCCATCTGGGCCTGGAGCCTTCCTTGACCTTTGCTTCCAAAAGACACGGCACACATCGTCTTCACAGATCTTGAGTGCAGGTTGTGTAGCAGGAGGGGGGAGGAGGGGGGTTGCAGGAGGTGTTAATGTTTGTGTGAAATGAAGGTCCGAGTGCGTGTGGGGTGAGAAATTGGGCAGTTCGAATCTGCAATAGAACACATTCAGGTCGTCAGCCAGTTGTTGGTCAACCACAGGGTTGGGGGTAGGAGTCCTGTAGTTAGTAAGTTGTTTCAGGCCACTCCACACTGATGCAGGGTCGTTAGCTGAAAACTTGTTTTTCAGCTTCTCAGAGTAGCTTATTTTAGCCACTCTGATTTCCTTATTCAGTGTGTTCCTGGCCTGATTATACAAGACTCTATCCCCACCCCTGTAAGCACCCTCTTTGGCATGACGAAGCTGTCTGAGTTTTCCTGTGAACCATGGTTTATCATTGTTGAATGATAAAAATGTCCTAGTATGGATGCACATGTCCTCACAGAAACTGATGTATGATGTCACAGTATCTGTGAGCTCGTCCAGGTCTGTAGCTGCAGCTTCAAAAACACTCCAATCAGTGCAGTCAAAGCAGGCTTGTAGTTTCAACTCTGCTTCATTAGTCCATCTCCTTACAGTCCTTACAACTGGCTTTGTTGATTTTAATTTCTGCCTGTCTGTACCAGACAGTGATCAGAGAGTCCCAAAGCTGCACGTGGTACAGAGCGATATGCATCCTTTAATGTTCTAAAGCAGTGATCCAATATATTCCTGTCTCTGGTGGGGCATGTGATGTGTTGTTTGTATTTGGGCAGTTCACGTGTGAGATTTGCTTTGTTAAAGTCCCCAAGAATAATAATAACTGAGTCCGGGTATTATTGTTCTGTGCCTGAGATTTGATCAGCCAGCTGTTGCAGCGCTATGTTCACAGACGCGTTTGGAGGAATGTAAACACTCACCAGAATAAACGAAGAAAACTCCCGCGGCAAGTAGAATGGCTTACAGTTAATAAAGAGCGCTTCCAGGTTAGGACAGCACAACCTCTTTAACGTTGTTACATCTGTACACCAACTTTCGTTGATTTAAAAGCATGTTCCACCGCCTCTCATTTTCCCCGTTTACTCCTCGATGCGACCCGCTCTGAACAGCTGGAGGCCCGGCAGATGTAATGCACTGTCCGGAATGGCTTCACTCAGCCAGGTTTCAGTGAAGCACAGTGCAGCAGAGTTTGAAAAGTCCTTATTTGTATGTGTGAGGAGATGTAGTTCGTCAGTTTTGTTGGGAAGAGAGCGGAGATTCGCAAGATGAATGCTCGGCCCTGCTGTTCGAACGCCGAGCTGACGGAGTTGAACCAACACGCCAGCTCGTTTCCCTCGCCTGCATCTCTGTGGCAAGGTGGAGGGCGGGGCCGGGTCGTGACTCAACACGCCTGGTCCCGAATTAGGCTAATTAAGCCTCCGAGAGGTTAAAGACTGACTGCGGAAGATGGGCGTGAGAGAGATCGTTCACGGACATGTCTGTTGTCTTATGTGTTTGTATTTTGAGTTTTCCATTAAACCTATGATTTATATGTTAAGCCGGTTTCTCGCCTCTTCCTTGCCCATGAAAATGAACTGTTTTACAGTCTCGTAGCATGTTTAAACAACACAGCTGCGCCTCCGACTAAAATGTCGAGCAAAACGTCTGAATATCCAAAAACCGGGAAAAGATTATCTGGTATGTGCTGACGAATGTTCAACAGTTCGTCCCTGGTAAACCTGACTGGTAAAATATTTCTAAACACAGGACAAACAAACAAAAACAACAAAAGAATTGGAGAGCTCCACACCGAGGCAGCCATCTGTGGCGCCATCGTTCGAATTACAACCGAATTAGAATTCAATGAAACTGTCAGCTGAGAACATGTGAGGCATCTATTTCTCAAACTAGAGACTCTGATGTACATATTCTCGTGTTTAGTTGTACATATGGCCTTCCACATCTCTTTCTGTCCTTGTTAAAGCCAGTTGTACACCTTTGTATGAAATCTTCAGGTTTTTTTGCAGTTTCAAGCATTGTATAGCCTTCATTCTTCAAAACAATGATTGACTGATGAGTTTCTAGAGAAAGCTGTTTCTTTTTTGCAATTTTTCAACTAATTTTGACCTTGATGGCTGCTGAAAATGGGGCCTGTGTAGATTTTATCAAAAATTACTTTTTTCAAATAGTGATAGTGCTGTGTTTTACATCAGTAATGTGCTGTCTATACTTTGTGATAAGTTGAATGCCACTTTGGTGAATTAAAGTACCATTTTCCTTCCAAAACAACAAAACATTATTCCAAACTTTTTGCTGCCAGCGTGTGTTTGTGTGTGTGTGTGTGTGTGTGTGTGTGTGTATATATATATATATATATATATATATATATATATATATATATATATATCATTCTATATTTAGGGGTACATTTGGGATTTGACAGAGCAAAGAAAAAACTTTTCTTTTAAAAAAAAAAAAAAAAAAAGCAGAAATGTTTTGGTCTGCTATGTTACTGTCAAAATAAGTAATTTTTCATAGCTTGGGAAAAATACATAGAATTTAAATAGCTACCTGATTTGATAGATTATATAACTACTTACCAAAAGCAATACTTGTGATCATTAACACTTTAAGGAAAAAATATATAGCAGCGTAAGACATCTCTAGTTTCACAAAAGCAATTCAGTGGTCCTCACATTTTCATAAGTTCAATTTGTATATGCTGCTTTGGAAGAGAACTACCTTGAGGGATAAATTACATCTCTGGTAATCTCTTCAAACTATACATGTTGTACAGTAGGCCAATAGATCACAAGTTATAATTATGACAACTATATATATATATTTATTTATTTATTTTATTTTTTTATTATTAGTATTATTATTTTTTTGCTTATTGAACAAGTGTTTGTGAGAGAGGGAGTGGGAGAGAGAAGGAGAGAAAGAGAGAAATTTACACTAGTTTAAAATTGTGCTATTGAGAGCTTTTACCATATCACTCTGCTTATTTGAATATGACTTGATGTCACTTGCTTTGGGGGAGGAATTAACCTAAGAAAATCCTCAAACAAGTACCACAGCTTGGTAGAAAACAGAAAATGCATTTTGAGTAAGTAGAATGCTGCCATCAACTTTAATCTCCTTTACTACCTTGGGCATCGTCTTCATATTCTTAGTTACTCTCTGTTATAACATATTCGATAAATCTCAACCTTCTAACCTTGATGACTGTGCTTGTAGAGCAGGCTCTACACTAGGCTCAGGACTTTGTGGAGTAACAATAGTCTCAGCCTGCTTCTTCCTCACTCTGCTCTGCTGCTTGACTTTCCTCCAGTAAGAACGTCAACTACGTTTCTCTCTTTCTGTCAAATCAGCTATTGTCTTGACTTTCCATTGCTCTCTCAACTCTTTCCATTTCTGACAGCCCTTTAACAAAAAAGCCTCCCTCTTCAAAGGATCAGAATAGTTTTTCTGTGTCAGATAATCTTGGCATTTTCTTGGAACACACAACAATTCTTCACTTTAAATTTGACATTGGTATCACTTAATTACATTGGGTCTTGTAGTTGCCAAACAGAATATGAAGAAATCCAGCTTTTGACAAGAAAGTTCTATACTATTTGAATGCCTTCATTTATATTTATATTTATGCATTTGGCAGACGCTTTTATGCAAAGCGACTTACAGGTACAATTCCCCCGGAGCAACCCGGAGTTAAGTGCCTTGCTCAAAGACACAATGGTGGTGGCTTTGGGGATCGAAACAGCAACCTTCTGATTACCAGTTATGTGCTTTAGCCCACTACGCCACCACCACGCCTTCACATGATTTCAAAATGTACTAAATGGCTGCTCAGCTAGTGTAGAGTAACTCCTTTAAATTATATCTTACAATTAAAAGTATAAAAGTATACTTTTAAATAGAAAATTTGTAAACAACTCTTAATATCTGTAGGAACATGTGCATAAAATGTGATCTATGTACCTTTACTGGGTAACACAGTTGACGTAACTTAGTTGAAATTTTTACTATTTTGGGCCTATACTCAGCTTGGAGGCCAAGAAACACTGAGCACAAGGAATCTTTAGAAATATATTTTCATAGATACAAGTTTTAGTCAAAATTTGTAGCAATAATACTTGTGTAACACTGCTGACAGTCAATTTATCCACTCTTGACACGTTTTCTATTTTAACAAATATTTGTGAAAAGAGAGAGGACAAACCTTCTTGTCTTTCTTCCATGTGCTTCTTGTGGAAATGACATCACACTACGCAAATCATTTGATTTTGGGCAAACCATTCCTTTTTGTAGGGGGTTTTCCTAGTGGGTAACTTAGTTGACAGTGGTTTTTCGGACACATAAAACAAGGTATATCACAACAAAAACTTCTTATTTTTGTAGTACACACCCAAATGTCTTGATTATCTAATCTATCTAAATGCAAAATTATTAAATTAATCTATGTGTTATATATAATTTATATACTTGCAAAATAGAATGAGCAACATTATAAAATCTGACATCTGAATATCAGAGTTTTATGTGATATACACCATCTTTTTGAACAAAAGACATGGCTTTTCCCACATGCAGTGGTGTGATTAGGATAAATATAATTGTGTACTAAGAAAATAAGCATTGGTGCTATATATATATATATATATATATATATATATATATACATACACTCACCTAAAGGATTATTAGGAACACCATACTAATACTGTGTTTGACCCCCTTTCGCCTTCAGAACTGCCTTAATTCTACGTGGCATTGATTCAACAAGGTGCTGAAAGCATTCTTTAGAAATGTTGGCCCATATTGATAGGATAGCATCTTGCAGTTCATGTAGATTTGTGGGATCCAGGGCACGAAGTTCCCATTCCACCACATCCCAAAGATGCTCTATTGGGTTGAGATCTGGTGACTGTGGGGGCCATTTTAGTACAGTGAACTCATTGTCATGTTCAAGAAACCAATTTGAAATGATTCGAGCTTTGTGACATGGTGCATTATCCTGCTGGAAGTAGCCATCAGAGGATGGGTACATGGTGGCCATAAAGGGATGGACATGGTCAGAAACAATGCTCAGGTAGGCCGTGGCATTTAAACGATGCCCAATTGGCACTAAGGGGCCTAAAGTGTGCCAAGAAAACATCCCCCACACCATTTCACCACCACCACCAGCCTGCACAGTGGTAACAAGGCATGATGGATCCATGTTCTCATTCTGTTTACGCCAAATTCTGACTCTACCATCTGAATGTCTCAACAGAAATCGAGACTCATCAGACCAGGCAACATTTTTCCAGTCTTCAACTGTCCAATTTTGGTGAGCTCTTGCAAATTGTAGCCTCTTTTTCCTATTTGTAGCGGAGATGAGTGGTACCCGGTGGGGTCTTCTGCTGTTGTAGCCCATCCGCCTCAAGATTGTGCGTGTTGTGGCTTCACAAATGCTTTGCTGCATACCTCGGTTGTAACGAGTGGTAATTTCAGTCAAAGTTCCTCTTCTATCAGCTTGAATCAGTCGGCCCATTCTCCTCTGACCTCTAGCATCAACAAGGCATTTTCGCCCACAGGACTGCCGCATACTGGATGTTTTTCCCTTTTCACACCATTCTTTGTAAACCCTAGAAATGGTTGTGCGTGAAAATCCCAGTAACTGAGCAGATTGTGAAATACTCAGACCGGCCCGTCTGGCACCAACAACCATGCCACGCTCAAAATTGCTTAAATCACCTTTCTTTCCCATTCTGACATTCAGTTTGGAGTTCAGGAGATTGTCTTGACCAGGACCACACCCCTAAATGCATTGAAGCAACTGCCATGTGATTGGTTGATTAGATAATTGCATTAATGAGAAATTGAACAGGTGTTCCTAATAATCCTTTAGGTGAGTGTATATTATATATATATTATACACACACACACACACACACAAAACAGTTAGTTCTGGTCCTAGAATCTGATTGGATGAGAGACGTTCCATAAGTACTGATATCTCAGAACATCAGCACTCTTCACTTCACTTGATGCTTCACTTTTTGTATCACTCCACTTGTGTTCATGCCATTTTAAACTAAAGTTTAAGAGCTTTGTGTAAAAAACTACACGTCATTTATTTTTGTGACATCACAGATTTTTTTGTTTGAAAATGAGTCATCTGCGGTAATGTGCTTCGCCAGTCAGTCAGTATTTTCATTCATCGGCACTCCATGATTTCTCAGATTACTACTACACTATTAAAGTTGGGAAATAGCTTTAAACTAAAACATTTCAGCATTAAGGCTCATCACAGCTGAGTGACACAACAGTGATTAATTACACAAACTCAAAGTGCTTACCTCTTACCGGAGTTTTCACACTGGAGAGGAAATACTGTTCAAAATGGCAGAGGACATTGCGATTGACTCTTGTGCACAGGCTTCCACAAAATAGGGAGGAATACCCCTGCTTGGATGACTATTTTTCCACTGAGATGTATTTCACAAAAATTACATTATAATCAGAAAGCTGACTAACACACTACATCATCTTTGCTTGAGAGTGTCAACAGAGTCAGGTGATCGCACATGCTCCATCTCTCTCACTCTCACAAACACACACATCCATTTTTCCCCAATAAACTTTTAGAAACAGCCCAAGCCATGATACTAGTTCTAAAATGACATTTTTGAGAGGCTTGGACACATCATTTGGTTTGAACCAGCAATGGCAGATTCTGATCTGTTGTGAAAGAAAGTAGTTCCATGCACAATTTTTTTTTATTTTGTGTGTGTGTGCGACCATACTTTTTTCCCTCTTTTTTTATGTACTTGCTACATTGAACAGTTGTATATAAGCAATATCACACTCGCAATCATGCTATGTGGCCCTAAATCAGCACTGCTGTGATTACCTAATGCACTCTGCCTGCACCTGAATCACAGCAGTGCTGATGTAGGGCCATATTGCCACACACATTATATATATATATATATATATATATATATATATATATAAATTTCGATTTATTTTGTGACTATGGACTTTTTCATTTAATCGGCAAATTATTTCTTGAGGAGGTTAACATGTAAAATTAAATTATTTCACATTGAATTTCATCGGTGAGCAGTTTAACAGAGGAAGACACATAAAATAGCTTTGGAAAGTGTATAGTGTTTGCAAAATCATATCCACTCTTCTTTATGGACTGGAGAGGTCAAGCAATCCCAAAGCCATAAAGCGCAGTAAATCCCAGGTTAATGTTACTGTATAATCTATAATGATATTAGTGAGCTGTGCTCTGATAGTAAACACCAAGGTGAGTTGCTAAGCTTTTGATGTATTACAACTGAAGTCTCTGATGACAAATACACTCTGCTTGATAGAGAGATGTATCCGAGGTCAAGTTGTTTTCATTTGTAATTGTTTTCAATGTATTTACTGTATTTGTATTTATTTATTTATTGACACATTTCTTCAGGTTTGTTATCTCTAAATCTTTTTATAGCATTCATTTAAAGGAATAGTTCATCCAAAAATTTTAATTCTGTCATTACACAGCCACATGTTGTTGCCAAAAAATCTTAAAAAAAAATTATTGCCAAAGTTTTCTACATATCGCGTCGCCGTTTTGTGGTACTCCTAAACTGTATGATCCCTTCCTCATAATCATACACACTCAGAGAGTGTTGTGGAGGGGGATTGGGAAAACTCACTGCTCCTTTGATGTTCCCAGATATGTTTGCTATTGTGCCAGGAACAAAGAATTCGTTCCTCTGGGAATAGGTAGGATAACTTTCCCTCTCTTCTGTTGGTCCTTTGAAAAACTGTTTGTTGGGGAAGGGGTGTCCTTTGATTCAATGCCAGCACCATCACCGCTGAATTTAATTACGATTGTGTCTCTCCCTTATTTGGAACAGGAGAGGATACCTAATTTGAAAAGCCCTGATTTTAAATGGAATGGAAATGGACAGAATTAATTGTATTTGTGGAGGAAAGAAAAAAAAATATTCAATGGGATGGGAATATTCAGATGTTAGCAAAGAAATTGTTTTGTGAAGTATAAGCTAATTCATACCATACAAATGAAAGGCAACTCACTTGATAATATAACAGTAATTTTGTAAGCCTAAAGAAAGATGTGAGCTTTAACATTTGGACTGTACCAAAGGTCACCGATAGGCGGATCACTGTCTACATCCAGAAACCAGATTGTTTTCACCCAGACCACAAATCATTTCTCATAAATTAAAGTAATTAAAACAAACATAGACAATGTACAGAAAAAAAGAAGTGTGCTAATTGTCATGACAACAGCAAAATTTAACCTTGTGTTACCACAAGTCCTTTTGGGAGCAAGGGAGCATACTTTAGACTTCCTATGCAGCCAAGTGTATTCACTCCTAATATCTGACCAAAAGTTTATTTTCAGGCTGCAGATGATGTTTGCACCACTCTACATGGTTGGCAGTCATGGGCCAATGGCAATCAGTACTGAGATTCTGTACTTAGATTTTATAATGTTCAGTTTTTTTTTAATATGGTTGTCAGTGATTGGGTGATGCTGGCCATTACTTCTATCATAATTAATCATGTTCATTACTGATTAGTAAAATGCTTTAGGTGTGGTTATCACTTGCTTGTTTGACAGTGCAAAGAGAGAACATTGAGATTTTGTTTCAGAGTAGGAAAAAAGATAAACAAATAAACATTGTAACATAAAAGTAAACTCAAGTCAAATAATTTTATAGCTTTTTAATTGGCCTTTCCCAATACACATTGTTTCAAAGCAGCTTTATGGAAAATCAGCTGTAATGAATGTAACGTCTCAAAAACATGAATAGCCAACGCTCCTGGAAGCATAACAAACTATTTAAAAATAAATAAATAAATATGGAGTTCCTATAGCTTAGTATTATTAAAAATTTCACAACTTAACCCCGCAGTCCCCATATAAAGACATATATTTTTAGGAAAACTTTGTGCTCTATTTTAATTTTATATATTTTTTTCATTGTTTATTAGGGGGTACTAGTTGCAAATCAAAAGGGGAAATGATTCAGTCATGATCAGGTGGTTAAGGTAGATCAGTGGCAGTATAAACGCATAAAGCAATGTGGCAAGTGGCCCGCTCCCACACTGCACATTTATTCCAATTTCTTTATGTTCCATGTCTGTTTGAAATAAATTATTATTAAAGTAAGTTACAGTACTAACAATGAACAATATTTTTACAGCATTTATACCTGTGTAGGGCCTTACACAATCAAAATGGTAGCAGAGACCGCATGGCCCTTTCTTCTATGATCAAAGATGAGACATTGAACTCAGTTACCCAGGGTCCTTCACCGTTTCACAGCAGGACGTGAATTCCCGCCCATGGACCCAATCTCAAACATCATTGGTCAAAAAGTGGCCTATGGCCGATGAAGTCATCTTGTCAACAAAACTAGCAGACAAAGGTAAATCAGTCTCTCTGCGCCCAGCTTGTAAGCCAACGGTTAAAAGAGTTTTCCCACCTTCTGGACAAAGGACAAAGAGAGACCATGTTTTTCTAACTTTACCATTTGGCCACAGTAGAGTAAGATTAACTTGTTCCAGTCTAGTACTATACTTATTACAACTGGTTCATTCATTTTCACTGCAAGATAACAGTGAATTGATTTAGAAAACAGAAATGTGACCAGCTTCCCTTCTCCCTCTTTTTCTATCAACACTGACCATCGCCTGCATTTCTCTCCATCAAAGCAGGGATGCGCCTTTTTGCTAAAGAGCGTAAGACAAAGGACTGATTCCAGATCGTTTTCTCCTGACCGCTCAACGCAACAGGAATTCAAACAGAAAACCCTGCTGAAATCACACAGGATTCACAGAATGAGCGGCACCATGGTTTATGTCCGACTCAGGCTGGTGTTTCAATTTCTCCCACCTGTTTCATTCCTTTGTGTGCCTGCTCATTTCCACCTGCACGTGGTATTAGCTCCATTGCTCTGGATCTGATCCAGCCATTTTTCTTTCCTCTCTTCCCTCCAAATTCAAATGATCGTTGGCTCTGCCTTTTTGATCTAGTCCTCCATTTTGAACCTGGTTCGCCATGCTGGAACTGATCCTTCATTTTGAATTTAGATTCCATTTTGAATCCAGTTCCTTAAACCATTATCCTGCAATCTGCATTGATAGCATATGGTCACAAAAAACCCTGCAATGAGTGTGCTAGGATTGAACGTCTTCTGCCAGTTGTGAACACTTGTGCAACGTAAGCAGTGACGTACAAGCCCATGAGATGGAGTGAAGTTTGCGAGGGAAGGGGATATTTTTTTTAAATGGAACACATCCCATAGCACATCCCAGTGCTATATCTTATGCCATTGTTTCGACTTATCGGAAACATTGATGTTTTGAAATAAACGTTTGTTAACATCAGAAACAATGATTACTAGTCTGTTTTTATAACTGCAGGATATTATGACCAAATAGACCATGGTTGTAACTAATTTATAGATTGTTATTGTTACAAACAGTGGTCAACATAATTTCAAGACTAGCATCAAGGCAAGCCTAGGATTAAAGAAGTTATTTATATAAATTATTGCTGTTATAAAGAAAAATACACACGTGTGCTAGCAAGTGAAAAGTTCTGCACGAGTAAAGTATAATTATTGTATATCACTACACACATTTGACGTTTGTGTGTGATTACACAACTACATATAAACCATGTCAATAATATATCTTACCTGTTGAGTAAGAAAAAAGCCATCTCTGAGTCACTTTTAAATCCTTTAAAATCTCAGAGTTGTTGCCACCTCTTCGAAGCCAAGCCTATGTTGATTCATGTTTTATTATGGACCTGTTCGGGGTTTCATTGTTTTTACAACCGGTGTTTTTGCCATGTTAAATGATCCATGGAAAATGTTTCTTGTTTGTTGTGACAACAAACTTTCATGCTCACGCTACTCCCACACCATACATGCACTACAGTAGCCAGAGTTTATTTTCTCTGTGTATGGATAAGATGTCACCATGCACGGACGAATGACATATGTATGCAATTTCCCGCAAAATCCGTTCTGACAGCTCTTAAATATAAATTATTATCATAGGTTTATGAAAGTGGATTTGGGTCAAGACATGGTTTGGAAGATGGATTTTCATTGTTTTTTTAACAACAACAACAACAAAAATTGTAATTGTGTAGTTAATGCACTATGAACTAACATTTACTAACAATGAACAATTGTATTTTAACTAACATTACCAAAAATTAAGAAACGCTTAAAAATATATATTGTTGATTGTTAGTTCATGATACAGTACCTAATGCATTAACTATTGTTAATAAATTTAAAACTTATTGTAAAGTTTTACCATTAAATTATTGGTGAAGAGTTGCATCAGCTCGATCATCACATCACAGACAGAGAAACAACACCCAGACTCACTTATTATTATTCTGGGAGATTTTAATAAAGCTAACCTCACCCAAAATACAAACAACACATCACATGCCCCACCAGAGACAGAAATATATTGGACCACTGCTATACCACTGTTAAAGGATGCATATCACTCTGTCCCACGTGCAGCTTTAGGACTCTGTCTGGTTCATCTTCTCCTGACCTACAAGCAGAAACTAAAATCAGCTAAGCCTGTAGTAAGGACTGTAATGATTGTAAAATATTGTACAACCACGGCAGGAACACATTGACTAAGGAAATCAGAGTGGCTAAAAGAAGCTACTCTGAAAAGCTGTAAAAAAAAACTTTTTCAGCCAACAATCCTTCATCTGTGTGGAAAGGCCTGAAAAGCATTACCAAGCATATGACACCTCACCCTCGCTCTTTAGAGAGACAAACGGGTTTGAATAGTCCAGTCTCACACCCATCCCCTGCTTTTATCTTCATGCACACACACACCAACACCTCCTGCTACTCAATCTGCACTTAATGTGAGAAGGATTTGTGCAAGTCAACCTTTATGTATAGAACACGTATAGAAGTTGACCCAAAGTGCTTTACAGTTTGAACAAACAAAATGACTGTGCGATATAAAAACAGACTGATTTAAAGTTAAATATAAAACATAATAAAATAAATAAAGACATTTAAATACAATCATGCATTTATCCATTTCAAACTATTCAGTTATTTATTCAAAAGCTACAAAAATGCTTAAAAATGGCTAATGATGACACATTTTACATGGAAACTAGAGACTATTTCATAGATTAGAACATATCCCAAAAAGGGTCAGTCACCCTTAGTTCTATAGCGGCAACGAGGAACCCTCAATAGAAGTTGATCAGAAGACCTGAGCACTCTGGAGACTGCATTATATCCTACAACACCTCGACATACCTGGGACTTATGCAAGTATCCTCTTTGTGGACTTCAGGTCAGCCTTCAAAACCATCATGTCTGATCTTCTCTCAACCAAACTGACCCAGATCTCCATGCCCACCTCAATCTGTCGATGGATCAACAGTGTTCTGACAGAGAGGCAGCAGCTAGTGAGATGGGGAAACACAACTGAGACCCTGACTATTAGCACTGGTGCTCCTCAGGGATGCATTCTCTCTCCACTGCTCTTCTCCCTGTACACAAATGACTGCACTGCAAAAGACCCCACTGTCAAACTCCTGAAGTTTGCAAATGACAACATCAGTCTCATCCACGATGGTGACGAGTCTGCCTAAAGACGGGAGGTTGATCAGCTGGCTGTCTGGTGCAGTCACAACAACCTTGAGCTGAACATGCTCAAAAGAAAGGGGATGATAATGGACTTCAGTTGAAATCCCCACGACCACGGAAACGTGCAGTTAGAATCACTCTGGGATACATGCATGTGTGTGTGTGTGTGTGTGTGTGTGTGTGTGTGTGTGTGTGTGTGTGTGTGTGTGTGTACCAACACATTCTCACACCCAACTCGTCACATATTGACGCTTTTGACAGGACCCCTTGGCGTCACATTTTAACGCCCTGGGTATTCCTTTGGCGTCATTTTTCGACGCGTTGGGTAGTCCGATTTCTATAGAGGATTTTAAAAATAAAAATATAAAAAACTTTGATTAATTGAACACAATCGTAGCATATTATATATATTTATTAACATCAACAAACCTCCGATAAAAATACGTTATCCAGCATGCTCTAGTTACCAGTACCTAAGAAAACGCTTAAACTGCTTACTTGCACACGCCGTGGAGCGTTGTTAAACTCACCTTTGAATGCCGTTTTGGTTAAGACTACCCAACGCATCTAAAAATTACGCCAAAGGTATACCCAGGGCGTTAAAATGTGACGGCAAGGGGTCCTGTCAAAAGCGTCAATATGTGACGAGTTGGGTGTGAGAATGTGTTGTGTGTACACACACAGTACTGTGCAAAGTTTTAGGCACTTGTGAAAAATGTTGCATAGTGAGGATGTCTTCAGAAATCATGACATAAATAGTTTTAATTTATCACTTAATGTCATAAAAAGTCCAGTACACATAAAAAAAGCTAAATCAATATTTAGTGTGACTTTTGTTGTTGAATTATGTTGCCTTTAAAACAGCACCAATTCTCTTAGGTACACCTGGATACAGTTTTTCTTTTTTTTTTTGCACAGTTCTTCTATCTATTTAGGCACAATTTATCTATTTCTATCTATTTAGTCTCAATTGTTTCTGTCTCTTTATGTAATCTCAGACTGACACGATGTTCAGTGGGAGACTTTGTGGGGGCCATGACATCTGTTGCAGGGCTCCCTGTTGACACACTATTGCTGAAGTTATAATTAATATAAAGAAAAAAACATTTTTTCTTAAATCAGCATCTCTATTTGTATGGCAGCCATTCAATTCCAACACAAGCACACCTCATTCTACTTAACAAGGTACTGATTAGATGATCACCTGAACCAAATCTTATTTAATGTGGAAAAGTATAAAAACAACTGCTGTGGTTATCACTATTCTCTCGCAATGGGACCAGCTGGATGGCAAAAATAGAACTAGTAATACCTAAAAAGTAATTGGAATCAAAAAATAACTATTGACCATGCCAAAAGAGTTGAAAAGTTTTTAGTTAGGTTTTTAGATTTTTTTTTTTTAAATTCTGACTTTATTGGCAGAGGGATACAGTGAGCATCAGGTTGCTTCCATCTTTAAAATGTCAAAGGTGGCAGTTCATAATAATAAGGTCAAGCAGAAGACATTGGGGGCAACAAAGCTACAGACTGGCAGAGGGCAAAAACGACTCCACTGACTGGGATGTCTGCCAACTCATTCGAATGTCACTCAACAACCATAGGTGACCAACAATAAGAAAGGCAAATGGCAGCTGTATTGAAAAGCACGGCGAGGACGTTTCGAAAGGAGGGTTGATTTTTCAAGTAGGACAATGCTCCATGCCACACAGCCAGGTTAATCAAGGTGTGGATGGAGGAGCACTGGATCAAGATCCTGTCATGGCCAGCCCAATCTCCAGACCTGAACCCCACTGTTTACCTCTGGAATGTGATCAAGAGAAACATGGATGGTCACAAGCCATCAAACAAAGTCGAGCTGCTTGAATTTGTGTGTCATGAGTGGCATGAAGTCACCCAACAGCAATGTGAAAGACTGGTAGAGAGCATGGCAATCGCATGAAAGCTGTGATTGGAAATCAGGGTAATTGCTCCAAATATTGATTTCTGAACGCTTCCCAAGTTGAAACAGTAATGTGTTGGTAAAAATGTAATGTAAACTTGTTTTCTTTACATTATTCGAGGTCTGAAAACACTGCTTTATATTATTTTTATTTTGACCAGTTGTCATTTTCTGCAAATAAATGCTCTAAATGACAATATTTGTGTTTAGAATTTGGGAGACATGTTGTCAGTAGTTTATAGAATAAAACAAAAATGTTATTTTCACTTCAACATGCCTATAAATCTAGAGAAACTGATAATTTTGCAGTGGTCTCTTATTCCAGAGTTGTATATAAATAAATAAATGCATACATTGTATTAAAATATGTAGCTAAATTAAATATAATATCTTCCATTATATGAAATCTTTTTTTATTATATATATTGTTTTACACAATTTTATTTAATTTCTTTCAGCTTGTTGAACAATGCATTTCATTTGGGAATTTCTCATTTGCATTGGATGATGACAGAGAGCGCCAAGTGCGGGAGCTGTTGTCATGGTAAACAGATTCAGAGCAGATTGATCGAAAGTATCGTCAAATCATCGTACAATGCAATCTTTCATTCCCTGCAGACATGATACCAAGAAGGACGTGGAGGATATTTAATTTAAAATAAAATAAAAAATCAGTAAGCTTAATAGCTGAAACAGAGACATTATTAAATGTTTTAGAGAAATGATGGGACACCAGGACACACCTCATGAAACCGGGACCAACTTCTGTTCACCTTAGTTTTCTAACTGCTTTGCTTCTCTCCTTAATGTACTGTAGAAATTCCCTCACGCTCTGTCTTTGCTAATGTAATGAGGGCAATAGGCCATCTGCTAGTGCTATCGCCATCCTAGTATCATCTTCGTGTTAAGGGTATAGGGGATTTAAATGTGTAAAAACGTATCGCAACAAAAACTAAAACATTTTTACGATTATTTTTATTTTAGTTTAGTTTTTTCAGAGCCATGAAAATGTATTTGTTTAATTTTTTCTAATTGTGTTGATTTTTATTTCGGTTTATGAATTATTTTTATTTTTTTTTTTACATTTAGTTTTCTTTTTAGTTTATGATAACAACCTTGAACAGATTGAGGCATATTCAGATCTCCAATTTAAGCAATATGTGTCCCTCCCCAGGTTCAGCCTTAACAGGATCCTTCAACCAAAATATCTTTGCGCATCAGGATGCAGCTGGAGAGGGGAGATAAGAAACGCATGCAGGGTTTCCTGGCCCTCGTCTTAACACTGATGTGGAGAGAGGGTAAAAGAGAATAAGAAAAAAGTCAAAATTAGAGGCCTGTAGCCTTCATTAATGCTGACTGCAATATGCATTTCTTCACATATTTTCCTATTATAATAGCTTCACTCTATCCCTGTGAAATTATATATATATTTTTTTTTAACTCATCAAGGAGTACAATGTTCAGTTTGCCTATGCACATACACTACCGTTCAAAAGTTTGGGGTCACTTGTCTGAAATGTTTCTCATGATCTTAAAAATCTTTTGATCTGAAGGTGTATGCTTAAAAGTTTGAAATTAACTTTGTAGACAAAATATTATTCTGCCAAAACATATACATTTATTTAATTACAAATCTAAAATTTCCTAAAAAAAAAAAAGTTTTTGAAATGGATGACTTGGATCAAAATATGAAGAAAAGAAGCCAATAAGTGCCCAACATAGATGGGAACTCCTTCAATACTGTTTAAAAAGCATCCCGGGGTGATTCCTCAAGAAGTTGGTTGAGAAAATGTCACGAGTACATGTCTGCAAAATCTAGGCAAAGGGTGACTACTTTGAAGATGCTAAAATATTACATAGTTTTGGATTTATTTTGGATTTTTTGGTCACAAAATAATTCCCATATTTCCATTTCTATTATTCCATAGTTTTGCTGACTACTATTATTCTAAAATGTGAAATAAATAAATAAATAAAGAATGAGTAAGTGACCCCAAACTTTTGAACGGTAGTGTACATAGTTAGACTGTGTTCAATAGTATAGAAGAACAAATTACCTACTTTGTTCCTTCATTGCTTCATCCTTGCATGGCACTATTTTTGTTTGTTTGTTTTTGTTTTATTGGTTGCAGTCATAATTAAATTTCAGCTTTTTGAAGTTGTGAACTGACTCTTAAAGACCCAATAAACTAATTATATGATTTCAAAATGCCTGCATTTTAACACTGTGTTCTGAAGTCATCTGCAGGTTAAGCAGGGGCATTGTCTTAAAGGCAACAATACTTTTGCCTCATAGAGGTCCTAAAGCATCTGGACATATGCTTGGTTCTAACTATTTTTCTTTTTAAATAATTTTACCAATTTGATCATAATTTGATCAGTTGGTTTATTACTGTCATGAGCAATAGATAATGTGCACTCTTTTAAATTAAATTCAATTTACCATGAAATACCATGCACAAAAGTGGCATAGTGTATTATCTCCAGAGATTACAGACTATGCTAATAGAACAATGAGAATTTAACAATGGTGATTTGGCATTACTTTCCAAAAATGTTTTTCTTTCCTACAGCATTTCTATGAAACTGAAACAATGCATTACAAAAGCACGGATTTTGTGTTTTCAAATAAACTTAGTGGCTTCTCTTCAAAGCTGTTGTGTGCTGCTATGCTGTGTGAGCCAGACAACGGCACATTGATTGAAGCAGTGAGATTTAACAGCTGACTTTACACTAGCTCTGTTGACTGAAAGTGAAGAGAGTGGTGAGCAGGGACTCATTTCTGATTCCTGATTACAGCTGCTTTGTGACACCTCAGAGAGTGATGTGGTGGATGGTTAAAACCTTCATAAATTTTCAGGGCAAGTTTACAGTGCATGCTGAAGTGCAGTCATAAAATCAAGCTTTAATGACTCTTCACTAGTAGCTCAATGGATTTCTATGTATGTAAGATTCCCATTTTTACCACCAGCACCATCACTTGGCCTTTCCTGTTTATTAGGGATAGACTCGCCATAGGGAGAACAGATACTTTTCCAACTTTTCCGGTTGACTTATGTTGACTGTACTCAATGAATTCAGTAAACTTGTTCCCTCAATTAAATTGAGTAAAGGTGTCTCCAAAACATGTGTAATTAAGTTAATTTAACTTGGTTTTCATAGAATCATCCATGCAATAATCTAATTAGCCAATCGTGTGCCAGCAGTGCAGTGCATAAAATCATGCAGATATGGGTTAGGAGCAACAGTTAATGTTCACATCAACCATCAGCAGTTGGTTTTAATGTTGTGGTTGATCAGTGTAATTATCCACTGAAATACAGCTATACCTGAACTTCAGTTGCACATGCACCAAAGGAGACACTGATCACACTGATGGTGTCATAGTCTGACCTAACTGTACCTCCTCTAATTGTCTGTTTGTCTTGTCTGAGGGTTTTTACTGTGTTGGTTTTGTCTCTCTCTCCCTCTTGTGTTTTGCAGGTGCCACGTGGAGTCTGTTACCCAGACAACAGCTCGTTCTCCAATTAATTCATCATCAGTGGCACCTGTTTCCCATCTACCTGTCCCCTCTTAAGTTCCCCTTGTGTTGAGTCCTTTGTTGAATCGTTTGTAATGTTTGTCTCCATTTGGTTGGTTTCTGTATCGGTTATTGACTTTGGTCAGCTTCTGGTTTATTCTCAGTGTTTTTGTTCTGTTTGTATTCTCCCTTGTGAGATTTATTGGTTTGAACGTCTTTATTATTATAAATAAGGCCCATATTCTTGCCTCCCTACATTTGGGTCTTGCCTTGCTCTCATACCCATGACAAATGGTGTCATCACAAGAAACAACTATTTGCGACAAAACAATATAAATAATACCACGAAAGAGATAAATCCTCTATGAATTCTTAATAAAAATAATTAATATAATTATTTAAAATTATTAATTATTAAAAATACAATTAAATTTGGATATTCCTCATAGCCTCAATTTTATACTCTATTATTTGAGTTAGATTTTCAAGATGAATAAGTTCAAGGGCCTTGGATATTTGAGTTACGACACCTTACCTTTTTTAAGTAATGTTTAATTAGGACAACTTGATTTTTCCTGTAATGACATCATTAAGGTTTACAGTGTGGGATGGCTGTTGAAACAATTTAAATATACAAAGCAAATAAGTACAGTACATAGATTTAATGCAGTGTTTCACAAATCATGCTGTAGATCCAAAAATGGGTTATGATAGGGTCATAAACATTAAGGAAAAAACAAAGCTGGTGAATGGCACTTCTCCATTTGCTTATGCATTTACAGAATACATATTTCTATTGAGCCGATAACATGTTAATAATTTTGCATACTTTTGGGATGATGAAATTCATTATTAACATATTTCATTGTTTAATATTAATGGTAAATTTTATGTTTACCTACACTTAAAACGTCTAAAATATGCAAAAAACTTGATGCCCAATGTAAAATATAGATCCTGGTGCAAAAGAAGCATAGAACAACTACCCTATGCATTACTCCTTTTCTTCTTTTTGAATGTGCAGGAAGGCAGCTGCAGTGTATGGATGTGTCTTCCCCTTGGCAGGTACACACTCCTTCTAAACATAGATCATTGATCACGGTCGTCAATATTCACCATCTCTCTTGCATTTCAGTGTTCTCCTCCATCACTGGATTAGGATGAATGGCCTCCTTTTTTCTTTGACTGGGCAGCCATTGATTTAGTGTGGCATATTGGGATGTCCATGTAATTAGGCTTCCAACTTCTCTTTGTGTGATCGTCTGGCAGGCTCTAGTTTATCACCATTTAAATCACTGTCCTGGCACTCAAAGCTGGCAAAACACCAAGCACTGAAATACAGAAACACTTTAGTATTTGAAAGACTGTGTTTGCGATGCAGGTTCAACATACAGTATGCTGTGGTTTTCATGCCATTTTTAGTGAGTGTGTGAAATTACCAAGAACATGGTGATTTATTAATATAGATAGGCTTATCAACTCAATACAGTTTTGTGTATTTAACTTCATCACTCATGAAATTCAGACTGAGTCTACAATAGTATGTAAAAGGGCTCACATGACTTTCATAGTTGACTAGCAGACCAGAAAAGTTGTCATCTGTCCAGCGGAAATTGTTAAATGTCCCTAAATTTAAACATTTAAATGTATTAATATGAACTGCATAAGTGCAAATATATGCTAAATTATTACAATGAAATAGGCTGAATGGGAATTTAAATAATTATAATGATAATAATAACCTAATTGTGGTCATTACAATCAAGGGTAACACTTGACAGTAAGGTTCCATTTGTTAACATTAGTTAATGCTTTAGGTGTTACGAACTGTTCTGTTTTCCCGTCTTCAAGAAACTCTTATGTTCTCGATCATTGTGTTCAGCTGTTGTGGTTTACCTTCATTTGTACCCCTATTTAGACTGTCATGTTCAGTTATTCCTTGTCTAGTCTATAGTAGTTTTGAAGTTAGTAGTTCCATTGATCCTCAAACCTGGTGTTAGGTGTATTTGTGTAATCATCTTTGTTAAATACTGAAAATGGCTCATTGCTGACAGAAGACTAGATACTCATTTGAACCCAGCAGAGGAACCGACCAAATGCATGGAGCTGTTGGGTGTGTTTAAGGAGCTGTTCAGCAAGATCTTCCTCTTCTGGAATATTCAGTAATGTTTTTTCAAATTGCTGTGACAACCACAATAACTGACACCTACCTCAAATCCATCTATGGTATGGTACTGAACTACTACTGAAGTACAGCTTTTCCGGAGATTGGGAACCTCTCTTTTCAGGAATATGTGCAAGCAACGCTGGCAAGCCATTACCCCTCAATTAAATTTATCCTTGCTTGACCTGGTTTTTCTTGGTAATAAGGTTAAACAAATGAAAGCTGCCACTTCCATAGCTGATCCAATTCCAACTTGTTTAAATCATGTTTTTCCTCTTTGTGTCCTGTTGTCTTAAGTATAATAAATGAATGTTTGCACAGGTGTTGTGCCAGCAGCATTTAAAACTGCTGATGTAACCCCTGTACCTAAAAAGACTGACTTGGACAATCTTAACTTTTGTCCCATTTCTAATATTCCCTTCCTTGCAAAAATGTTAGAACAAATAGTTGATTTTCAATTAAACAATCATCTCCCCATAAACTGTCTTTTTGAGCCCCTTCAATCTAGCTTTCGCAAACTCCACAGCACTGAAACGGCATTAGTTAAGATCACAAATGACTAGTTAATAGCTTCAGACTCTGGCTGTCTTTCAATTCTGATCCTTCTTGATCTCAGTGCCGCTTTTGACATTGTAGAACATTCTCTCTTACTCACTCGTCTTAGACAGTCTTTGGTGTTACTAATACTGTATTAAACTGGTTCAAGCCTTATCTCTCAGATCATTGGCAGTTTGTTTCCTTGGGTGGATGTAGGTCCAAAGTTGGTTTGGTTAAATGTGGTGTTCCTCAGGATCAATTTTGGGTCCCTATTTAGCATTTCAATGTTTCCGCTTGGTCCGCTCTTAAGATCTCTTGGTCTTATTTTTGCGCAGATGACACCCAGATTTATATTCATTCAAAACCTGGTGATTGTCTGGCTGACGCCTTTCTTGCACCATGTATTACTGAGATAAAAAAATGGATGTCTCTAAATTGTCTTTGTCTCAACAGTGACAAGACTGAGGTTATGCTCATTGATTCACCCCACCAGCTTCATAAAGCTGGTTCTTTAACCTTAAATGTGGATGGCTTTTCTCTGGAGTTTCCAAAAAATTGAAAAAATTGGGGGTGATATTTGATGTAAATTTAACATTTGATCCTCATGTCACCAATGTTGATAAACATCATTCTTCCATTTCAGAAACATTGCAAGTCTGCGCCCCATGTTATCTTTCTTGGTGGCTGAAAAACTCTCTCTCTCTCTCAAATTCAAATGAGCTTTATTGGCATGACTGTATACAGTGTACAATGTTGCCAAAGCATTGAGTAATAAACACATTACAAACACAACAACAACCATCATGGGGGGCCATCATGAAGGATTGTTCCACCAATTGTGAATATATATATATATTGCTCAATGCGGTTTTTTTTTTTGGTGGAAAAACAGGACTTTGGACATCTCCATGTTCAGTGGAAAATCCCAATCACTGTTATATGTTTCTAAAATGGAGAGGCTTTCATGTAGTCCCTCTTCATTAGGGGACAGCAGCAGGAGGTCGTCAGTGTAAAGGAGGCATTTGATTTCTCTGCCATCTAAGATCAGTCCAGGGCAAGATGACTTTTGAAGGGTTGTGGCCAATTCTTTGGGTTATTTATTTTATTTTTCTTTCAATTCTGAGGAAAGTGTCCTGATTTTAATAAGATATTGAATAATTTCAGAATAGCATCTTTCAGTTTGGCGCTGCTATGTTTCAGCATCTCATTATATATTCCATCCAAGCCACAAGATTTCTTATTTTTGAGGGATTTCATACTTTCAGTCAGTTAATTTAAAGATATGGGGGCATCTAAATGGTTTAATTGATCTTTTATTGTGTGTTCCAGATTATTTAGTTGAGAGGTCAAATGTTTTTGTCTGGGTTTTGGTTCATTTTGTGAATAGAGGTTTCTGAAATGTTCTGTCCAGATTTTTGGGTTACGGATAGGAATGCATTTGACTTTTTTTTTATTTATCAAAATTATTCCTTAAATCCCAAAAGTAGTTTTCATTGACAGCCTCCTCAATCTTGTTGAGTTTAGCTCTTTTCCTTCACAGTAGTGACTTGTACATTTTAAGTGTTTGGTGACATGTGGATCATATGAACTGGTTTGCAAGGTCTCTGTAGGCTATTTTTCATTTGATAATGATCGCAATTGACAATCTTTGTCAAACCAATCGGCTTTAATGATTTCTTTATTTCTTCTGTACATTTGTCTTTTTCTCAGAGCTTTGCTGGCCACTGTGTGAAATATTTTGGTTAACTGTTCTGTTGCTGAATTGATACTTGTCTAGTCCAAATTTGTTGTAGATAAATGTGTCTATCATATTCTGAACATGAATGCTGTGGAGCTCTGCTTCATACCGTGCAGGACTGTCATTTTTCCATAACAATTTGGTGGGGAGGGAATACAATTGAATTTTCTGATCAGAAGATGGCAGATTTGCTGACTTGTTTAGACTAATGACTATATGTCTGTGATCTGAGAAAGGAAGCTGTGACATCATCATGAAGTAGTTTATCTTATTGTGGTCTATATCTGTAATAGCATAGTCCACTGTGCTGCTACCTCGAGCTGAGCAGTAAGTAAATCGACCCAGAGAGTCTCCCCTTGTCCTGCCATTAACTATATATAAACCCAGACTTTTAAAGAGTTGCCGGATGTGTTTCCCATGTCTGTTTATCGTGTTGTCATAGCTCTGACGGGCTTTAGTACAGAGTTGATTCTGTTGTATATGTGCACTATTAATACATTTATCTCCAGCTGAACTAATGTAGTCTGGTTCCTTTCCGGTTCTTGCATTCAGATCCCCCATTAACAGTAAAGAGCCTAGAGACTGAAACCGAATGATCTCTGAATGTAGTGTTGGTAAGGTGTCCTCATTATAATAGGGGGATTCGTAAGGGGGGATATACACTGCACATAGATAAATGTCCTCATCTGAACAAATGACTCCCTTATTAATTTTCATCCAGATATGTGTTTTCCCTTTTTTTCCAGGTTGAATATAGTGTGAAAGATGCTCTTTAAATCAAACTATAATTCCTCCTGAATCTCTTCCATTTTTAACATGAGGGGTTTTGATTGAAGGTATAAATAACACTCTGTAGTTTGAAGGGGTGTAGGTTTGAGACTCTAAACGACTCCATGTCTCAAGTAATATAATTATATCTGAACTATATACAATATTTCATAAATCAGGGTTAGTGTTTTTCTCTCCAAAAGATGATGATTTCTTTTTCCAAAAGAAAAGATGTTGTAGCATGTTATTTTAAATGAGGACATTGAGAAATTTTCTATTTACCAGAAAGAATAATATATGATTTTATGACGCAATATTTTTTTGAAATCTAGTAAATCAATTAAAATTCATCACAAAATAATAATAATAACAGTAATAATAAAGGATGAAAGAATATGCTTGACTAAACTCACATTGTAGTTACTTGAGTTAATAGATTATCACATAGTTTTCAGCATGTTTTTTTTTATCTGGTTGAGGTCACTAGTGTCTGAACTACCTCTACCAGCCACAACAGCGGGGAAGCTGTCTGTCAGGATGCCGTGTGACCCTCTCCTCGCTGACAGGACGGGTTATCTGGAGGCTCCTCAGAGCCGCATCCTTGATGGATTTTGCAAACAGTCTCATGCCGACTCGATGAATGTGGAGACGGTCATATAGATGGGCATGATTAATGCACTGATGGTTTGATATATGTACATTTTGGCATGATTGCACATACATCAGTTATCTCTGCATTAATGGCACTGATGATGTTTTGTGGAACATCTCTGCGAGGCAGAAGTGTAGCGATGATAACTCTGGCACTGGGGTAGACCCCTCTAGCTGATTTCACCACGTTGATGAGAGCTTTGGCGACGTCCACTCTCCTGGTGCTGAGGTCGTTTGTCCCAGTGTGCAGTCTCTCAGCAGTTTCAAAGCAGAGTGAGAGGTGGGACACCAGAGTTTCCTCACAGTTCTCCCGGGAAACAGTCGTCTCTGGTCGAGGTGGTTCCCGTTGGAGTCACAGAGGATGATGATGTGTTGTCTTTTCTCTTTTGCTGCTGATAGATGTTGTGGTCTGTGGATATCTCTGTCTGGTGCTGATGTCTTTTCTCTTGGAGTTCTGAGAAACTTGAGACCTGAGAAACATGTGTGGTTGCAGGGGATGGGATGGTGTGTATTGACACTGCTGCTGTTTTGTTGTGATTGATGTGTTCAAGAGGAGAGGTGTTGAGTGTCTCTGTATTGGTACACTGTTCTGTGGTTGTGAAGTGTTCAGGGTTTATGTGTAGCTGTTGTCTCATCTCCAGTTGTTTCTCCAGCAAATTGCTGTGTTGATCTCGCTTGATCAGCTCCTCTCTCACCCTCTTCAGCTCCTCTTGCAGCTCCTGATTGGTCTCCTCCAGCTGTCTGACAACAGAGCAGAGCTGTTGAAATTGTTGTGTGCTGAGGTGGCTGGTCTGGTTTTGGAGCTGGCAGAGGCTGTTGGTAGTTTCCTCTTTAAACAGGAAGTAGTCCTTCTCCAGGTCAGCGACGTTGTCTCAAGGCCTTGATCTTTGGAGATGCTGGAGAAACAGTGTTTCTGTGTGCTACAGGGGAGCTCGAGTTGAGGTCAGTGTTTGTGGCTGTTTTGTTGTAGGACTCTTCACGGCTCTTCACCTCAGGATCTTTCTTAAACTTCTGAACGTCTATTTTAAAGTCCATGAAATTCTTCTAGAATTCAGTGCATGGCAGTTATGAGGGTACTGTGCCAGACTGATGGGTGAGATCAGTGAAGAAGAGCAGGTTACACCGGACTCTGTGTGGTTCTGATCCACTGTAATTAGACAGCAGCATCTCTGGATTCTCTCTAAGGATCATCTCTCTCATCTTAACTTCTGATGAATATATGATCTCCAGTTCCTCTTCAGTTTTGAAAGATGCAACTGTCTTAGCCAGGCCCAAGCTGTGATCAACTGTTTTAACTGCCATGGAATGTTAGCTTCTATCATTTAGCTTGATGTTTAGGTTATTTGTATGTGATCTTTAAGTTTCTTAGAGGTCTTACCATAAAAATCTTCTGCCTCTTTTGTTTTTAGTTTAGTTTCCCATAATTTAAGTATTGTTTGAATCATAACATACATTTTCTGTCAAAAATTTAAGATAAAGCAGGAGCTGATATTTTTTTGCTGCCAACTGCCATCGGATCTCTCTTTTTTTTGTTATTGTTCATGTTAGTTCATTGTGCATTAATGTTAACAAATACAACTTTTTATTTAAAAAATGTTTAGGAATTTTTAAATTAACTAAGCTTTATAAATGCTTAAGAATTGTTCATGTTAATTTTAATTTAATTTAATTAATGAATGGAACCTTATTGTAAAGTGCCATTTCTGAGCATGTGGGGGCCCTAAGTGAAATCCTACTTGGAGGGCTCCCATAATCATCCCCCACAGGATCATTACATTCTTCCTTCCCTCTCGGGCCACAAGGGGGCCCCAATACTTGTCTAATCGAGCCATAATAGATGCTGGAGTTTTACTCACAGGTACCAAAAAAAAAACCCACCTTGCTTTGCAGGGCCCCCTTGTGGCTCAGGGACCATAAGCGCCCGCTTATTCCTCATATAGCAAGAAACGACCCTGATGTTTTTCCTTGCAAGAAGTGAACCTGTGTGTAATGTTGTAAAGGTTGTATTATTATTATTTTAATTCATTTATTTTGTATTTGACTAAGTGGCAGTTGAATTTATGCCTATTTACTTTTTCTTTCCTGACTATGCACAGTTATATTGTTACTTACATTTTGCCTTTTTTTCCCCCCTGTTGTCTATGACCCAAAAAAGCAAAAATTAAGTTTTTTTTTTCTTTCCTACTTCTGTGTATTTTAAGACTTACATAAGGCTATTAGACCAAATATTTCACCTTTTCTGAGAACAGTGAAATTTCGAATGTGCTGAATAAAGCAACACGTAAAATATTTATATTTCCACAATCATATATGGGGACATAATGAAGCACTGACTATCAAAAATGATTCACAACAAACCCAGTCCATCTGTTCCCAGGGGAATCTGGGGTTAAACGGGGTCAATGCCCCCCTCACATAGGTGGCACATGTAGGGGATGCCAGAGACTATAAGCTCATGGGGGAAAAGACAAAAGGGCCAAGATGTGGCATGGGGGAGTTGACCTTGTACATGGAGGGACGTGAGACCAACCAGCCCACCATCTGTCTGATCTGATGTGTGTTTGACCTGTCTGACGGTGAGGTCAGGAGGGTGAGCTGATGTGATGGCAATGAAGAAATGGAGGGAAAAAAAGAGGAAAAGAAAACTTGGTGTCAATAAATTAAATAATTATAGTTCATAGCAGAATTACCATTTATAAGAACATTTGGTACCAGTCAATTTCTCAGGGAACAAGGGCGTAGCATCCACTGCAACATGGGGAACATGTCCCCCGCATTTTTTGAAAAGGTGATTTTTGTCCCATGCCCTTTTCCAAGCTAAACCCAAAATGAGTCCAAATGGTGGATTTGTATACAGTAATCATTGCGTTTTGTTACTTCGGGCTGATTGAGCCGAAACAACCCTTACATAATAATTTTGATTAAAATGGACAGTTTAATCAAAGTGGCTCTGAACATTTCTACAAAGTTACTTTCAACAATGCTCATTTATCCATGTTTTTTTTTTTTTATTGGCATTGATCTAAATGAATAATCTAGAGATGAGGAACACACAAATGAGTTATTTATCTGCATAACATTCTTGATTGGCTGCATTAAGTGAAATGCACTACAGAAAAAAATACAAAGTATAATCATTCTTTAAAGCACACATTGTAAGTGGAGTTTATATCAGCGCATGAGTCTTCATTAAGTTATGCTTTTTACATTATGTTTGTGAGGTAATAGTTTGGTTGTTTTTGCCAATTTAAGCGGATTACTAAATCTGTGTTAAATTTGTAAAGCTATTTTTAATAACAGTTCCTGTTTTTACCACTATGTTGGTGTGCAGTCGACAAACTGTAGGAAAAAAAGATAGATCTGCGGTGTTCTTGGAACTCTTTTTACTGAAGTCAATAGATGTGTAGACACTTTTATTTCTAATAGACATTTATTTCTAATATGTAGACACTAATTCTCTTTGTTGACATCATTTTAATGGATTAATACGATAATGACAAATTACTCATTGGTTTTCCATATCATTGTAAATAATAATAATTAGTGTGTAAATCAAAAACACTCAAAACAAAACAGAGGGCATGGCTACTAAAAAGTTGACTGCAATATGCCACATATCTTTTGTTTAAAAAGACTTATAAAATAAATAAAACAATAGTACATTTCTCACATTTTCGCTAATTTATTTCTATGACTTTTTTGTATTTCTGTATTTATTTTTTTGGCACAGAAGTGTTCTTCTGCTGAAGTAAAGTTTCCAACACTTGAAGTTGTTAGACATCAGGATGTTTTGAAAGTCAAAAATATTAATGTATCGGCTAACAGAAATCCTGGTCCATTGCCATCTTGTTGCAAAAGTGAATCCATTATCCTAGTCCATCTTGAGGTAAATCATAATATGAAGGCAGTCTGTTAAAGCCATTTGTAGAAGTTTCTCTAAAGTTTAACCATTTTGAATGCCTCTATTGAACACAAAATTGCTAATTTTATAACAAATGTTATTTTTCACAAGAGGGACAAGATGAGGAACTAATGCATGACCATTGAAAGCTGACTGTAAATGTGTCTTTAAGTACCTGCTGTGGCTGTCTGCAAGCACTTTTCTCTTAAGTTCCATTGTTATAACCATTTTTGAACATTTTGAAAAATGTCTTTTTTTTCTTTTTTTTTAAAGTAAATGCTGTTAGAATGTGTGGTGACTTCAATGACCACGAAAAAGCAACCTGATGTAGATTACACACATGTGCACGGTCAAATGGAGTATACAGTATTTTTAAATGCTAGAGCATTTGCCCCACACATTAGCGTGTGCATAAAAACCACAGTATGGGCTTGACGGTCAATAAACTTTACATGGTTAATTAGGTAATACATAATGCTATTCAAATCTGCCTCTTTTTTAAATGCCTCTTTCCAAAATAACAGACCATAATGGGAGACAGGGAGGTATTTTTGTAAAAACTGTTTTGACTAAGTTGAATAAAATTGTCTTCAAGTAAAATGTATTTTTCACATACTTGTTTGTCTTGATTGTTGTATTTTTACTGGTCTGGTTTCATGACTATTTGAGGATGATAAAGAATAGTGAATAGAAAATAAATAGAAGAAAGAGAAAAGAAAAAACCTTGCTGCATTTGAAAATATAAAGCTTTAGGCTAAACGTTTTCTGAATAAATAAGCAAAACATAACTGTTACTATACAGACTATCATATTATGTCTCTATTCTTTTGATGGACTAAATGAGGAAGCTTAACAAATGCAGGGTCTTTACCATCAAGTATTTACTAGAGGAAAGATTTTATGGTGGGGTGCAATACAGACAGCAATCCAGACGCTCGCTAATTTGTAAGGACATGTTCTTTATGAGTCTGTCCATACCCTATGTCCATCTAAACCCATATTTCATTGTCTGTTGGCTCTTTGTCAAGCGAGATTAATTTAACTCTTGTATGAGCAAGACTTGTCACCAATGTAGTACTGACACTGATGTTGAGCTGACATTTGACCCTGTTCACTTGTGTCTCATTATCTGCTCCTCATCTGAGATCAGGGACGTCCGAGCCTGTTGTCATTTGCCGTCCCACCACAGACATCTTGACAGAACACTCAGAGAGAGCACTCACTTGCAGAGAGAAAGCACAGATATACTATGACTTGTGAGAAACAAGCATTCCAAATCTATCAGTTCTCAAATGTTCCTTTTCCCTTCCCCTTGTAATTTGGCCATATATGATGGGGAAATGAAAATGTTCTGCATACTAGGATTGACCCAGTAGCTCTTTTTACAGCATTTGTTAAACTCTACGCTCTGACTGATTAGTGCACTGACATGAAGCTCAGTCTTGTTAAATCAGTCTCTTTGGGGGAAAATGGGGCACCCACTCCTCTGATGTGGCTTAAAGTTAAATAAACCACATGTTGTTGAGCATTTGGTGGCAGTATGCAGAGCACATTTGTTGCCTTGCTTAATGAGACTGTTTTACATTCAGAGAAAGAAAGAGTAGGGGAAATAAATAATAAGCCTGATTAACTTAACAAAATCGGCATTTGTGCTTTTTGCACACCAGACTTCAAAGGGATTGCCTTTTAAATGTCCTGGATACTCATATTAAGTGGATCAGTTTACAAGTGCTTTCTTGATCTTCAAAGAGTGCAACTACTCTTGCGTGAATCTGCTTCTGTCATAAGTTCACAGGGAAGCAGCTAAACACAATTTGCCAGCAGTAAGTCTAATAATGAATGTCCAGGAGCAGTAAGAGGGTAATGGAACACTTTATATGATGGAGTTTACAACTTTGTGTTGTAAAATGACCTCCTTGCTGTGGGCAGTCTTTCAATGTAGTTATTATTTTTTGTTTAGTGGAGTATAACCACACCAGTCATCAAACGTAAATACAGAGAATCATTTGGTGAAAAAGGAAGTCAAGTGAATCCTTTTTCTTGCTACAGTGTATATATACGTTCGGTCTTGTCATCAAACATATGTTTAAGTTACAGACAAATCACCAATCATGGATTTGACTTATTTATTTTGTTCACCCTTTCATGTAAAGAAATAGTTCATCCTAAATCTAAAATATTTTTAAATATAATTATATTTTTCATGGACTGCAAAACAAAGGAGCAGCTTTATATATAAATGTATTTAATATTTTATTTTTTGTGATATAGCATAGTTTTATAGCTTAAAGACATATGATTTGAACAGGCAGAAGGCAATATTTCAGTGAATAAAGACTTAACTTTTTGGGGGGAACCAATTAAAATTGATCATATAGCTTTAGATGTGGGGACTACTATTGTGGTACTTTTTTTGCCCTTTTTTGGAGCTTGACAGCGTGAATCGCCATTTACACTTGCTTGTGTAAGTAACTTCCTAACTATGGTCGACCTCTAGGGGTTTTTAATGGTCGATGCTTATATCCAGAGAGCAGGGTGAATGACATGTCTAAATAATGCTGATGTATCACACAATTTAATATATAGTATAACATACACTTAAATTGCTGAAAATAAATTATGGTTTATTCACCAAAGAAATTATGCAGATCAGGCAATTGCCAAAACGTGGCCACAAAATATGTGCGGATTTGCAGACATATTCCAAGCGCTATATTGTGGAGGATGCAGCAAAGCACCGATATCAATCTGACACACATCTGCCATGACTGTACAGCATCAAACCACTAATGTGATCGAGAACTGAATCATCTATTAAATATAACAAAAGTGTTCTTGACTACACCGCACATCTGGATATATAACGCTCCTCTAATATGATCAAAAGTATATGTACACAAACGTCCTTTTAAATAAAATGTATTTTATTTGCTTTAATTTGGCAGCAATAGCGCAATGTGCTTAATTTTCATAGAAATGAGGCATGTTTGTGCTGAAAGGGCAGTGACATTGACAAATTAAATACTCATGATGCAGCGCAATGTCAGCGTTGATTGGGTCTGCTTAAGCTAGATTGTAGGTAGTTGGTGAATAATACTTTTTATTAAGGTTTTTGCGCTCAAATACCACACGCAAAAGTGCCGGAACTGTTTAGTGAATTAACCCCTGTGTGTTTGAAATGGTAAATAGCAGTTTTTTCAGGTTTCAGTTTAGTCATCCAATTTTTGTACCTTAATTTATTTGCACAAAGAAATTGTTCATATGTTAACAGTGCACAGAGTAGCGTTACATCAACGGATGGCATGTGCACACTAGCAATCACATTTTCTCACAAAGGACCGAATCAAACAAACTGTACAGAGAAGATGACATTTAACACATGTGAACAGCCTGGATCATTGTTGTGCAGCAGTTTATTAGTCTGGTAAAATGATGGAACGCCCTCATGGCTTAAGAAACCAATCGGCCAAACCGGAAAAAACGATCTCTGTGATATATCGGTCGACTCAAAAAAGTTAATCATTTGGGTTATGACCATCATTAGGGTGACTTAATAATAATTCAATTTTAATTGAACTATATGAACTATCCCTTTATGTTGCTGTGCCTTTTCTGAGACTTGTGCACATGTTTTTCTCCACAAAAATACACACTTAATCAACACTCAAATTTGAAATGTCCCTCTGGGTAATTAAATCACTCACGGAGTCATAGAGATGCCAAATTGTAAGCTGTGTGAGAGGCATAATAAATAAATCCAACAGTATAATGAATGATGTGACACCCAACTGATGGTGTCTGGAATGTAGTGACCTTTGCCCAGTGTGAATGAGGTAAACTGTGTCCACCTGTGACCACCCTCAAAATTTCAGATTCAATTCTGAATTTGTCTTTCACCCCCTTGTCAGGGTTGTCAGTGACCGCCTGTTCTGTAAACATGAGTAAAGGGACCTATTGATATTTGTAAGTAAATGCCATTTGTTGATGTCTTGAGCATTCATTTATCATTACAGCAAGAATACAAATTTACCAGACCTGGCAAATGCTGCTTTGTATTGCAGTTCAACCTTCACGAAAGTAATTGTATTATGCCATCACTTCATTATCTATTTAATTTTCCCTTTTACCTTTACAAAAATCGAAAATTCTATCAAATTTGCCACAAACTTGCAGCACATTTGCCATTGCTAATTTTCACATCCAAATGAGCTTTGCGGCAAACTCTTCATTGTTGCCACAGGTTTGCCACAGATGTGTTTGCCAGTAGCAGCAAATTGTCCAGGTTTGCTGCAGTTTCACCACTAGTGTGAAGAGCTGCAAACTTCTGGCAAACATTTTTGGCAAATCACAAGCTCATTTGCATATGAACATAATGAGTGGAAAATGTGCAGCAGGTTTGCGGCTAGTATGCAGCAAGTTTACCAAACCTCTAGATTCATTTGTAAGGGGTTGTACCCATAAACCATAACAGTTTTAAAATATGTTGTAATTCCTGATATACCACTAATATTACACCAAGCAGATACTTTATGATTACATTCTAATGCACTTTATTGAATTTTACTGAGAATAGGTAATCCTCTTAGTAAGACATCATACATGTGGAGCATGTAAAATATCTAAATATATATTCAGTTTGCACCATTTTTCTCTCAAGCTAAACTTGTCCACATTGGTGTCCTCCTTTCGCCTTTTATGATTTGACTTTGACATACGAGCTCTTTATTTAGGTAAAGGAACACATCATGTGTCATCTATCCTGTGGAACACATGCCATATGTCCCCATAGAGCCATTTAACATTACTGTCTGTCTTCACTTCTCAAGTTTTTTGACACCATTGTTATTTTAAATGATTTGGATGCATTGAAAAATTATTGAGTTGTCAGATGTTGTGTGCCTTTGTAAACAGGAGATTATTGATAGGAGGTTCTCCTAGAACTGGTGTTGGAAAACTTTTTGACATGGAGTGCCATTTTTAATTTTCCTGGTCAATGGCTTTTGCTGACGCCAATATATTAAAAATATGCGCATGTTTGAGTACACTTGTGAAAATGTTTCTATTTTGCATTTTTCTAATTTACTTGATTATTTTTAATTCACAGAGCATCTTGTGAAAGAGCTTTAATGAAAGAAAACCTGTCCTTTTGTACAAAATGAGTTAACACAGTTAATGTTACAAATTTGCTTATTTGATTAATTGTGTAGAATCTTACATATTTCTTACATTTGTCATATTAAATTTACTAAATCAGAAAAAGGGGTAATCATAGCACACGAGCAACTGCGAGAGAGGAGCAGGCCATTTTATTTATATGAAGTTTTTCGTACCTGCATTCGAGCCTACATCTTGATGTAATCCTTCCTCATGATAATCCCCATTGTTTAAGGAGGGTGTGTGTGTGTATGCTGGGTTGGAAACCTCAAAGATTAATAGTGGTGTTTTCCTTGTTACATCACACTTTGTTCTGAAAGCAAAAAGAAACAAATTAAACATGGAATGTAGGCTGTCATCCGCACAGCCTGACCGAAGCAAAGCGCACTGCTGGCTCGTGATGCGTGAATGGCTTGCACACGCTGCACAAGTCTGTTGGGTATACTGGAGCCTTAACACATGAAAACCCGCCGCATGATCATGAGGAAGGATTACATCAATGTGTAGATTGGAATGCAGGTGCGTAATTTCATATGAATAAAATAGTCTATTCCTCTCTCTCCATTGCTGGTGTGCCAGTGATTACCAATCTGCGTGCTATAGGTAGCGACCCCTGTCCTAGAAGATTCACCGCTATTACAGATATCAAATGGGTTAGATGCTGATGCTTAATCTTTGGTAGAATTCGAGTCCTAAGCTGATACCTTTAGTGTTTGGGAGAAATGATTAGCCAGTAGAAGCCACTCGTAAAATCAGGGCACAAGAGCGATGATGAAAACCAAACATTATCCAAGAATCACATACAAATTGTGTATACACCAAGTTGCTCTAGCGGGTCACTAATGACAAATACCAAAAGATTTTTATGACCTTGAGTACACCTGGTATTATCATCCATCTTGGACAGCACTAAAAGTAAAACCAAAACGGGCGTTAGTCTTAAATGCATGTTTGTTGGACAAAGTTGGAACGCTAATTTGTCCTGATGCATCTAGGATAACTGCAAAGCAATGCCTATTAACCTAACATACAATTATTGTGCCAAAACAAGGGTTTTAAACTTTTTGCAAGTTAAGTACAGTAAGTCATTATAAGAACAAAACAAACTGCTATATGATATCTCAGTATGTCTGATGTTCAAATTCATTGGCAGATTATGCAAAATTTTGTTAATATAGATGCTTAGATATACACTCACCAACCACTTTATTAGGTTAACCTGTACACCCACATATTCATGTGATTATCTAATCAGCCAATCATGTGTCAGCAATGCAATGCATAAAATCAGGCAGATACAGGTCAGAAGATTCAGTTAATGTTCACATCAATCATAAGAATGGGGAAAATATTTGATCTCAGTGATTTCAACCGTGGCATGGTTTTTGGTGCCAGATAGGCTGGTTTGAGTATTTCTGTATCTGCTGATCTCCTGGGATTTTCACACACAAAAGTCTCTAGAGTTTATTAAAAATGGTGTCAAAAACAAAAAAACATGTAGTGAGCAGCAGTTCTGCAGACGGAAACGGCTTGTTGATGAGAGAGGTCAACAGAGAATGGCCAGAATGGGTCGAGCTGACAAAGGCTACGGTAACTCAAGGTAACTCAAGTTACCCCAATGGCTTTTGCTGTTGTGCACTGTCTCCGTATTCATATCCGTGTTTTCTTGCTGAACGGGCTTAGATACGCTCTACAATATGGAACAGCCTTTCTGTGGGCACCCCCTCTAGTCTGAGCCTCCCTGAAGGCCAGGCCTGAGACAAAAGTTCCAGTTGCCCCACTTATCAGTGGCCCTGGATGCATTTGAGACACGTCAGTATTTGGTGTGAACTTGTGCGAATGTCCAGTGGCCTCCGGTGACGCACTTGTTATCAGACCGGACATGATGCAGGTGTAAAATGGGTCTATTCAAATGGTTCTGTGACTAGAAGTGCTTTCCACCATTGAGAGGTAAGGATAAGCAATTTCTTGACCACATTTAAAATGTTTGGAACTCATTATTGAATTCTGCGGTCTGCCACACAAATTTCACTCTAGCTGTTCAAACATGCATTTGGTTCCAAAATAGTAACTATCAAAAATGCATAGCCTGATACTCTGTGTCAAACTCCTTGTCATAGTTCTCATATATTTCATTTGAGACATTTCTCCATTTCATCACGTCAGAGCTTTATAAGAGCTGTTGATCACTCCCAATTCATACCGAGTCCCAAGTCCCAGCCAACCCAAGTTCTATCAGATAGCCAGTTTCACGCATTATACTGAGATAATACTCCTGATCTCCATCACGTCTATCTGAAGCAGACCCCCTGAATAGACTTTACCTGGCCAATAAAATGAGATGGGGAGAGGTTAACCACTATGCAGGCTTATGGTACTGTGTTGTATTAATGCAACATTCCCAGGCACCCTGTTGATAGATATGGTAACATGGTCTGATGGTCTCTTTCTTGTAGTTAATGGAACAGACTGGGCTTTTGGTGAAACTGTCTGATTCTTCTGCCTTGGTTTCATTTTGTGTGTGTGAAGATTTGGACCACCCACAATGAAAGTCATTGTGTTTAAAATGGTTGATATAATTAATAATAATCTTCACTTCACTGCATGAAAAAAGGCAGAAAGTGTCCAAACCCAATCACCCCCAAAAGAAGGTCAAGTTATCTTCAAATTATTAGCATTAATCCTAAACTTACTTTACTTGACTTAAAGGCCAACAGGCTAAATCTCAGTAAGTGTAAGTTTTTGAGGCAAATTTCCAATTATACAAATGTGTGTTTTCTCTGTCAGTGATTTTGTATGTTTGTTTTAAGCACAAAAAACGTCTAGGTTACGTATGTAACCGCCGTTCCCTGATGGAGGGTACGAGACGTTGTGTCAAAGAAGTGACACTAGGGGTCTCTCTTGATGCCTCTGGTCTATGAAAAAGGCCAATGAGAAGTTGGCAGACAGTATTTGCATACACCGCCCCGGACATACTGGTATAAAAGCGGGGAAATACATCAAGTTCATTCAGGATTTTTCTGAGGAGCTGGAAATGGTCCAGACACTGCAGTGGCTCAGCGACGTGGCCGGGAGGACACAACGTCTCGTTGCCTCCATCATGGAACAGAGGTTACATACGTAACCTAGAAGTTCCCTGTCTGTCGCTCACTTTGACATTGTGTCGAAGAAGCGACACAAGGGGTTCAATTTAAATCACGCCATGCACTGAGCCGTGTATGTGTACTGCTGACACAGGAGCGGGCAGGTAATTTTACATGCACAAGTGACCAACTGTGTCTGACTGCCCGTACCCTTCCCAAATGCCCAAAAAAGTCGTCGGAATCCTTCTGGTTACCCTAGGCAGGGGAACAAGGCGACGCTTGCCAACCTGGGAATGGGCCAAGCCTGGCTGGGCCTCTTTTCTCTCTATGTTTCCCCGCATAGAGCAAGAACAGCCGGGCCCTTACACGCATTTCCCCTATTCTTTCAGGAGAAAAAGACCCTGCGGAGGCCACACCTGCCCAAAAGGGGAGGTAAAGTGGCGATTACATCACATGGGTTTTTTAGGCAACATGTGGAACGTGGCGCAGTGGTAGATCCAGCCTCAAGGAGTGGGGAGTTGCTACAGCATAGCGACCGGAGGGCAGCTAAAACTGCCTAAGGGAGACGCAGGCGACATACACCTTCAGGGTGGAAGGGGACAGCCTCCCTTCCAGCCTCTCTTGCAGAAATAAGAACACTGACCTAACTTCGCACCTCTGTGTGTCTTCAGCACGGGAAAAGCACCAATTCACGAACAAGCGCCATTTCAGTGCGGAAAGTTGCCTGTTAGAAGGGGCTCTGGCTTGATTGATCGTGGCTATGACCGTGGGTGGTAGACCTTGTCCTCCCTGACCTTGCACAGCACCTGTGCAAGAAGCCTCACTGGCAGAAATGCGTACTTGCGCAGCCCCACAGGCCAGCTGTGTGCCAGTGCGTCTGCCCCGAGGGGAGCCTCTGATCGGGCATACCAGAGTGGGCAGTGGGAGGTCTCTTGGGAGGCAAACAGGTCTACCTGAGCCTTGCCGAATCATTCCCAAATCAGCTGGACTGACTGGGAATAAAGCCTCCACTCTCCACCGGGCAAGCATTGTCGTGACAGCGCGTCCGCTACCACATTGAGGTTGCCGGGGATGTGAGTGGCGCGCAGCGACTTGGCTCCAAAGGAGGAGACGACGGGTGAGTCGTGACATGTGGCGGGAGCGTACACCGCCTTGGCGTTTTATGTATGCTACAGCAGTGGTGCTGTCTGACCTGATCAGGACATGTTTGTCTCGAACTAACGGGAGAAACTTCCGCAGGACAAAGAAAACAGTCAGCAACTCCAGGCAGTTGATGTGCCAGCGCAGTGTGGCCCCTTTCCAACGGCCTGCTACTGCGCGCCCATTGCACACGGCGCCCCAACCCAATCTGGATCCGTCTGGATCCGACCAAGATACGTCTGGACACCTGCTGCAAGGGTACTCCTGCCCGTAGAAAACAGAGGTCTGTCTAGGGTTTGAATGTTTGGTGGCAGGCGGGGGTGATCGTCACACGGTGCATGCCGCGGCACCATGTTTGTCTCAGGACTCGAGTCTGAAGCCAGTGCTGAAGCGTTCTCATATGCATCAACCCCAGCAGCACGACCGCCGCGGAGGATGCCATATGCCCCAGGAGCCTCTGGAAATGTTTTAAGGGGACCGTTGTGCCTGGCCTGAAAGTGGCGATGCATCTCAACACTGACTGCGCATGCTCGTTGGTGAGACGTGCTGACATTGAGACTGAGTCTAACTCCATGCCGAGAAAAGAGATGCTCTGGACCGGGGTGAGCGTACTCTTTTCCCAGTTGACCTGAAGTCCTAAATGGCTGAGGTGCCTGAGCACCTGGTCTCTGTGAGCGCATAGTAACTATCGTGAGTGGGCCAGAATAAGCCAGTTGTAGAGGTAATTGAGTATTCGAATGCCGGCTTCTTGGAGCGGGGCAAGGGCTGCCTCTGCGACTTTCGTGAAGACGCGAGGGGACAGAGACTTGCCGAAGGGGAGGACTTTGTACTGATGAAATGCCTCTTTTTGGGTGGAATCAAAAACACGCTGTGTCTCTTTAAATGCAAATGAGCAGCTGCCTCATCCCCCTTTCCGGGTGAGGTCTGTGCCTTTACAGATGGTGCTTTGGATACAGCAGCAACAACAAATCAGAACCAATATGATGGACAGCGTAAATACTGTTCAGCCATATGTGTATGAATGTATTTATGTATATCTGGTTTCCGTGAACACAATCAGAGACAATGGTAACTGACAGTAAGTGTTTTCGGTTTAAAAATTAAAAATAATGACATAGCTCTGGTCTCCATGAATACAATCAGAGACAATGGTAACTTTAATTGCATTAGTCATGGAATCAGCTAACAAGCACATTCGGAGAGGTGATTTGCAAACATTCACAAAATATAAAGTGCAGTACTTCCATCTTCAGGATATAATGCTGGAACACGAACAGTTGGTACTGATCCATGCTTGAGAATCAAACCTTTTGAAAATCCTGCTTTATATTGACACTCATTCACAAAGCAGTCCAGTGTAAAATTATTTGCCCAAACATAAACAAATGTTTGTATGTTTTGGGGCACATTTCCTTTACAGCCAACAACAGAACACTTATGATGCTTATGAAGCAGAGACATTATTCTTCTCACTGTATCTGCTCCAGTGTGGGGAAAAAATGGCAGACTATGTGTAGATCACTCGGGATCTATGATAATAGGTTGGAGTCCGTCACCAGTCGTGTGCTAGGCCTGCTCTAACATGACTTCACTTTGGAGCAGAAACGAAAACCATACATTTTGACAAACTTCTTTTGATTAATAGAAATATAAAAAAGAGGAGTGGGTGGACATTTAACATTATAGGGTGGTTGTGTACACACTGTTGACACATTTAAAACACACACGTAAAAATTAATTTTGCATAATTGGTCCCCTTTAAAATATTGATCTGGGGTACATATGTTTATTTTCTTCTAGTGTGGATGTGAATTCATCTTTGCCCTTGCTTGATTATTATTGTTGTTCTTGTTGATGAACATTGAACTTTGTGAACAAATCCTCAATAGAGAGGCAGAAACTGGACATAACACATGTGCCGTTTTTCTCTCTGATCCATAAAAGACAATGCAACTTGTGAAAACTGAAACTTGTGTGATTATGTTGTGTTGATACCTTATTCGGAAAAGCACGAATAACAGATTCATCTGAATAATATAAAAAATATTTGTATGACTGATTATCCAAAAAGCACAAGGATGAAGCAACATTTTAAATAAACATGTCCAAAATGACAACAAATTTATGAATCTGTGCAGCCAATATTTGTAAAATGTAAACCTTATGAATGAAAATGTGCACGTTATGATTTCAGATCGGATGAGCGTGTCCTTTTTTTGCGGTCTTTGTTAATTGTGCGCATCTGGAGCTTATCAAGTGTAATATTAACATCATATACACTTTCCACTTCTTGAAATGTCTATTTTAATGTATCACATGATTCACACGTGATTCTCATGTATTTATTTATAGCCTAAATCTGAGTGCAATGTTAAATTCCTAACCTGAAGTGATGATTTCAAGTCGGAGCTTGTGATCTGTCTCTTAAAATTGACCACATTTATATTAACATTTGCTATTAAGGTAATTAACTGGTTAAGACTTTATTCTGAAAAAAAGTTAAAATGCTTGACAAAGGTTTAAATGCTCTATAGAGTATTAATATATTAGGAACAGGGTTGGGGGGTAATGCAATAAAAGTAACACGTTACGTAATTAGATTACTTTTTTGATTAACGAGTAAAGTAATGCACTATTTTTTTATTTTAGACCATAATATCTGAGTTAATTTTTAAATAAAGTAGTTTAAGTTGCTTTTTATAAAGTTGCTTTTATACACCTCCACTGACATTGCAGTAATTTATTTTGAGCCATCAGAGTCTACAGATGTTTTGAATAGGTGAATATAGCTATGTGAAAGCTTATCTAAATATTACAATCAGCAAATCGGAGGTGAAAATAGGAAAAAAACAGGTGGCCAGATTTGTGAAAGTGTGTGTAGGGTAGAAAGCTTTGGAGAATATGGAGAATGATATAGCTCAGTGGGTAAAAATGAGGAGAGAGAATTGGTAAATAGCCTCCCATGAGGAGAGGGTATACATGCTATTTAAGACAGTTATAAAGAGGATTTGAGTTTGTGCTAATGTGTGTGTGAGAAAGAAATGAGAGCATATGGCCAGAATTGTGGAAACACCTTTATATCTATCAAAGATAAAATTTAAGAAAACACACAGCAGACTTGATGATACAAGTAAAGTGAATACTAAAATGCTTTTTTACATGTTATGCATCCGAGTAATGCAAATTAGTTGGCTAAATAATTACAACAACAAATTTGATTACTTTTCAGACAGATTTTCTTCTTGCGTTAAAAAGCTTGCGCAAACAAATGTAACCAAATGGTAGGTGTCTTTTAAAATTGTTTTGATTTTTTAATTGACAGGCGCTCTTGCACGAGATCCAAATAAAAAAATAATATAAAAAATAGTAAGATGCAGTGCAATTGTCAACTACATCTCTCTAGTTCATGATTACATAGAAAAACAATTACAAATAAAACAAAAAACCGTGCAGATGGTCGAAAATACATCGGGTGTAAATGATGGAGTCCACATGACTACTATTAAGAAAGTAGACAGTCTGAGATAAAGGGCATGCTGGTGTGCCAGATGTGCATGTGTCTCACATGAGAGGGGTCCATAATTAAACTCCACACACAATAACTTTACAGATTCTGTGCTGCCAGCATTTTCCCCTTTGCTTTCCATGGTGCCTTTGGCTTGGGGTGGTGTTGTTGGCATGACTCACTGGCTACCTGCTGAGCTGTGCTGCAGAATTCAAGTGGAAACTGGTGGCTGTGTTTCCTCTTCACACTCTGTGGGAGATCACACATGAGGATACGAAAGGGGCTTTTCCAGTTCTCACCCCTAACATCTAAATAATAAAAAAGGAGAATGCTTCTGTTTGGAAAATGATCCAAGCATTGATTTAACTTGTAAATCTTTCATCTTTATACAACTGCAGTGAACCGACAGAGATGCCATGGGCCACATATTTACAGACAGCGACAGATATTTTGCCAAGTCAGATAAGCTTGCAAAATCATGAAGAGCCTTGTGCACATTTTTGGCTAAATGGACACAAATGTTGTCAGAATGTTTAAGTCACCCTCATGAGCTAAATCTGGCAAAGCAACCAATAGCTATATATATATATATATACCACAGTCACAGTTAGAGCCGGTCCTCGAATCTGAATGGACGAGAGACATGAGCGGGATGATGTGACAGCATCAGCACTCAGACGCTTCACGGTGTGTATCACTCCGCTTGTGTTTGTGCTGTTCTAAACTAAAGTGTAAGCGCAGTGTATGTGTGTTAGGAGTTACTGTCTTTATTTATGAAATTACATATGTTAGCCAGCAGGTGGTGGAAAAGATAATTTTTGTGTGTAATATGAGCCAGTTGGTGACATAAAGTGAATCTGTTAGTTATTGTTTACATAGAACAGTGCTCTGTGAGTTTCCACATTGGATACATACTGTTGAATATGGCGGAGGACATCGCTGTTTCTATAGTGAATGACATTTGTGCACCGGCTACCCTGAAATAGAGAGGAATACCCCACTTGGACGTCTATATTCCACTGAGAAAGCTGACAGCATCTCTAATTGGTTGTGGCAACAGGTGATCACACAAGCTCCATCTCTCTCTCTCTCTCTCTCTCTCTCTCTCTCTCTCTCACACACACAGACAAACACACACATCCATCCATCTATCCTTGTTTATCCATTGACTTGATACTAGAAAGCCATGATACTATTTCTGAAGTGAACATTTTAATTACTAACGGAGGCTGCATCCAACCTGATGGAGCTTGAGAGGTCCTGCAAAGAAGAATGGGAGAAACTAACAAATAGGTGTGCAGAGCTTGTAGCATCATACTCAAAAAGATTTGAGGCTGTAATTGGTGCCAATGGTGTTTCAACAAAGTATTGAGCAAAGGCTGTGAATTCTTTCAATTCTTTGTGATTTTTTTTTCCTTTTTTATTTGTAATAAATTTACAAAGCTATCAAACAAACTTCTTTCATGTTGTCATTATGGGGTATTGTTTGTAGAATTTTGAGCAAAATAATGTATTTAATAAATTTTGGAAAAAGTTTGTAACATAACAAAATGTGGAAAAAGTGAAGCACTGTGAATACTTTACAGATGCACAGTGTGTATATATATATATATATATATATATATATATATATATATATATATATATATATATATATATATAGATAGATAGATAGATAGATAGATATATAATGAGATTAATGGAAGGGATTATGTAATTTTGCTGCAACCTGCATTGTGATTATATTAATTACAGGTTTTATTACAGTACAATAACATGTCTTGAATCACTTGTGTTGTCACTTTCCTTGTCATACTGATGTCAAAAGAAGGCATTATAACTTACCTAGTACTAGTAACCTAAAATCAGGTCCCAGGTTTCAGGTTTTTATACTCATACACAGGATAATATAGCCTGATGACCATTATATTATACAAAAATATATGTACATAGGTTCCAATATTGGCAACTCCTTAATAAATTCTTAATATGTGTTCACTTTACATTAATGTAGCCAAGTGGATATATTTTAATACAGCGGGTGCAGCTCCGTCCCATGGGTATACGGTGAATGCCCCTGAGGAAAGTCCTTCTTTCTCAGGGACGGGGCACACTCTTGCATCCGCACCCAGACCTTTGGAACCTCCATGTCTGGCCCCTGGACGGGACGTGGAAGATCTAGCTGGTCTTCCACCCACAGTCGTAGCCACAATCATCCAAGCCAGAGCCCCTTCTACCAGGCAACTTTACACCCTGAAATGGTGCTTGTTCGCAAATTGGTGTTCTTCCCGTGCTGAAGACCCACAGAGGTGCGCAGTTACCTCTACTCAGTGCTCTTATTTCTGCAAGAGAGTCTGGAAAGGAGGCTGTCCCCTTCCACCCTGAAGGTGTATGTTGCCGATATCGCGGCCCACCACGATGCAGTTGACGGCAAGTCCTTGGGTAAGCACGACTTAATCATCAGGTTCCTAAGAGGCGCCCTGAGGTTGAACCCCTCCCGGCCAAGCCTGTTCCCCTCCTGGGATCTCTCAGTGGTCCTCGCTGGCCTCCAGAGACCGCTAGAATCAGTTGGACTCAGGGCCCTCTCTCTAAAAATGGCCCTGCTGATCGCGTTCGCTTCCATCAAGAGGGTCGTGGACCTGCAAGCATTCTCTGTTAGCGACACCTGCCTGGAGTTCGGTCCGGCATACACATATGTGATCCTAAGACCACGACCAGGCTATGTGCCCAATGTCCCTACCACTCCCTTCTGAGAACAGGTAGTGAACCTGCAAGCGCTGCCCCGGGAGGAGGCAGACCCCCAGCCCCTTCATTGCTGTATTCGGTACGTGCTTTGCGTACCTATTTGGACCGCACACAGAGCTTTAGGTGCTCTGAGCAGCTCTTTGTCTGATTTGGGGGACAGCAGAAAGGGAACGCTGTCTCCAAACAGAGGCTCTCCCACTGGGTGGTGGATGCCATTTCTCTGGCCTATCGCACACAGGCAGTGACCCCCCCCCGTACGAGCGCACTCAACAAGGAGTATTGCGTCCTCGTGGGCACTGGCAGGAGGCACCTCCATAGCAGACATATGTAGAGCAGTGGGTTGTGCAACACCTAATACCTTTGCGAGATTTTACAATCTCAGGGTTGAGTCAGTCCCGTCCCGTGTTTTCTCAGGTCCGAGCCGGTAGAACTCGGTAACACGCTGACGATCTGGCCGGGTGAATCGCTTGCACCTGGCGCCCTTTCCCTCGGCCGTGAAATACCTGCCCACTCCTGTGTCAGCATACACGTACATGGCTCAGCGCATGGCGTGATTTGAAGTGGACCCCTAGTGTCGCTTCTTTGACACGACGTTGAAGTGAGCGACAGTCGGGGAATGTCTCGGTTACATATGTAACCTCTGTTCCTTGATGGAGGGAACGAGACATCGTGTCCTGACACGTCGCTGAGCCGAGCCACTGCAGTGGCCGGAACATTTCCAGCTCCTCAGAAAAATCCTGAATGAATTCGACGTATTTCTCCGCTTTTATACCCATATGTCCGGGGCGGGGTATGCAAATACTGTCTGCCAACTTCTCATTGGCCTTTTTTCATAGAACAGAGGCATATTCGGCGCTCAAGAGAGACCCCTAGTGCCGCTTCTTCGACACAACATCTCGTCCACTCCATCAGGGAACAGAGGTTACATATGTAACCGAGACATTTTCTTCCTTTGTGGCAGGATTCTGGCATTCTATTCATTGTTTATGTTTTGTTGGTTTTCTGCTGTCTTGTCTTGTGCAACACATTCTCACACCCAACTCGTCACATATTGATGCTTTAGACAGGTGTCCCTTGGCGTCACATTTTAACGCCCTGGGTATACCTTTGGCGTAATTTTTCGACGCGTTGGGTAGTCTTAACCAAAACGGCATTCAAAGGTGAGTTTAACAACGCTCCACGGCGTGTGCAAGTAAGCAGTTTAAGCGTTTTCTTAGAGAGCATGCTGGATAACATATTCTTATTGGAGGTTTGTTGATGTTAATAAATATATATAATATGCTACGATTGTGTTCAATTAATCAAAGTTTTTTATATTTTTATTTTTTAAATTTTGTTCAATTAATCAAAGTTTTTTTACTTTTATTTTTAAAATCCTCTATAGAAATCTATCGGACTACCCAACGCGTCGAAAAATGACGCCAAAGGTATACCCAGGGCGATAAAATGTGACGCCGAGGAGGTCCTGTCAAAAGCGTCAATATGTGACGAGTTGGGTGTGAGAATGTGTTGTCTTGTGTTTGTGAGTGCATTTGGCTTTGTTTTGTTTATCATCGCTGTGTGAACTTGTGTCTGTTATAGTTGTGTTATGTTTGACATACACATGTACACATGCCTTGTTCCTTCATTTCTCTCCCTTGTTTAGTACTTGTTGTGTTAATTGGTTTCACCTGATCCTCATGTGCTTTCTTCTTCAGAATATACTGCTTTCTTCCCTCATATATTTGCATTTTAAATCCCTTTATAAATGTTCCTGAAATTGTTCACCAAAAAATGACCATTATGTTATCATTAACTCGTGTCCCAAACCTATTTGACTTTCTTCTGTGAAGCACAAAAGGAGATGTTTAGCAGAATGATGACTCTGCTCTTTTCAATACAATGAAAGCAGTTAGTAGCCAGTGCAATGCTAAAAAAAATAAAATAATAATAATAAAAAAAAAACTGAAAAAGAGTTGATCCAAATAATGTGCTATATTGCAAATCATCTGATTATTTGTAATAACTTAAATTGTAATCACTAAAAATCTTTAGCCATAGCTCTGAAATGAGTGCTTAATCAAATTTAAATGTAGCTCGTCGCAATTAGGTTATGAGACACATGTGAACCAATGATTTTTGGTATCATTGGCATTAAACCTGGCACTCTGCGCCAGGTATTAACATATCAAGCATATTGTGCAAATTAATATTTATTTATTTTTGTCCCTTGAAGTAACGTCTATTCTGTAAACAGGATTTTTAACCAAGAATTTCTCTCGCACTTTTGCAACAGAATTACCTGTAGGAATATTTATGTGGGCCTGGATTCCTAGAGAGTCAATTATTTACAGTGTAAGCATATGTGAAATTACTCAAACTACAGTATATTTAAGGTAACAGATGGTGTTTGAACATATTTTGGGCCTGTCATTGTCTACAGGGGATCGAACGCTTAGGTGCAAAGATCTTCTCTTTTCAGTATTAGAGTACACCACTTTTCAGTTATGTCTTATTTACTCAGTGGACTCAACAGTTCTAAATTAACTTTTTTGTCAATTTAGTTTGAAGAAAAAAGATGGTAGCTTTTTATATAAAAAAAATATAAATACATAAATAAAGGTGCTCAGAACAGCATGGTAGTCTCTAGAGTGATCTCTTGAACAAAGAGAACTGATGATAAGTGAAGTGTTGGTTTGGGGAAAAAGAGGTGTTTGGGAAGGCATGAAGGTGATGCAATTGTTATTTTTAGGTTACCTACAGTATTCCTATAATGATACACCTAGTGCTGGGAGCCAAGAATTGGTTCTTGTTCAGAACTAGTTCCAAATTTTACAAAATACTGAAACCACTTGATTTTCGTGAGTTTTGGCTAACATTGTACTTACTGCCTGACTGTTTATATGACAATGTGTAGTTAAAGAAACTCATTTGTGTTTAGTTTTGCTGTAATTGTATAAATAATAAAGGAATCAGGGCTCCAGACTGTGACCATTTTTCCTAACAGTGAAATTAATCTTTGCAAGAGGTCGCACCGGTGTGACCAAAAATTGACGACTCTCTGATTGTGCGCTGCCGTTTTTTGCTGCGCATAAGAAATGACAAATGGCAAACATTCCAAAAGTGAAAGAAACAGCTCAGTCAGCGCAGCTAAAAACTCAATGGACAGATCAGCGCAGAGACGTACATTTACACGTGGACTGGTCTCGAGTGCTGAGCAGAGCACATCATTATAAACAGCACTGCGAAAAGTGCAAACTGGGTTGCAGATTCTGTGTTGATTATTTGTATAAAACCTCTATGAAAACCCATAATGTTTCAATGATTAAACTAGTTTAAACCGTATTAAATGGCCCCAACATTCAAAATAGCATTGAAAGGAATAAAGGAGACATATGTAACATGAACAGACAGAAATAGCAAGGCTTTCAATCCACACATCACAGATATAAAAAAAAATATTTACTATGGACTTATATAAATCTATCGGGGTAGTGAGGGAATACAATTTAATTTCTTTATGTGTTATTCTTATGACATGGAATTATTTGTTTTATGGTTAATGTCCATATAATCATGGTTTTAATTTTATCTTTGGTTACTATGATCTAATTGCAAATACCACAGTTAAAACTATGGATACAATGGAAATTTCCTTCTGTGTAAAAAATTTTCTAATGCTCTCAGATTGCAGAAAAAGGCTTTGTTTGTCTTCAGATGACTGTATTTTAATAAGCAAATTCCTGGTGTAATAGAAACAGTGAAAGAAAACGAAGGTATATTTTCCATAAAACAGAGTTTTTGTCCTACCTTGCCATGACAGGGCATTCTATTTTTGGATTGGTTTCTATTTTCTGCGACTTCATGCTGGGCAACCCAGTCAACAATGGGTCTAAAATCCTTCTCATAACAGTAGGATATATTAAATCCAGGGTGTCATTAGCCAGATCAAAACAACTTTATTTTCGATGAGGATGTCACAGACACAGAATTTTGTGTTTGAGGTCTCGTTTTCTTCAACCGGAGCTCTGTCATTGTCACTATTCACTGTTGTCTGCCCTGTGTTTCTCCCCTATCATCTGTTCCCAGACTACACTTCCCATAATTCCCTGCCCTCATCACTGTCAACTGTCTTTCATTGTGTCATTATCCATTGTGTATATAATGCCCTGTTGTTTGCTTGTTCTTGGTCAGTTGTTGTATGCGTTTAGACCACCTGTGTTTGCCCAGTACCCTTTGAAGATGTTTATTATTATTTTTCATTAAAATCCTTAGCTGCACCTAGATTCAGTTCTCTTGAATTCTTCCCAGTGTCACAGAACAACTGACCCCAATTAATCTAGTGGTGTACTTTGTCCAACTAAGCCAGGAGGACTTAACAATTTGGAAGTTCTCCCATTTCTTCTCCATCAATGCCGTCTACACCGGATTTGATAATGAGAGCCTAAAGACCATATATCGGATCAGACTAACAGCTTGCCAGTGGAGGGAATTACCGGAGAACGAAGATTAGACATGGAAGGAGTATGTGAGGTTAGTTTAGAGACACTCGCTGCAGGAGGAGGAGGAAAAAGTCTTCCGTTTCCAAGTCTCTGCCAGTATTCTCGACCACGGAAGTCGTTTCCAAGTCTCTGCCAGTGTTCACGACCTCAGAGGTCGCTCCCGAGACTCTGTTCATGCCCATGACCACAGAGGCCATCCCGAGACTCTGTTCATGTCCTCAAACACAGAGGTCACTCCAGAGACTCTGTTCATACCCACAACCACTGTGGTGATTCCAGAGACTCTGCTTATGCCCATGACCACAGTGGTTGATCCCAAGACTCCGTTCATGTCCTTGACCACAGAGGTCACTCCCGAGACTCTGTTTATGCCCACGATCACTGAGGTCTTTTCCCAGACAACCTGGACAGTCATCCATGGCTCTGCCTTCCACGGCTCCACTCCTCAAGCCTGCCATGGCTTCGCCATTCAGTGTCTCGCCCCTCGAGCTTCCCACGGCTCTGCTTTTCATGGCACTGCCTCTCTTCATCAAGCCTCTCCCGGCTCCACCTGCCTTTGTCGAGCCCCTCCCAGCTCTGCCCATGGAGTCTTCCATGGCTCAGCCCACAGAGATTCCTCCTCCAGTGGTTCCGTCGCCTGACCCAATCCCTGTCCTGTGGCCACCTCCCTGGTTTCCTGACCCTGTCTTAGTCCGGTAGCCACCTCCCAGAACTCCTGACCCTGTCTCTACCCTGTGGCCGACAACCAAGCCTCTTGATCCAGTCCCTATTCTGAGGTGGTCTCCTTGGTCTCCTGGCCATCCACCTGATCTGCTCTGGTCTCCTTGGTCTCCTGGCCATATGCCTGATCTGCTCTAGTTTTCTGGGGCTTCTGGCCGTCTGTCTGATCTCCTCTGGTTTCCTTGGTCTCCTGGACGTCCGCCTGATCTGCTCTGGTCTTCTGGGACTCCTGGCCATTCAATTGATAAGCTCTGCTCTCCTGGCCATCCGCCTGATCTGCTCTGGTCCCCTTGGTCTCCTGGCCATCCGCCTGACCTGCTCTGGTCTCCCTCGTCTCATGGCTGTCCACACAATCTGCTCTGGTCTCCCAAGTCTCGTGGCCATCCACCTGATCTGGTCTGGTCTCCTGGCCATCTGCCTGACCTGCTCCAGTCTCCCTCGTCTCTGGCTCCATCTTGGCCCTGCCTCCCTGTCTTTGCCCTGTTCCTCTCATCCCCTTCCCTCTAGTGCCTCCTTGAACTGCCTGTTTTCCCTTTTTTCCCCCACACCCCATGGACAATTTTGTATTTGTATTTTTCTGGGGGGGGGGGGGGCAGGGAGTGTCTATAATCCACTCCATAGAGAATGGGGCTATGTCATGATTCACTGTTGTCTGCCCTGTGTTTCTCCCCTGTCATCTGTTCCCAGACTACACTTACCATAATTCCCTGCCCTCATCACTGCCAACTGTATTTCATTGTCCTCACCTGTATTTCATTAAGTCATTATCCATTGTGTATATAATGCCCTATTGTTTGCTTGTTTTGGCCAGTTGTTGTATGTATTTAGACCACCCGTTTTTATCCCAGTGCCCTTGTTTTCCCATTGTGGATGTTTTATTTTGTACTTGTTTATTATTATTTTTCATTAAAATATTTAGAATCACCTAGGTCCAGCTCTCTTGACGTCTTCCCAGCGTCACAGTCATAGACACACACTGGTTCATTTTGACTTTCCACTTTCCTGTCAAATGGAGATTGATGAATAAACAACAGAGTACTGCGTGAGTGCATGAACATTAAAAATGGTAGTAGACTGAATTTTGATGTGATTCATAAAGTAACACTTGTCCCGTGTATGTGTGTGATTGTGTACTTGAAGTGCCCCCTGAAGTGTATGTCCATATGCAACCCAACAAATTTTATATATATATATATATATATATATATATATATATATATATATATATATATATATATACTTTGCATTTTATTGTCATTTGTTTCATTTAATATTTAGTACATTCAGATGGAAAAATTTATCCATATAAATGATGCAATCCAAAGTGCATTTGAACAGTGGTGAAACACGTTCTTATTATTTGTTACATTAATACGAGCAGACAGAGAATAAAGTTTGAGGTAAGTTTGAAGCAGAAGAAATAGAAATAAACCTTGTGTAAATTGTCAGCTTTATGCTAAACTAAAATGCAGTTTCTAGCCATTTAACATGCACATGTTACCAGTCACGATCATATATATATATATACACTACCGTTCAAAAGTTTGGGGTCACTTACTCATTCTTTATTTATTTATTTATTTCACATTTTAGAATAATAGTAGTCAGCAAAACTATGGAATAATAGAAATGGAAATATGGGAATTATTTTGTGACCAAAAAATCCAAAATAAATCCAAAACTATGTAATATTTTAGCATCTTCAAAGTAGTCACCCTTTGCCTAGATTTTGCAGACATGTACTCGTGACATTTTCTCAACCAACTTCTTGAGGAATCACCCCGGGATGCTTTTTAAACAGTATTGAAGGAGTTCCCATCTATGTTGGGCACTTATTGGCTTCTTTTCTTCATATTTTGATCCAAGTCATCCATTTCAAAAACTTTTTTTTTTTTTAGGAAATTTTAGATTTGTAATTAAATAAATGTATATGTTTTGGCAGAATAATATTTTGTCTACAAAGTTAATTTCAAACTTTTAAGCATACACCTTCAGATCAAAAGATTTTTAAGATCATGAGAAACATTTCAGACAAGTGACCCCAAACTTTTGAACGGTAGTGTATATATATATATATATATATATATATATATATAATTTTTTTTTTTTTTTTTTTTTTTTTTTTAATCAATAAAATTCACGTTAGATCATCATATAATTTTTTCTACTAAGACCTTTGATATTAGGGCAAAAATCGTATTCTTGATGATACATTTTTTATTGTTTTTCTGTAAAAATATAAAAAAATCTTTAAACAACATCAATTTAATTTATCTTGTCTTAGAAACAACACTGCATAAATATTTTGTTTTTTCAGAGAATATATTTTTAACATGTGCATTTTGTTTTACTGTACTGGCAGAGTTTTTAGTCAAAACAAGTGCTGAAGAAGTAATCAAAAGAATTTAGAATACGTTACTGACCAAGAGTAATCAAACAGAATACATTACAAATGACATTGTACAGCATAAATTCTGTAATCTTTAGTGGAATACATTTATTTACACTATCTGTTAAAATCTGAAGTGATCTCTTTATTTTGCAACAGGACGCTAAGGTCAGATAATGCAGTAAGAATTGCATTTCCTATTTCCAAATATTACCTTCTCAAATGTACTAAAAGAAAACTGTTATGGAGCTGGAATTTTTTGAGGAATCAGAATGATAAAATTCCTTATTATTCCCATCCCGATACCATGCCTTTGGGATGAGTGTGTTATTATTTCCTTTCCACTCTTCATAGGTAATTTTGATGTCCTTTAAATTACAGTGTGTTCCTTGTCGATTATTATAATATTTGATACAGACATTTTGAAATTTGTTTGCACACATGAAAGTTACAGGTCTTTCAAAATGCACATGTTATTCCTAATGATGGACATCAAATAGCTTTGCTACAATCAGAACCCTTGAGACAGCTAAGTCTTTCTTTTGTTCACCTTACCTTAAGAACACGTATTTCTCTTTGTCTCCTTGTTAACATTTTCTCTCTCTCTCTCTCTCTCTCTCTCTCTCTCTCTTCCTTCCATTTTCTCTATCACATCCCTCGCTCTTATTCCCCTTTACCAATTTTTTTTTTCTTTTCCCCTGTCTGAAATCAATGGCCGGAGGCTCCTTTGAACCCCAGGGGATTTAAGAGTGCAACAGACAATTATCTACAGTATGATGGCAGCCACTCATGGTGACGGAAGAGTTTTTTTTGGCCATGCAACATTGAATGTCAGCACGTGTTGGGTGCAAACAAGTGGTACCTCTCGATGCCATTACCTGAGGCCCTTGATGATACTCATTCCAGCTTGCATTGCAATTAAAATGTAAAATTCCACACTGAGACCAGTTGAACTGAGATCAGTTTCATTAATCATTGGTATATCTTGAAAACATCTACTTCAGATATTAACATATTTAGCAATCGTTCCCCTAAAAATGAAAATTATGTTATTATATAACAGTCATGCTATTTCAAATGGAGTTTTTTAAACAAGGTTTGGAAAGAGCAAGGTAATTTAATCCAACCAATCACATCGCTTGAGTAAGCGTATATAAACAGCCGCTTAACTCTACATGTCATTGGATGCAGCATTCACCTTCACCAGAACAGCTCTTCCAAACAATGTTATTCAACAGAAGCTGCTACAGCAGCTCATTTGTATATTGCAGTATTGACCGCTACCATATTAAGTGTTATATTTTTACTCTATCTTTCTTCATTTGCTCTTTTCAAAGCATTTTATATCATGAAGTTGCTTCCACAAACCTGCTGCTTTGACACTGTATACATGTCAAACAGCTCTCTATGACTGCTCATACATTCTCTTAGCTGAACTTTCTACCCAGAGCGATACATCGTGTAAGTCTGCCTCTGTGAACGAGTACTGCTCCTGCTCATGCCACACAAGTTCTATTACAGCTTCATTTGAACGCGATGGAAACAAAAAAATTACTATTTAATTAAATCATCATTCCAACACTTCCCAGTGTTTCAATGCGGTTCTCCCATACCAGTGATTCCTGTCAGCCTCACTACCTTGCCGCGCAGCTAGTTTAGGGCGTTATCCATTCAGCAATTCTGTTCGTCATCTTCTAATAAGTATATCATGATTGTTCTCCCTTCAAAGTGCTCTTCAGAGTGCACTTTATTTCATTCGGAACACAGGGGCAATCATGTAACAGTAAACTCCTTTCAATCAACGATTATACTCTAATTCTAACATATTTTCAAACCAATGAAGACATTTTAATGTAAGTTTGCGGCCACGCAGCACTCACTCTGACCATTCCACAGCACATTGCAGTTATACAAATAGTCTCTCTCCTAATAGACACAAGCTGAATTCAGCTCTGCATGAGGCAGATCACATGCCACATCCCAACTCATTCATAATCATTCCGCAAATATGCCTCTCTGCATTTGAGCTCTCCTTGCCACGCAGCCCCAATAACATGAAGCAAGCGCTACTACAAACTTCAACTAATCTCTACACTATAACATTACTTTCCCTCCTCCCGTCAGGACAAACGCTTCATGTAGGTAAAATCAATTTATTGTTTTATTTTACAGTCAGTCTTATCTACTTTTACCCGAATCATTAGATTCTAAACTATTTTTAACAACCTTGACCAAGCGTTCAACAATCTATCATAATTTTATGCTCCACCCAAGTTTACAGTAACAGGTTAAATCGATGTAAACGATTCAGCTTGGCACTTTGCTTTATACTCCAATATTTCAGTTTTTGTGTAGAATTTATTACAAGTCATCAATATTTTGGCAGGGTGGAGGGCGGGTCATGATTTCGCACACCCGGCTCCTAATTAGGCCGATGAAGCCCGAGATGAATATGGAGACGGCAGTAAGACTGAGAGAGAGTTACAGACAGCTGTCTGACACCTGTGTGTGTGTGTTTGTCTTTTTGGTTATTGAAATATTATTTATATTGTAAAGCCAGTTCTTGCCTCCTCCTTTCCATTGAACTATGTTACAAATATAAAGAAGTCGTTTTATCCATCACACTGTCTGCTAACTGTGTTCTTATAGTATCTATACAATCCAACTCTCAGGCACAAACTCCTATAATTTCATATGTTCTCATCAAAATGAGATGAGTCATCCTGTGCCAATAATACAGAGCTATGAAATGACTTGAATTACATTGGAAAAAAATCTACAACCTCGAAACCACATGCTTAAATTAATAAACATCAGATTATGGTATTCATCTGTAGACTCAGGTGCCTTCAAATTTCATGACAAACCAGCTTCAAATTACATTATATGCACACGCAAGCTGTGTTTCCTGACATTGTTTCTCATATGGTCCCGGCATTTAATCAAGCAAACAATTACGTTCAGGCGTCAACAGCGCTGCCTTAACATGTTACTATGTTTTCTATTGTTCTACTGGACATGTGCTGTCCAGATGCCGCAACTGCATCGTTTTTTGGCAGTGCGACTAAACCTCCCACTACACCACAATGCACTGTTCAAGTGCCGCAACCATGGCATCTTTAAGGGTATACAACAAACTCCCACTACACGGTAAACAGCACAAACGTGCCATCCAAGCACCGCAATCATTCACGTGCCACAACCGCGGCATGTCTTTCAGACCATGCGTCTCAACCTCCATAGCCCATATTATACCAAACGAACAATCACTCACCTAACAACTGTCACCAATTGGCTGTTTCAGGTCTTCCCTAAACAGTTCACCATAAGCCTGCATCTCCGCATTAATCTATTTCATTCGAACATAGCCTACCATATGCCCTCACGTTAAATGCTGTGTTCAACCTATTCGTACCACATAGTGAGTTCTTGCTTATTTGCAGAATAAACTTTTCACTCGAAAACATGGGCTCTTCTTGTTAAATGCCACATGAGTCCACGCTCGAGGAATCATCCATTCATCCTACCATCGTATCCAGACATATTCACCTCTTCACTTTATTCCCCTCTTTGACCATTTTAATCTCTCCTACTCCAGAATCGTTCCCTGCACAAGTCTGCCTCCTCAAGCAAACTTTGTCCCAAATCCCTTCTCAGCTAAGCATAATTAAAGCAGAACACATTCCAGGCCCCTAAAAATTGGGGACTCTTTCTCAGTTTATCTTTCAGAGATGCAGAGCCTTGGCCCTTGAAGCGAACACAAGAGCAACCCCAGTTCCTTCCCATTCAGAACTGAAATACCTAGAAATCACCCTTTCAGACTCCTTCTCCACACCTCCCAGGACTCCTTTCTTCAAGCCATTTCCCCAAGGAACCCCACAATTTCCAGATTTTTTTCTCCTCTACATATCCTCCTTGGCCTCACAACTCAAAACCTAAACCTCCACACCGGTACTATTAAGGAGTACCTAAGCAGCATCCATTTCTTCCACAAATTAATTTTGGGGGAAATATCACCCGCCCCCCCACCCCGATAAGCCATCCCCAGATCTCACTCCTCATCAAGAGCGTTCACAAGTCCCAATCATTCACAAATCCCAATCGACACTCAGACACAACAGGGGTCCACCCTGGCCAGTCCGGAAGCCCCCCATCCCACAGCGCAGGACAGACCTGGCTTAAGTACTTAAGGGCTCTCCCATTCATATCACAGTAGGGGTTCACCCTCTCAAATGCAGTGTGAGCTAACTCATGTTTATTTGTATAGTGGGCTCCCCCATTCGAAGTACAGCAAGGACTTCCCCGTTCGAATGCAATGAGGGACCCCATTGTCAGGAGGAGAGGCTGAAGTCGTTCTGAGCACATAAGATTCATGCCTACACTAGGGATGATCTGACCTAGCAGCTAGGATTCACGCCTCTGCTCAGGTGGTTCAGACTCATCCAGCACAATTCATCAAGTGTTCAAACGGTAGCAAGGGTTTTCCTGTTCCTCACAAATGCTGAGTGAGCTATTCACTTCTCGATTGATCACAGGTTGGGCTTGCCTGCTCAAGTGACCGCAGTGCCCCTTCCCTCTGGGTTCACCTGTTCCCTGCACTGTTGAAATCACCAAGTCTCGAGGGAGACTTTAAGGTCATTCTGGGCGACTAGGATTCACACCTCTGTCTGGGGCGACACTGCTCTAACATGGGGACGGTCCTCGCATTCGGGTGTAAAGATCCCTCCAGCACTTTTCAGCACTCGCAGAGCTCATTTCCATTTGGCCACAACCACCACATTCACTTCAGCGCTTCCGCCTATTTTCATTCTCCATCTCTACCTATTATGCACCTCCCAGTTTCCTATCCCCAAGCAGACCCTAGTACAAGGCTGCCTCTGCTTGCAGCCCCCGCTCATTCTCTCATACTTTGACACCTCTGCCCACCTCTCACAAGGCTCAGCAAGTGCCTCTCCCTCCCTCAAACTAATTTTATAGTTTCACGCTCCTTTTTGGGGGGTACGAGAGGCATTGTAAAATACTTTGTCTTCTCTCAAATACAAGGCTCTGTAAACTACAGTCCAGTTTTCTGGCATCTTTAGGGGGTATTCATGCTCAGGCCAAGCCTTGAGCCCTTCACCCAGGACAGCAAGCCACAAACGTTTACACTATCCTTTAAGCAGGTTTACATTAACTTGCAAAGTACTGAACTAGGTATAAAGGGAAGTTTTTCAGAGAATAATGATTACAATTTCAAAAAGCTATTTAATGGATTCAGATTACTTGGAATACCTATAGGGCACAAGTCATGTTAAGTACTTTTATTTAACATTTATGATTTTTTTTTTTTTTTACTTTTATTGTATAGAAAAAAAAACACCCAGGACAATCTGCTAAACCAATCCTTTTGTGTTCCACGGAAATAAAGAAAAACATACAGGATTGGAAAGACAGGTAGCTAATCATATTTGTCATGGTTAGTTTGTAAGTGAAAAATTAGTTTTGTGTTGTAGCAGGAATGTCAAGTGACATGAACATTGCAGAGCAGATCTCATAGGCACAGAGAACAAGGGCTCGACGAGTTTGATTCACATTAAAGTAGCCCATAACATACGCTCACCAATACTTTTGAATGAGTCTGCTGGGCCTTTTTAGCTGTCTAGTGTGTGTGTATTTGGGTGCTTTACGAGAAACATTATGTACAAATGTGGTTTATGAGGACATTTATACTGTCACCATAATTCAACTTGCTTAATAAACATACTAAATGTTTTTTTTTTTTTAATGTAAAAATGCAGAACGTTTTTTGTGAGAGTTAGGTTTAGGGGTAGGGTTAGGGGATTGAATCTATAGTTTGTACAGTATAAAATTCATTATGTCTATGGAGAGTCTTCATATGGATAGCAGCCCCAGCGTGTGTGTGTGTGTGTGTGTGTGTGTCTACCAGACAAAGAGAGGACGGATGGATTGATAAAGGTAATGGATTAGTGTGGTGCTTTTTGTGTGCTTCTATGTGCAAATGTGAGCATGTGCTAGTATGTGTTTGATCTTATTGATTTACACATTGTGGCGAGCGATGAGTTTCTTTGTCCAGATCATGACTGAATGTGTGCGCTGGAGGGGGATGGTGGGGAATTAACAGCTGAGTCAGCAAACCTGTCAGTCTGCCCACCCCTCATTTTAAGAGATTATGCTGAGAGTTTATGTGTGGATCAAATATATGGCTACACTGATACAGATATACTGGCTCGTTGCTTTGGTTCTTTCGTTATCCGTTGATCTAGCATTTAACATAGCAATACTTCAAGCTGTCTGACATCTCAGTCAAGGATTTCTGGTATATAGCCTACCCCGTTTTACTTATAAGCATTGTTAAGGCCATGTTAAAGGTGTGCCCCTGCCTGTTTAAGTAAGAGTCTGTGATACATGATTTATTTTGAGATTGTGATTGTTTGTTTTGTTATAGGGATACTGTATTAATTTTATTTGTTCAGGTCTTAAAAAATCTAAAATTTGATTTTAAAAACTCTGCAGCACACTTGCTTTATCTAATGCCCTTGAATGCGATACATTTATGACTATTTTATATAAATGTACCTCTGAAGGGAACTGAGTGTCTTCAGAAAAGTTTCGATGACATTTTCTTTTCATCTCACCACCGTATAATGCCTAATAAAGTAGTGTTTATAAGCGCAGAGCTGCTTTATTTACAGGCGTTACCAGGGTAACAGCTATATTTCTGCTGTTCCATAAGCGCCACCTACTGTCAGAGTTACTTTGCATTTTCATTCAGCCTATCTACCATTTTTATAAGATCAATGTGAAATTCTTACCAAATTTTTACACTGCATATACGCAGTGTTATACATTTTAACTGGGTAATTCTAAAAATCTAAACAATTCAGTTTATAAAGTATCTAGAAGTATTCACAGTATTTTAAGTGCCCACGATAAAAATACTGTGCATGTTCATTAACACAATTTACTATATATATATATATATATATATTTTTTTTTTTTCTTCATTATATTATTCGTGGTATGCAAGTAAGTTTATATTTACAGTTCATTTTCCTTGCATTATTTAAAGAGAAATACAATTAAAGTTAGATAAGATTTATTTTAAGCAGAAGATTTCATTTTAAAATACTTACTGTTTTCCCTGACTGGTTTTGTATTTTTTGTATATCCATACAGATATGATATCTCAAATCCAAATCCAAGCTATATTGCAGCAATCCACAGCAGACATCCATGTCACAGTTCACTGTGCCCAAGACTGCACTTACATATCCAGTGAACCACCCTCGACAAAAAGCCATTACAGAGGAAATAATTTCTGATCTGATCATTAGTTGCTACATGCCCCTGTCTATATGTCTCATCACTGTCATCAGAGCTGGCTAAAGGCATAAGTAAACTAAGCAGCTGCTTAGGGCCCCCGTGGCCACCAGGGGGCCCCCAAGAGCACATGAAATGACAGATTGATTTTGTGTGTGTGTGTGTGTGTGTGTGTGTGTGTGTGTGTGATATATTATGTCAATGGACAATGGTAATAATACAAAAACACAATATTAAATGCAATAATATTGCAATATGAATTATTATTATCAACAGGCTGCAGGATACAAGCACAGTCAGACAGTTAGTTGACTGAAGAGGCAGCAGCATTACAGCAAAACAGCAATGTCACAAAAAAGGACATATTCCTCTGGTGCAGAGAAAAAGAAAAATAAGAAACAGAAAAAACAGAGGAAGAGAAAAAACAGCAAGATAAAGGTAGGTTAAGTAGCTAACCTATATTGCGAGCCAACGTTAGCTGGCTAGTTATTTAACCTAGCCATGGTAGCTTATCTTCTTGTTTTAGGAAAGTACATGTTTGATTAAACATCTGTAAATAACCTTGACATAATACAACATATTACGTAGCTAGCTTTAGATCAAAGTGTTTGTCTTCTGTGTAAAAATAACTGTCCTGGGTATATATTTTTGTAATAAAAATAAGCTTCTGTTCCATAAACTTTGTAATGATAACAGCTTAACATTATTTACATTAGACTACCATTTTGGGGTCTTTTCTATTATATTCCAATAACATTATGCCTCAATTAGCTAGTTATAGATTAAGAGTTGTTGATTTACTGTAGCTGTACTGATGGCTTGCTGCTGTGTATAATAATTTATGTTGTTAAAATAACATTCTGTTCTGTCAACTATGTACTCCCCTAAGAGCACTGTTGAAACATTTTGAAGGTGGGGCACAACCATCACCACCTGCCCCAAGTTCCAGTGCTACAGCTGATGATGATACTGCAGGTTTCAACAGTCCAAGATCAATATATTTATATGGATAAACCATGCCTTTTGTGAGATCTTTTTTGTTTTTGACAGACAGTTGCATTGCCTTCTAATATGACATCTAACATGACTAGTTTTTATTATTATTATTTTCATCTTTCATCTGGTCCATCCTCTGCAGGCGAGGAGCACTTCCCAGCACCTGCATCCATTGATCCTACTGTTCCATGTCTGTTTCAACCTCAGCGGATGTGGCAAGATAAAAGCACAGCAGCCTTTGTATTTGCTCAGTTACTGTACAATATCCTGAGATTAATATTTCTAGTTATATTTATTAATGTAATTTCCTTATAGGTCCTTCTACTTCTGTGGTCATTGGGATCAATGTCACATCTACTCATTTAGCGACATCCAGCCTACACCATGGATCAGCAGCTCCTCCAGTTGACCCAGCTGAGTGGTCATCTATCCTGTCCGACTCAGAAAGTACTGATCTGGTAAGCAGAGGGCAACTGCCTATAAAGGAAAATGTAACATTCCCTGAAAAACCTGATGGCCGAAGCTCCCACTACCACTACACCTACAGAAAAATAATGAATGGGGAAAAAAGTCAAGCGGAGCTGGCTCACTTCTGCTGCAAATTGTTCTCAGGGAAGTTCAAAAAACTGTTAACAGAGGGACAACAGGATTGGGTAAATTTAGGTGTGCTATTGTTACAATTAAAAACCATAAAAGGGTAAAATCATGCCAGACAGACATTTGTATCATGTAAGCAACACAGCTACAACTAATTGATAAGGGGTGTGTTATATGTATAGTGTGCGAATAATCAAGCATTTGCAAAATTCAATCATAATGGTGGCAACGAGGGGCCCCCAAAGCAAATTCTGCTTAGGGCCCCATAAAGGCTTGGGCCAGCCCTGACTGTCATGAATGCTATGTTGCTCGGAACTGCACCCAAGATTTTAACCCACTGTTGCACTCATATGGTTGAGTGACAATAAAGGGATTTTATTTTTATTTTGTTATAGTACAATACAGCTTGTGTTTGTGATTTACCCTTTAACTTCTCAAACTTTTCGCACATCTTTACTCTCTCATTATGCATTTTATTAACATTTTCTTTATCTCCATCACCTCATCTTACAAAAATACTGTTTCTCAAGTAACATTTGAGTTAAAAGTAAATTTAGTTTTCTTTCAATTTCTTCTTTAATCACTCATCTATTGCTTAAGGCTTACCTACAATAGATAATAATATGTCTGATGCATTGTAAGTTTACAGAAAACATAATGCTGCCTATCATTCCTACTATTACTTAGCATCAATCAGTTTTCATCTTATTTTAATTACTTATTGGCTGTTTTATTTTATTTCCCTTTTTTAATTTTGTGTGTTGGGCATGAGAGGGCCCCCACCAGAGCAGTATAAACTTAACCTTCAGGCCCCACAGTACAAGACTATCCACTTCCCATTGTGGAATTTGAAATTGACAAAATGTATTACACAATCTCAATCAGGGCTGGACTGTGAATAGAAATCAGCCCTGAATTTTAAATGGAAATGTATTTGTAAAAATAACATAATTCATTTATTATTAAAGTATACATTGTAAGTCAATATAATATAACAATCTAATAAAATAACTTGGCTATTGGCTGTGCCGTTCAATACTTTGAAGAGTATTTTTCTGCCATGGCTCAGATTTTTCTGATATATAAAAATATACTATAATATACAAATATACTATATATTCCCTCCTTTGAGACACCTCTATTTCCCTTAAACAGAGTGCAACCATAAATGTCAGTCTCTTTTAGTCCTTCCAAGTGACCAATATAGGTCACACACTCCTCTAACAATGACTGCTCTTGTGGAACTGCACTCTGAAGGAGAAATGAGACCACACATCTCCTTCCACTTTTGGATAGAAAGGAGTAAAAGATCTCATCTCCCTAACTAAGATTTTTCTGGGGGGTAACAACAATCAAATTCTTGTATAAAGCATTGGCATGCAAAGTTGGCCTTGCGTATAGTACATCAGTGATTAGACTTATTTCAGTAGATTAACATACTACAGTTAATAAACAATATCAGTAGACTACTCAGCATATGATATGTCCCACGGTGCCAGAGGAACTTGCAGACATTTCATGTAGCCTGGGGCATTATCTGGTGGTGTTGGAGCAGACAGCGGGTTATTAAATTACCTGTAGACTGGTACTGAAGTGCTCATCGATCCTTGCTTATTTTGTGGTGTCTGTCCTCTGGCCCTTTAGTGGTACTTCCAGTGTTTTTAAAGTTTAAACATGCATACTATATTTCATTTAAAAGTAATTTACTAGAAATTATTCAAACAATAAATGATAATCAAGAAGTATATAACTTGATTAAACAATGATCATCATAAATATAATTTTTTAAAGGATAAATTACTTCAGAAAAACTTCAGGAAGGGGCATTTGCCAAAATTATAAACATAACACCCTCTATCTTCCTGCCTTTTCTATCCAATCTAAAGCTCTACGTAATTTTGTGATAATAGAAAATACAATGAGTATACTTTATTAGCCTGTTTAGCCAAAAAAAATTAAAAAGTCAAAATAAAAGGCTCCCCTTCCCTACCACTCTTGTATAATTCCAGGGTTTTTTTTTCTAGAATTTGTCCAGCTCATTCAGACCAGGGCCTATGGTACACATGGTGGCCCCAAAATAAATTACAGATGGCTTTACAAACACATAGATAATCTGTTTGAGGAGAGGCACAACACAACAAAACAGCAACACAAAAATAACAACAGCTACAGTTATTATTACACCACTTTAGAAAGCCATTCTTTCCAGAATCCAAATAGGTTGTCAAACCAGTTTCCGATATTTTTATCTCTCCCATCATTCACAGTCACCTCTTCCCATAGATTTTTCAGCTTTTTTGCTGCAGCAAAAGATCCATCAGGAGCTGTATTATTTGGGATACAAGTACAATTTACAGCAGCCAATTTAGTGCCTGTCTATTTTGCCATGCTATTTTACTTGAAGGTCATAGTTGTTCTCCTAAGGCCTTTAATGCTTCATCTGTATAATGAATGAAACTTTGCTGATTGTAATAAATGTAATTGATCCATTCTGTATTCTTATTGGGTGTTATCCATACCAGTATTGTCTCAAAACCTGATTTTGTTTAACCCTCTGGGGTCTGAGGGTGTTTTTGGCCCTGGAGAAGTTTTGACATGCCTTGACATTTGTGACATTTGTGCTTTTTTTCAGTTCCTTAAAAACATATTAATGGCTAATGTATGATAACACTGTATTCAGCACAAACTGGGCTACAATAATATGTGAGCAACATACATGTATAATTATTTTGAGAAAATAACGTTTATGCGTGGTTTTTTGAAAAAACAAAAATGTTGTCATTGAAATAAGGCCATATAACACATACTAAACTTTTATGCAAGATTTAGTTACATTTAAATGTTGTTTCGGATAAAGCAGGCATTTAAATTGTATGCTGTATGATATAAATATGATAGGTAATATGGTGTAAAAATAATATGAATGTTTAGATTATATTGTAACTAGTGTTTATGCTGCCTCATTATCAATAACAAAGCTTGTGTTTGCAAATATCTGTTCAGGTCTAAATGAGTAAAATGCACTTTAAATATGACCATACTAGAAAATCAGCTTATTATAATGATTTCTGAAGAATCATGTGACACTGAAGACTGCAGCAATGATGCTGAAAATTCAGCTTTGATCACAAATTGCATTTTACAATATATTCAAATAGAAAACTGTTCTTTTAAATTGTAAAAAAGAGTTCACAATATCACTGTTTTTACTGTATTTTGGATCAAATAAATGCAGCCTTGGTGAGCAGAAGAGACTTCTTTTAAACAGTTGTGTAGGACTAAAATTAAGAAAAGTCTTTATGTAAAGAAAATGTATAGTCAGATTACTTCTTTTAACTTAAAACTTGATTTTGATCATTAAGTCTCCTCACATTCATTCTCTTTCTGTCACATTCCTTAGTGATAGAACCAGAGCAGGGGTCTTTGTCTCCTCAGGTGTGAATTACAATCGATATTCATGATCATTCACGCCTCCTCGCATATGACATTTGTAACACTAAAAGTGTCTTACAAAGGTTAAATTACTATATTGTTTTGTATGAATGAGTGATCAGGATGGTTTTTACATCAATTTGTAGCAAAATCTGCTACAAGATCCAGTTCTCAAAAGTATTGTGGACAAATGTTTAGTATGTGTTAACTGGCCTTATTTCAATTTAAGACATAACATTTTAGTTTTTTCAAAAACCATGCATAAACATTATTTCCTCAAAAATACAAACATGTACATAGATGCTGCTCGCATATAATTGTAGCCTGTTTTTGCTGAATACAGTGTCATCAGACATTAGCCATTAATATGTTTTAAGCAACTGAAAAAAGCACAAATTTCAAGGCATGTCAAAACTTCTCCAGGGCCCAAAACCCCCCCAGATCCCAGAGTGTTAATGGAATTTGAGACTGGAGAGGCCCTTAGACAACCTACAGCAGATTACACAAAAACACAATTTTAAGCAAAATTGCTTAACTGAGTTTTTGGCACCATAGATTTTGTGCAGTCAGTGCAAGCAAGCCCACAGCGGCTCCCCTGGCCCTGTACAGAATGGTGTCAATCCTTCCAGATTCAAAATAAATTTATTTACACTTCACTAGCTGTCCACATTTTCTAGAAACAACACTTTTACTACCCTTGACACATTCCTAGCTGTAACACTACACCTAGGCCCTTAACCCTGGGCAGATCTGTGTCAGATCTCACCCTAGTCTTCCACAACTGTGTGTCAACATGTCACTGAAGACTGACCCCATGGCCCACTGGAAAGACTTGGAGGTGGGACTGAGTGTTATGCTGGAAAAAATCACCAGCTCCCTGGCTCACAACCTCATAGCCCAGATGAAACTGAGCAATAAAAATGCCATCCATCTGACACAGAAAGTAAACCACCTAAAGCTGCAGTCCATAAAACACAAAAGGTGCTAATGCATGCATGTGCCGCATTGACCAGCTAGAAGCTGAAGCCCAAGATCGACGCAAGGGGTCTGAACAACTGGAACAAGAATCAATGTGAGAACCGGAACATCTCCAGGAAGTCCTGACAGCTGCCAAGCACAGAGAGCAGCAGGCTAAAGCTTCCCAAGAGGACCTGGAAAAGAAACTGAAGCACAACTGGAAAAAGCCAGGTTTGATATGAAAGACATAAACTTTCGAAACAAAGCCTTAGAAGGCTATCTGGAAATGTCCAGAACTGAAGTTCAAACCCTGAACCAACAACATGGACCTCACCAAAGATGATCTTGACATGGTCAGAGATGAACTGAAACACTCTTACAAGTTAAGGTGAGATAATAAAATGGACAGGCATCCCAGTGCAGCACCCATGTTCCACAAAGCAGCATCCTCCAAACAAAAGCTGCCATATGATGAAAGAAACAAGGGGCCACAGCACAAAACTCCCCCTGCCCTCTTCCAAGAAACCCTCAATAAAAACATTGAAAGGGTGAACATCCCAATGAACCCTGAAGCAGCACCTGTAATCGATTTTAAAGACATTGACAAGCTGGCAAGGAACATTGACAAGTTCATGCAAAATCCTGCTGAGGGTCACGATATCCACGCTTACCTGCGTAACATAGACTCCCACCTGAATATGAAGCCTCAGATGACTAACAGAGACACTTTCTACCTACTATGGATAGCATTCAGTCTTGAGGTGCAACGTTTTCTTGGTAGACAGCCAAAACATACAAAGTCTGACTACCAACTTCTAAGAGAGCTCCACGTCCACACCACCTCCCTCAAGCAATCCAAGAGATAGGATTACATGGGAACCCAGGTGGATGCTTAAAGGCAACCAACGATGAAAGCCATTTTAACAATTGTGCAGACAGACACAGAACTAAGCCTACACAAGAACTAGATAAGCCACCTGGAGAAGACACACCACAACTGCTGAAGCTACTCACAGCATACTTCAACCAGAATCCACCCAAGACCATAAAGACAATTCATATGAATCCTGTCTCAAACAATGACAGGAATACAGGTGCCAGGCACAACAGTGACCGACACGGCACTTGCCTGAACCACATCCTAACTCACAAGATGACAGAAACTCATTCATAAAGAAGCTCATGATGAGTCATATCGAGACATCAAGAACTGCGTGAAATACTTCCATGAACTGTGCCTTCATCAGCACTCACAGTCACCTAGAGGATCCAGATTAGCAAAGACACAAAGCGCCAATCTTCAAATGGGTCTACCGAAACCAAGTCGACAGACAAGAGCTCTGAAAGCCCAGAAAAGTGGAAGCATGAAACAGTCTGACACAGTTTAAAACCATCTCACATACAGCTAAAACAGCCTGTCATAATTTGATCTGCTCTTACAATATACAACTAACACATCCAACCACTATAGGAAAATATCAAACTGTTCTCCTCATAGACAAAGCACCCAACATTACTTTAAAGTACCTGAAAACCCTAGATATCTTATACTAAGTTCATATAAGTATACACTAACCACTCAACACTAGTTATGTACAACTTACATCCACGTTATGATAGGAAACACTCAGACTCCTCTTCAATAGGCAAAGTGCAAAAGCTAATACAATTAGTCAGCAAGAAAGTCAATGGCACTATTAGGATTGACTCCATTTGCTTTTTGTTCATGAGCCACCATGAATTCATAGAGCATTCCGAAAGCCTCATACAAAAAAAAAAACATTTGTCCGTGATATGCCATGATAGTGTGGGTAAGAAACGGTTCCAACTAAATTGAAGGAACTTAGCACGTTACGCCACATAATTGAACCATGTGGATCAATTTCCATAAAAATCTGATCCTTCATGTTTATGACTTAGCCTTTCGGTACTTCCCAAGTGAAGAGTGTTAAACTAAACTCATTCTGTCTTGTTTTAAATGGGTGCTCCTTCACCCTTGGTTCTGAATCGCAACAGAAAAAAGGTAGAAGGAATTCACCTAACTGAACTTAATTCAATCTATTCAATTTCACAAACGATCGCTCATATTCATGACGATTCACCTCAATCAAATTGAAATTACCCGTTAATTGTTTCCGAACCACTATTGATAATTAAAGATGACTCTAAAAAAAAAAAAAAAAAAAAAAAATTGTAGCAGAGCCAAAATAGCACCAAAACACACCTCAAGATTCATCTGAATGCTAGAACACTTCTGCACCAGTGCTTGTTTGTGTTTGTCTTCTTCTTCGTTTTTTCTTCTTTTATTACAAAAAAATAAGTTAAAATGCTGCATACAGGTTTAAATGCTCCAGAGAGTATACATCTATTAGGAATATTCCTCCTTATGTAAAATGAAGAAACATTTTCTATCTTTTTTCTTCTTCTTCTTTAAAATGTTCTACCTCTGGTAAGGTGCTATATACATGTAACATTATTATTATTATTTGTATTAATATTAACTAAAGAATGGTGTCCTATTGTAGTATTATACATTCAGAAGAATTTAAACGACATGATTTGAATCTGGGATTTACCCAATCTTAATCCTGGAATTCCACAACATCATAAATTAGATGGCCCAGGCATCAACAATGCTCAGGAAAGGCCCCTCTGCAGGACCTCCTGAACTACCACACAGAGTTAAATCAGACTTCTCTTTGAAACGTTTCCAAAAGACCATCAGATTTGCACAACTCGAATATTAACACATTTCATCTTAATCCAGTAACATTTTACACAAAGTCACAGTACTTTACCAATTTAACCCTTTCCAGCCTGAGCCCAAAATTCCGAAAATTCCATTCTGTGCCAGAATATGGTAATCATATCCAATTTCATGTTATATTCATATTCATATAACATCACACATCTGAACTCTATATACAATACTGAAGAGAAGAACTAGGGCTTTCAAATTATATAAATATATGTATAATTATTTAAGGCTAATCATCCTTTATCAATTAGATTTCACACAGCAATTTTTACAAAAATCTTCTCCGGCCACCGTACTTCATCAGACAACTGCATTTTTAACCATTTTAATTACAAGCTAGAGGGCAATTTAGAGTATATGAAATATACATAATTTTGTGGGCAATGTAGAATAGCAGACATATTAGAAATATAATCTATTGTTTAAAGTTATGTCCATTCTAGTGATTAGTGGGAAAACTGAATAAAACAAACATTTAGAATGTTAAGATACATTTCACATGACCACTCCTCAAATACTCCTTTTGAGCACCTGTAATAATACATTGAGATTTCATCTGAAATTGAAGGACACAAACACTGAAATATACATTTTATGTGTTCAATAAAACACACACTTTATTTAATTTGAACATTAGAATTGCACACAAATTACAAAGCAAAACATACAAAATCAAACTTTCGAACTATCTACAGTAAATATATGTTTAATAAAGAGTGCAGCAACAGAATATACACAAATTCATAAATACTCAACAACTGCAATACATGTGGAGAGAAGAGAGGGAGAAAAGAGGGGAGGATAACAACACCAGTAAACACAGCCCAAACCTAGGGGTCCTCGCAAAACTGGTCACACTCTGCCGAGTGCAAAGTCTGAAAACAGATCCTATTGCGAACCAAGCAAAGTCTTTTGCCATTACATTCCGGTGCGCAAGTTACTTGTCAGTACTACTTTTCCAATAGCATAACCAACATCTCTTCACAACTTCTGAGTTTTTTTTGTAGGACATAATAAGATTTTATCATTTGATCAGACCTATCAACACCACCCATGTTTTTGTTATAATCGCTGATGACAGTGGGCTGGATGGCTACTTCTTTTGTCCAGTCGCCATCATTTTTTACAAACCTAGTAATTTTGGTTGAGCCATTTGCATTGTGGAAACTGGAGAGGCATGCGTGTACTTCCACTGAATTACAAGTATATTACCCTCAGTCCTATACCACCTCATATCCCCACGAGCTTTCTTGCCTTCCCATCTTTTGATGTCTTTAAATTCTGTAGGAAACAGTTTACAATTCACCCTGCATGTCCCACAGGCATTAGTTCCTATTTCTAACAACTTAACCATAAGAGCTGGGGATGTGTAAAAGTTGTCAAACCAAACATTGTGGCCCTGGTCTTTGAATGGCTGCAGTAACAATTCAGTGAAATCCCCATCATGACTACCTGTGTAAACATTAATGTCGAAAGTATACTCCGAGTCTGATGTTGCAATTGCCCATAATTTAAAATACCACCTTCATGTATTGTTTAAATTTTGACCGACCTTTAGAATTTACCATATGTTTTTGGTTAGGGTGAAAGAGCCGCTGGCATTTTTTTTTAGGTGGTCCATAAGATAATGCAACTTCCTAAGGCGATTCTGATTATCCTCTGTGGTAGGTTCTACAACATGTAGAGCTGCTAAAAGTGCCTTGCAATCACGTAATATAAATTCCCTTGCCCACGAACCCTGAAGTGACTTGGTTCCCCAATGACGATTGGAATCAGGGAGAATTGAAAACCCCATGTAAATGAGCAACCCAAGAAATTTGTAAAATTCATCAGGGGTAACCTCCATCCTTGGTAGCTGGAATATGATGGGCAGTTTAGGACGAGCTCCCACCCCTGACATTTTGTAAAGCTGCATATCTCAGCAACTACAGCCTAAGTAAAAAACAGCATTAAAAAGTAAATTTATCGCAACATCATATTGGAGGTTGACCGCACAGCATGACACACACTACCTAATGAGTTATGTGACTTTATTTTAGTGCAGGTGTTTAAATTTGAGTCACATGTCATTGACAGCCATGTTTCCATTTGTTTTCCCCATCTTAGAAATCAGATTCAGTTTTTTTCAGTATAGGACATTGAGCCAGAGCACCCTCTGACTAAAGCAGGCAAGAAGAAGGCCATGAAGGTTAAAAAGGTGAACTTGGATGATGAGGAGTTTGATGAAGATCAGGGTCAGAACAACATGGAAAATGACCACAGAACGAAAGATAAGCAGGCGGGGGAAGCTCCCGCTCCTGCTGGTCCTGCTTCAGACTCTGATGATGAGAAAAACAATATGTTTAATGGGGGCCTTAAGTTCACAAGTAGGCACACAACTTTATATTATTTATGCAAAATATAATTTATATTTGAAAGGTGAAATGTGACCCACACATTTCTTCATGTGTATGTACTGTATCTGTATCTATATACACTCACCTAAAGGATTATTAGGAACACCATACTAATACTGTGTTTGACCCCCTTTCGCCTTCAGAACTGCCTTAATTCTACGTGGCATTGATTCAACAAGGTGCTGAAAGCATTCTTTAGAAATGTTGGCCCATATTGATAGGATAGCATCTTGCAGTTGATGGAGATTTGTGGGATGCACATCCAGGGCACGAAGCTCCTGTTCCACCACATCCCAAAGATGCTCTATTGGGTTGAGATCTGGTGACTGTGGGGGCCATTTTAGCACAGTGAACTCATTGTCATGTTCAAGAAACCAATTTGAAATGATTCGAGCTTTGTGACATGGTGCATTATCCTGCTGGAAGTAGCCATCAGAGGATGGGTACATGGTGGCCATAAAGGGATGGACATGGTCAGAAACAATGCTCAGGTAGGCCGTGGCATTTAAACGATGCCCAATTGGCACTAAGGGGCCTAAAGTGTGCCAAGAAAACATCCCCCACACCATTACACCACCACCACCAGCCTGCACAGTGGTAACAAGGCATGAATGGATCCATGTTCTCATTCTGTTTACGCCAAATTCTGACTCTACCATCTTAATGTCTCAACAGAAATCGAGACTCATCAGACCAGGCAACATTTTTCCAGTCTTCAACTGTCCAATTTTGGTGAGCTCTTGCAAATTGTAGCCTCTTTTTCCTATTTGTAGTGGAGATGAGTGGTACCCTGTGGGGTCTTCTGCTGTTGTAGCCCATCCGCCTCAAGGTTGTGCATGTTGTGGCTTCACAAATGCTTTGCTGCATACCTCGGTTGTAACGAGTGGTTATTTCAGTCAAAGTTGCTCTTCTATCAGCTTGAATCAGTCGGCCCTTTCTCCTCTGACCTCTAGCATCAACAAGGCATTTTCGCCCACAGGACTGCCGCATACTGGATGTTTTTCCATTTTCACACCATTCTTTGTAAACCCTAGAAATGGTTGTACGTGAAAATCCCAGTAACTGAGCAGATTGTGAAATACTCAGACCGGCCCGTCTGGCACCAACAACCATGCCACGCTCAAAATTGCTTAAATCACATTTCTTTCCCATTCTGACATTCAGTTTGGAGTTCAGGAGATTGTCTTGACCAGGACCACACCCCTAAATGCATTGAAGCAACTGCCATGTGATTGGTTGATTAGATAATTGCATTAATGAGAAATTGAACAGGTGTTCCTAATAATCCTTTAGGTGAGTGTACATACATATATAGTATTTATACCTATATATTTAATTGCCTTAAGGAGACACAAAACTTTTCTTCATATCTTGGTAGAGAATTTCCAGAACTAGTAACTGATCTATAAACCCACTTAGTAAAGGAGAGAATCCAGCATACTAATACTAAAAATTCTGTGGCAAATGGGAGCCTGAACATGAGTGCGAAATTAGAGCATCTCTCTCTATCTGAAAAAAGGGGAAAATGTAATAAAAAGTTGATATTTAGTTAAAAATGTACATGGCATTGCTGGCTAATGTTTATTTAGCAAGTTTCACAGACACTGCCAAAAATGTTTATATAAAAAGAAGAGGCTTGCCACGTTTTTTTTTTTTTTTTTTTTTCAGAAAAAATAAAACTGATTAGCGCTACTACAATTAAATGCTTTGTAACTAAAAAGGTTTGATTATCTTCTACAAGCGACAAAATTGGCCAAAATTATAGTATTGCTAACAGATGTTTATTTAGCAAATTTGCAGACATTTGCAGACAGCAGACATTTGCTTAAATATAGAGGCTAGCTGCTTGTCCGATGAACACCGGTGGTCACGTCATTTTTTTCCAGAAATAACTAGCGTTATTCGTACAAATAAATGCTTCATAACTAAAACATTTTGATGTTCAATAAACAATATAAAGGAAAAAATTTATTCACATAAATAATGTGATGCAATGTGCATTTCAACAGCGGTGAAACATTTTCTAATGATGTGTTGCCTTCATACGAGCAGACAGAGCAGTAAGTTTGAAGTAAGTTTGGAGCAGACGAAATAGAAGCTTTTACGCTAAGCTAAAATGCTATTTCTCGCTGTTAACAAAAGTGCCTCTGGAAAGAAACCTCTTCAAAATATTTCACTGAAACCTTTTTGGTTGTAAAGAGTAGCATCTCTAGTTTTGTTTGATATGCTGCTGTAAATAGTTTGTTCATTTTTTGCGCTTTGGCGCACTAATAATCAAGTGCTAGGATGAGTGCTGTGGAGCAGTTTTCTGACAGACATTCCAAAAACATGATTGTTATTTTGAATAACATTTCACAGTGACAAATCTATGGGTCATTTTGCTTAATTTTAATATAAATATTTGTTATATTTTATTTTGTTATCACTGTACAATATGGTTCTATTCCCCTATATATTTACTGTGCATTGTCACTTTGGAAATAAATGTATTAGTGTAAAAGATAACAAATGTTGCTTTCAGAGGCTTTATATGGAGTTAAGATGAAATAAGGTGCATTTCGAACTTTTCTGAGACCAGCGCAGACAGACAGCACACTGGAGGTTAAGTCACTAAATAAGGAGCAAGGGTGCATCCTATATGTTGATCAAAGATTTTTGGAAGGTCTGTGCAGGTGCAAGACTTTTGTGCCTCCTTTGTCTCAGTATTAAGCGGTTTAGCGATTCAATATGAGTGCTGTATATAGCATGGGCTGGAACAATGGGATCAAAATCCCACCAAAAGTATTGCGGTCACGGATCCAAAAATAATAAGTGTGAATATAAAAATAATAAGCACAGATAAAAAAAATAATAAGCTCAAAAATAAATAAAAAGTGCAGATCAAAATAGCACAGATGAATCAAAAATATATAAACACATTTAAAATATGCTGCAAAAAAAAAATAAAAAAATGTAAGCAAAGTCATCAGAATTGCAAACAGAACCATGTTTCCTTGGTTATATTACTGTTTTTTTTTTGTGCTCTCTGACAATTTTCTTCATAATTAATTTTTTTTTTTTTTTTTTTTGCTTTTGTTTCCAAACTTGATTTTCCAAAACTTGTCTTTAGTTTAGACATTATTTAAGACTTCCTTGTTTGTAGGTTATTGGCTGCATATCTAAAAAAAACAAAAAAAAACAAGTCTGTGTTGTGTGGATGTTTGATGCATGTTTTTACTAGCTGTACCAATGTAGTCGTGAGTTTAGAACCCTCTTTTTTTTTTGCAAACTCTCAGTTTGCAATGACTGTCAGATGACTTTGCTTTAATTTTTTAGTTGTTTTTTGCAGCATATTTTAAATGTATTTCGATATTTTTGATTCATGCTTGATATTTTTTTTTTTTATCTGTGCTTATATGATTGGTGATTGTGCCTCTATATGTTTCTATACTGCCCTAAGTGTTTCCTGGCAATTTTGTCTGTCCAACTTTAATCCTGATCTCTCTTTTGTCTAGACACAGGTGGTCAACCTTTTTATATTGTAATTATTATAATTATATTGTTATGCTTCTGATAGCATTAGCTGTCCTTAAATTGGACTTTTTAAATGGACTGGATCGAGTGGCCAAAATATTTGCTACTGAGAAGGATTGTAGAATTCAAAGTATTATACAATCAGCAATTAGTATTCTTTTATTTTAGCCTCACAATTTCATAACATAATTTACAGATTCTTAAAAGGGCAACACTTTATACAGATGACATGTCACATTTCACCAAATTCTCCTCTTACACACTAGAGAAAACTTTCCTGTCTTGATACCAAACAGTATGCCATAAAGGCAAACACCACCTGGAAAATGTCATTGTCGTGTCAAGTGCTAAAAGAAATGTCACCCTCTGTAAACGTCACCCTTTGTTTACCCTGAATAAGCAATAATTGTCAATAATTTAAACTATTAGCACGTATTAACTTGTGTGTTAATACGTGCTTGTGTGGCAGTCTGTGGCAGTCTGTGGGGTTATTCTCTTCAACGCTAACCCATTAAAGCTAAACACCATTTAGGCTAGGCTGCATATTTACTTCATTATTCCTTTAATTGCTTGTTTATGTTAAGCGATTACAACCATGGGTGACACAAAGCAATGCACTTACAAATAGAATTCCAAAATCAAGCCAAGTGATTATGGCAGAAGTGGCACCGGCCAGACAGACACTCCCTTTTCCTGATTTCCTTTCAGAAGCCAGTCAATAAACAATTAGCATGTATTTAGTCCATCAATATTTAATAGTAGCCAGCTAAAAGGCTCCTCTCTCAGACTCAGTAAGGTTTGATGTTTGATGCTTTGAAATGTGCCAGAGACAAGCAATCGCACAATGCCCAGGGAGGTTTGGTGCACTGTGTATTTGTATTTGTGTGTGCATGCATAAGTGTGTAAGTGGAAACAAAGTTCTTTTGAAAGTGTGTGTTAAAGGAATAGTTCACTTGAATGTCATTGTTTACTCCATTGTGTTGTTCCAAACTTGTATGACTTGCTTTCATTGATGGAACACAAAAGAAAGATATTTGAAGAATGTTCCAGGCACTCTTTTTGATATAAGGCTATGTTCAGACTGCAGGCAAATCATATTTTTTCTGAAATCTGATCTTTTGAGGCAGTCTGTCCACACTATTAATTACAAGTGATCAAATCAGATTTGCGCATTCAGACATAACCAACCTATCTGCATGGGTTGCTTTGGTAATGACGTAGGCGTTCCCATGTGAGGATGCTTTCAAAACATATGCGGGAAAAATTGAGGTGCATCCTCTCACTCTCTAAATAAGCGCCCTGTCCAATCACGTTGCAGAAATCACAAGAAAAACTCAGCGAAGGAGGACACTGGTAAATATTGTGATGTTCCATGCTTCAGTCACCAATTTTTGATGTCAGTGTTGTATGTCGCGTTAAGAGTGACGCAAAAGACCATTTGAAATCCAAATTGAGCAGCCAGAGCGTCCGGACTGAATAAAACTGATTTCAATCGCATTTGAATCCACCTGCTGATGTGGTTTGAATCAGATTCTGAAAAATCAGATTTCAAGTGTTTTTGTTTCTGGATATGCAAAATATCTGATTTTTAGTGGCAGTCTCTATAAGGCCTAATACAACGTATAAATGAATATGGACTAGGGCTGTCAAGCTCCAAAATGACAGGAACACACAATAAAAGCAACATTCAAGTGGTCCATATAAATTGTGCACTATATTTAAAGACTTCTGAAGTTATATAATAGCTTTATGAGGATCTTTTGCCATTATTTACTGATAATACCTCTTTAGTGAACCATTAACCATTGCAATTATTGGGTCATTGGATTTAACTTGAGAACTGGATTAGTCTGACCAGCCTAGACCAGTTTGAAACGGATCAACTGTTTTATTGAAACAATCCAAATTAAAAGACTGATTAGTTCTATCATGAAGGAACATTAGGGTAGGTGTCAAGATTTTCAGTGAATAAAGAATTACATTTTAGTCTGTTCTTTACACATATCTGTTCTATTCTGTTCTTCAGAAGACTTTGAATATAGTTTATGAGCCATGTGGACCACTTTTTAGCCATCCCAGTCCTCATTCACTTTTTTTGGATGGAAACGAGTTGCCAGGACATTCTTCAAAATTTCTCTATGTATTCAATGTCTTAAGGGATAACATGAAATGGATTAAAATTATTACATTATATACATTTTTTGGTTTGCTGTTTCTTTACTATAGGCTATACTGTTATTTTGAGCATTACTGTCAAGATGTTGGACGTGTGTGCCAACTTTGTGAAAATGTTGTGTGTTTGAAAGGTCAGACAAGCCACAGCTTGTATATCTGAATGGTGTGTATAAGTGTATATGTTTGTGAGTGTCTGTGATTGCCTGTAAATGAGCAACACAATTGCCTCTTTACCCCTCTAGAGCAAAACCTCTGCCTCTAAAGAAGCCTCATTAACTGGGCTGGGTTATGGGGGAAAGGGGGTGGTTGGATCCTTTGAAGCTCAATAACCCTGGAGAGCTGAGGCTGGAACCTGTTCCTTATAACAGACTGTATTAGTTCAATGTGTTGCTGCCAATCATTTCTCTTGACTCCCTGCATCTAATGGCAAATAATTTGCGAATGGTTCCTTATATAAGATTAATAGGCATGTTACATGTATTCTTGTAAGGTTATCCGGATAGATTGTAACACCTTTTAGGTTTTGACACATAGCTTAATCACTATTATAATTGTTGAAAAACTAATTGGAAGGGAAAGTTGCATGTATGAACTTTGTATTTGACCAGTATTGCTTGCTGTTGTAAACCGATTTAAAAAAAAAAAAAAAAATTATTATGTTTTTCAAAACCTCTATTGCTAAGTATGAAACTTTGTTGCATAACTCGTCTCCACACCATTTTTGCTACAAACATACTGTAAATAATGGCTTATATAGATAGTACAGCTTGAGAAGAGGTGCTATTTTCTAAGTGACCAGACATCATTTTCGACTGGCGGATGATGAAATATGTAAATAAAAAACATCTCTTCAATTGACTACCTCAGTGACCTCCCCCAGGGAAACAGAATCTGATCCCCCATCAGCCTCCGGCTCTGCCTCTACCATAAAGGGCGTGTTAGGATTTAGGAGTTCTTCAAAGTGTTCCTTCCACCGCCCAATAACCTCCTCGGTTGAGGTCAACAGTGTCCAATCTTTGCTGTATACAGCTTGGATGGTTCCCCCGTTTCCCCCTCCTAAGGTGGAGGACGGTTTTCCAGAAGCACTTTGGTGCGGACCGAAAGTCCTTCTCCATGGCATCGCTGAACTTTTCCCACACCCACTGCTTTGCCTCCCTCATGGCCGAGGCTGCAAGCTTTATCAAGGGATCAGAATTTCATAGTAATTCATAGTAAAAGAGTCTTTTGACTACAGCTAGTAAAAAAACACCTAGCAACCACCCAGAATACCCAAATAACCACATAGAAATGTCCTAGTAACTAGTGATCAATCAAAATGAAAAGTTTTGGCAGAAATAAAAAAATATGGACAAGCTGGGTCAATTAATCCGAAAGTGATCTTTTAAATTAGACTTTGTTTGGAATAATCAAACAAATTCTAAATGTTACAATGCGGGGAACACAGAAACAACTTTTTCTGAAACTACAAATCTCATTATAAAATAGAGTAGACAGTATTACATAAAAAAAATAAAATAAAAATTGACATTCATTCCAGTGAAAATCTTCTATGAACACTGGCACAAATTCTGTTTCTATTATCAAAATCTGAAGTAACAGTTTCTGTACAACTTTTCAGCTAACATTTTCACCATTTTTTTTTTTCTCTTTTGGACGAAAACCAAAAATAGCATTTTTTGCTACTTTCGCAGAAAATTTTCGGCTGCTGAATTTGGTGCATCCATATTAGCAACCACCCAGAACACCATTTAAACAATATAGTAACACACTAACAACCACTAAGAACACCTTACCAACCACAAATTAGTGCAACCTGGTCTCATAGAATTATAATCCAATACCTACTGTATATTTTTACGTGTCTTGTTTCTCATGTCATGGCACTTCCCTGATGATATGAACACTAGAGGTGTTTCAACAACAATATAAATATATATATTTGACATTTTCACATATCACCAGAAAAATGGCAGATTACCATTTCATAAACAATATTTCCCTGTTTGCCAAACAATGCTATTTTATGACTTCTAAACACTTACTACAGTGCATAGCTTTTAATGTGATACATTTTTACATTTGTATTAGATAACCAACTGTATTTACAAGCATGTTCAAACACAATAAAATTGCATGGTTACTCATCTGACTGACCGTTGTTCTTGGAATGCAAAAGAAACCAACAGTAATTAACATGTTCAATGACCATATTTTTTATTTATTTTTTTTTTATTTCAGAGCTCTAATGCTGAAATATTGAGATAAGATAAGAGAGATATAAGAGAGACTCTGCAGTTTCCATAGAGCTGAGGCTTGTTGTGGATTTGTATGGTAATTCTAGCACTCCCGAGGAGAGATACTGATAAAGGCAAAGCAGAGGGAAGCTGTCCATTAACATTTAAATGATCTTCCAGAAAGAGATAATATTATGAGAGAAAATGAAGAATTATTGTAATGCCTAGGTCTTAGCTGGTTGGAATTAACTCTAACTCTCTTTTGGAAGGTAATAAGAGCCTCACAATTATGCCTAATGAATTCAAATGGGCCTTTGCCATTTACAGTTCATCCATGCTCAATAAGTGGCCTCTTTGTCTCATTTTCTTCATGGTAAAAGGGCAGTTGAGAACTAGGGACTGATGAGGATAGAATGACTTTGTCACCTGATAAATAAAGATGCACTGTGTTTCTAAAGCCATTTCTTTTGTTTGTTACATTGTGTTTCTGAAGTGTAATTCTACATTAAGCAGATATAGAATGGAGTTTTTATACATACTGTACTTTACTATCCATATAAATGAAGTGTTGTGTTGAGAATTATACAGTAATTCTCTACTGAAAATGGATGATCAGCAAAATGAGCCCTGCATTACAAATGTATCCTAATTCTACTTTGGCAACTGTGGCTGAACAGCGTATTATAAGGACGTTTTTGCTCTTTTCTAATGCAAGTCTACTGTAGTCAGTTTTATTTAGCAGACATTATCCATTATGGCAAAACGTTTTTTATAATGAATTTATAATGTGTGTTCCCCTTCTTTCCAAACCTTTTAAATAAATCTTGAGAAATGGATATGGACTGAAATATGTATCAGATCTTATTCCCAACATGAACATATATTACATCAGTTTAGGACACATACATTTGCGCAAATGTAAAATAATGTTAATGACTTGAGTGAGGGACAGTAACTTTGGGGACTAGAGCAAAGGGTCAAGAGTACCGACTCAATGTTCTGGAATAGCTGCAAAATGTATTTCAAAACACTGTTATTCAAAGGTAACAAGGAATAATTTCAACCTTCTATGCCTCATTACATGCCTTTTTAAGCATGATGTAGTCATGAATCAGATTCATGTAGTGTTAATCATAGATAAGTGATGTATTTTAAAAGTTGGCATACAGTGTTCATTACAATGGGGCATAGGTTTTGCAACTCAGTACTCAAAACTCACTATTCATGAGTACTTTTAAATGAGCTACTCTTTTACTCGAGTAGTTTTTAGGACAGCTACTTTTACTCACACTACATTTTTTTGGGAAGTAACATTACTTCTACTTGAGTATGATTTTTCATACCTCCATATTAATTAATTCAATTATAAAATTAAAAATTTTATTAAAAAAAGGTTTTTAAATTGATGACTTGGACAAAATAATAAACAAAAGAAGCCAATAAGTGCCCAACATAGATGGGAACTCCTTTAATACTGTTTAAAAAGCATCCCATGGTAATACCTCAAGAAGTTGCTTGAGAAAATCTGCAAATTCTAGGCAAAGGGTAACTACTACTCTCCCCTCTATATTCCTTAGGCCCACCACCCATTGGAGAAACCGCAAGAGTCGGGTGCGCTGCCATATAGGTGGCAGTGAAGGCCGTGGGTCTCGATGGACCAGACCCGGGCGGCAAAGGCTAGCTCTAGGGACGTGGAACGTCACCTCACTGGGGGAAAGGAGCCGTAACTGGTGAGGGAGGTGGAGCGTTACTTGTTGGATCTGGTGGGGGTTACTTCGACGCACAGTTTTGGCTCTGGATCCGTACTCCTGGATAGGGGATGGACTCTTCTCTGGAGTTTCGTGGGTGTGGGGATACTCACGAGTCCCCGGCTGAGCGCCGCTGGGGGGGGTCCTGAATAGGAGTCCTGAATAGGGCCCCAGTAGGGGACTCCATAGTGATGCTGGGTGACTTCAACGCGCACGTGGGAAATGACAGGGACACCTGGAAAGGCGTGATTGGGAGGAGCGGCCTCCTCGATCTGAACCTGAATGGATGTTTGTTATTAGACTTCTGTGCTAGTCATGTATTATCTATAACAAACACCATGTTCGAACATAAGGATGCTCATAAGTGTACGTGGTATCAGAGCACCCTAGGCCGAAGGTCGATGATCGATTTTGTAATCATGTCGTCGGAACTGAGGCCATATGTTTTGGACACTCGGGTGAAGAGAGGAGCAGAGCTGTCAACTGATCACCATCTGGTGGTGAGTTGGGTCAGGGGTTGGGGAAAGACACTGGACAGACCTGGGAAGCCCAAGCGAGTAGTGCGGGTGAACTGGGAACATTTGGAGGAGGTCCCTCTCCATGAGATCTTCAACTCACACCTCCGGCAGAGCTTTTCAGGCATCCCTGCAGAGGTTGGGGACATTGAACCGGAGTGGGCAATATTCAAAGCTTCCATTGACGAAGCCGCGGTGGAGAGCTGTGGCCTCAAGGTTTTAGGTGCCGCAAGGGGTGATAACCCTTGAACACCATGGTGGACACTGGTTGTCAGGGAAGCCGTCCGACTGAAGAAAGAGGCCTTCCAGGATTTGTTGTCCAGGAGGTCTCCAGAGGCAGTTGCAAGGTACCGACAGGCCTGAAGGGCTGCGGCCTCGGCCATGAGGGAGGCAAAGCAGTGGGTGTGGGAAAAGTTCAGAGATGCCATGGAGAAGGACTTTCGGTCCGCACCAAAGTGCTTCTGGAAAACCGTCCTCCACCTTAGGAGTGGGAAACGGGGAACCATCCAAGCTGTATACAGCAAAGATGGGACACTGTTGACCTCAACCAAGGAGGTTATTGGGCAGTGGAAGGAACACTTTGAAGAACTCCTAAATCCTAACAGGCCCTTTATGGTAGAGGCAGAGCCGGAGGCTGATGAGGGATCAGATTCAGTTTCCCTGGGGGAGGTCACTGAGGTAGTCAAACAACTCCACAGTGGCAAAGCCCCGGGGATTGATGAGATCCGACCAGAAATGCTGAAAGCTTTGGATGTGGAGGGGGTGTCATGGATGACACGCATCTTCAACATTGCGTGGAAGTCTGTGACAGTGTCTAAGGAGTGGCAGAACGGGGTGGTGGTTCCCCTCTTCAAAAAGACGGACAAGAGAGTGTGTGCCATCTACAGAGGTATCACACTTCACAGCCTCCCTGGTAAAGTTTACTCCAAGGTGCTGGAGAGGAGGGTTTGGCCAATTGTTGAACCTCGGATTGAAGAGGAACAATGCGGGTTCCGTCCTGGCCGTGGAATGACGGACCAGATCTTTACTCTCGCAAGGATCCTGGAGGGGGCCTGGGAGTATGTCCATCCAGTCTACATGTGTTTTGTGGATCTGGAGAAGGCGTATGACCAGGTCCCCCGGGAGAGACTATGGGAGGTCCTGCGGTAGTATGGGGTGGGGGGGTCCCTTCTTAGGGCGATTCAATCCCTGTTCGTCCAAAGCGAGAGCTGTGTCTGGGTCCTCGGCATGAAGTCGAGTTCGTACCATGTGGGAGTTGGTCTCTGCCAATTTTGTCACCAATCCTGTTTGTGATATTCATGGACAGGATATCGAGGCATAGTCAGGGTGGGGAAGGTGTGCGTTTCGGTGGGCTGGGGATCTCATCGCTGCTTTTTGCAGATGATGTAGTATTCATGTCATCATCTGTCCGTGACCTTCTCACTGGATCGCTTGGCAGTCGAGTGTGAAGCGGATGGCCGGAGAATCGGGGCAGCGGGTGTGGTATTGCCCTCGCTCTATTGCACCGTTGTCATGAAAAGAGAGCTGAGCCAGAAGGCAAAGCTCTCGGTCTACCAGTCAATTTTTGTTCCTACCCTCACCTATGGTCATGAAGGCTGGGTCATGACCAAAAGAACTAGGTCTTGAGTACAAGCGGCCGAAATGGGCTTCCTCAGAAGGGTGGCAGGCTTCTCCCTTAGAGATAGGGTGAGGAGCTCAGTCATTCGTGAGGAGCTCGGAGTAGAGCCGCTGCTCCTTTGTGTGGAAAGGAGTCAGTTGAGGTGGTTTGGGCATCTGGTAAGGATGCCCCCGTGGCGCCTCCCTAGGGAGGTGTTTCAGGCACGTCCAGCTGGAGGAGGCCTCAGGGAAGACCCAGGACTAGGTGGAGAGATTACATCTCCACACTGGCGTGGGAACGCCTCGGGGTCCTCCAGTCAGAGCTGGTTAATGTGGCTCGGAATAGGGAAGTTTGGGGGCCCCTGCTCGAGCTGCTGCCCCCGCGACCCGACTTCGGATAAGCGGTTGAAGATGGATGGGTGGAAAAAAATAAATAAAATATATATATATATATAAGTAAATTAATAAGGCCTCTCAACAACTTAGTCAGTACAACTGTGTTCTTCCTATTCTGCAGGACAGATTCCAAGCAAGCTATTTCCTGTTTCATTTCATTCTTAGAAATGTGTTTCTTGTATGTGTACTCCCTGTCCTAAGCCCTAATGTATCTCATATCAAATATGTATGTCACGTCCAGATAAGTTAAAGAATGATTTTATTGGTTAGTCTAGTGGAAGTGTTACTTTGCTGAACAATATATAATGATGTATTGAACAATATACGTTGGAGAATGATATGATATGATCTGGCGTGTCATTCTCTCCTCATGAGGATCCGGATTGGGAACAGCGACTGCAGACCTGAATTGATATTTAAGGGGCACTCCTAAAATTCCTGACAATAATAAAGAATGAGTAAGTGTTTAAAAATTTTTGACCAGTAGTGTATATATATTTTTCATTGAGTCCCAATGTATTTGCTTGATCATGAAAAACATCTCGGTTACTTATGTGACCTTGGCTCACTGAGGGGAACAAGATGCTGCGAATGAACGCTGTGGGAACATTATACATTCACACCAGGCGAACAGTAGATGACATCTGACTAAGCCCGTGTGGAGAGCATACAGCGGCGCACAAGCGAGCAAAAGCATCTGAATAAAATAAATTATCAAACCCTCATCTAGATTATAAAATATATAAATTTAATTCAGAGAGGACCACCTTGCCACCATAAAAATGTCCTCCAAGGACGCATCTCTAGCCAAAGCCCATGAGGATGCCATGATCCTTGTAGAATGGGCTTGAATATCTGAAGGCGAAGGTAAACTGTGTGCTTCATATACACTCAAAATTGCATCAATAAGCCAATGAGACAGTCTTTGCTTGGACACCGAAACATCTCTGTTGCGGCCTCCAAAGCACTCAAATAACTGCTCTGTCTTATGCCATTGGCTAGTATGGTCAACATAAACTTCCGGCGCCCGAACTGGGCAAAGCAAATGTAACCTTTTAATGCTCTTCCAACTCAAATGGGGGAGGAGGGGAGAACCATAAATGAATGGTCTGTGAGCGAAATGACATGGAAATAACCTTGGGCACATAGCGCACAACACAACCTTTGAACACCTTAGCACAAAATCCATCCACAAGGGATTGATCGACAGGGCATGTAAATCACTGACTCTCTTAAACTATGCCAATGCCACTAGCACGGCCATTTGAAGAGTCAAAAACTTACCAATAACTGTTGTCAAGGGCTCGAATGGGGCACCCAAGAGCGCCTCTAACACAACAGATATATCCCATAAAGGGACATGGACAGCACGGAAGGCCTGCTGGGGTAACTCCGGCTCTGAAATGCTACTGCAAAAATTCCAGCAAACATGGGAGTGAAATGGATTTTCACTTTGAGCTGTATAACAAGAAGCAAAATACACCACTTAAATATCTATAGCCTCCTTGTTTATGCAGCTTCTAGAATGGTATAAACCACAGTGGGGGATGAACCAGCACAGTGAACATCTCTGGACAGTGTATATGTCAATCCCACAGCTGGCATATAAAGCGCCCAAACCACGAAGGAGGTGTCTGTCTATACAACATAGCGGCGACAAACCTATCCCAACGGAATGCCTGGTATCAGAAAGCGAGTCTGTTTCCATGTCAAAAAAGCCTTGGAAACTCTGAAGGGACGAAGCGCATGCCTCCGTGGTTGAAGTCCCTTTGTAAAGTTCATCCAACACTGACAAAGTTCTTGCATGCAACAAGCACAGGGGAATAACAGCGGACACCAAAATCCTGTGAAATTTTCTCACAGGGACTCTCACTTGCAGCCCTACATTGCTCAAATGGCTGAGAACAACATCTCAGTGTTGTGTAGCCAGACTCTCTGAGCGAGCTAACACAAACTAATGATCAAGTTAATTCAAAACATGTATGCCTTGAAGTATCAAGGGCGTCAGAGCTGCATCCATGTATTTCGTGAAAGTGTGTGGTGCAAGAAAGTTTTTTGCTTTTTAAACTGAAGAATGAAAAATTGGTTCGCTCTGCCCCAAAAGTGAATCTGAGAAAGCATCTGTGCTTCGGTGCAGTCTGAATATGGAAATAAGCATCTTTCAATCTATTGTCACAATCAGTCCAGTTATGACATTATTTGTTTCTGTGCCAACATTCTGAATTGGCATTTCATTAGAGTGAAATTCAAATGTCTCAAATCCAGAATGGAAAGCAAGCCGCCATGATATAACCATGCTCTGTCGTTCGAAATATCCATTCCAACTTCTGCCAAGCCACTATACGGGCAGACAGAGGAATTAATGCATGGCTCTCTCCTGTAGCACAATCTATAACCACTAGATGGCGGTCTTGGCTTACCTTTGGCGACTGTTCTACAGTCAGCAGCACAGCTGAAGGAGACTCTTGTGGCTTCACTACTTTGGCCGAATGAATGAGGGTAAATAAAGTTTTGCCTGTATTATATCCAGGCATGCATATAAAATGGTGAAGAATGTAAAGAGAATTGCCTTTATCGTATCTAGGCATGGATAAAAATAAATTGCCCTGAAGTGTGTATACAGCAGGGATGCTCATGGAATAAAACATCTTCCCTGCCATGTTAAGCGGGGAAGAATGTAGGAAGAATTGCCTTTTATTATATCTAGGCATGTGTAAAGAAAATCACTCTGATGTGCGCATATTGCAGTTAATTGTATATGTTCATTGATAAAACCTCTTCCCAGACATTGCGAGTAGGGAAGAGTCTGTGAACATTGGGATATTGGGAACCAGCTGGTCAGCCACAATGGCCCCAGCATTCCTAAGGCGGGATAGCGGGTGACTGTGTGTTTTGTGTACACTTGTGCTTGTTGAACATCCAATTCTGTAACACATGACTAGAGACCCTTGGTCAAGGAGACAGAGGGTTAATTATGGATGCAATTTCTCAATGTTCACTCCCCAGCACAAGCTGCAGGGAGAAAATGAACTATATTCTGGTTGACTTGCTTTCGAGGCATGTACAACGGCAAACTTATCCCAATATTGATCGAAGGGCAAACGGGGGAAATGGATACGTTATATGGTCCAAAGGGTTGGGAGGGTTACTTTTTAAATGTATTCCACTACATATTACAGAATACATGTTGTAAATTGTAATTTTTTACATATTTCGTTAGATTACTCAAGGTCAGTAACGTATTCTAAATACTTATTTTTAGATTACTTCAACACTGGTAGATTTTTTTTCACTTTGTTTGACTATAAAAACTCTGCCAGTACAGTAAAACAAAATACACATGTTACAAATACATTCTCAGAAAAATCTAAATATCTTATGCAGTATTGTTCAAATTGATCAAATACAATGAATTAATTGTTAAAAATTAATCAAATTGATCTTGTTTTAAGGATTTTTAAAATATTTTTACAGGAAAACATTTAAAAGATTATTATCAAGTATATGATTTTCCCCAGTATCATAGATCTTCCTAGAAAAAATTAATTATGATCCAACATGAATTTTCTTGATAAAAAAATTTGATCATGCCTGGTAACATCTACTTGGCTAGAATTAGCATTTTAGCTTAGTGTAAAGCTGACAGTTTACACAAGGTTTATTTCTTATGCTCCAAACTTACTTCAAACGTACTTCTCTGTCTGCTCATATGAATGTAACACATCACAAGAAAGTGTATCACCACTGTTTTTGGATTGCATAATTTATATGTATAACTTTTTCCATCTGAAAGGACTAAATATTAAATGAAACAAATGACAATAAAATTCAAAGTAATCTCTTCAGTAATCAAAATATTTTTTAATGTAACTGTATTCTAAACACATTATTTAAATGGTATCTTTAGTGGAATACAGTTACTTATATTTTGTATTTTAAATATGTATTCCGTTTACATGTATTTCGTCACTCCCAACCCTTATGGTCCAGTTTCTTCCAATTTTCAATTAATAATAAATGACTAAATTGCTAATAAATGACTATACTATTATATTAAAGACTATTTGACCATCTTCTAATTTGCAAGTTTAACCTATTCAAGTTAATGATTTGTTTTGCTTATTTCAATTGCAATTGCAAATATCAAGTTTACTGCAAATACTGTAATTGTCATGTCTAGATGTGTTTTTGTTCATGTTTTTTTTTCCATATTTTTCATTTTGAAATTCTAGTTCCTGTTTCATGTCATGTGGTTCCCTTGTCATGTGATTTCATGTTTACCCAATGTCTATGTTTGCCATTGTCTCTTGTCAAGTATTGTTGATGTAACCTTGTTTGTGAAGTCTAGTTTAGTCAAGTTTATGTTCATGTTAATGTTTCATGTTTATGATTAGTTTAGTTTATGTCTATAGTTAGGGTTTTGGATTTCACACATTTCAATAAACTGCACTTGGGTTCTTCATCTTCACATCATCGTTTTCGTCATTGCCAGTGCCAGCAAATCATTACAGAATACTTGACCCACCAAAATGGACCCAGCATATCTACTAATATGTCTACATCAGGGAAAATGTTCTATAGAGGACTACGTAGAGGACTTCTGCATCCTGGCAGACGAAGTGGGCTTCGATGAAATCTCCTTCAAACTCTTTTTTTTGTGCAGGCTTGAATGAGCATGTGCACACCTGGATGCCACATCAATCTGGCTCAATATATCGACTTTGCCCAGCTTCAACTTTTACTGTGGGGGAGGCGGATAATGAGCCAGTGTCTCGCGTCATGGCAGACGAGTCAATGCCCACGCCTGCCACGGCCAATGAGTCAACGCCCAAGCCTGTCATGGCCAACGAGCTGAAAGCTTCATCCATCCCATGGCCAGCATTATTCATATTGTCCGTCCCAGAGCCAGCGTTGCCAGCCTTATCCGTTCCAGAGACAGCGTTGCCAGCCTCGTCCGTCTCAGAGCCTGCGCTGCCAACTTTGGCCTCCTGGAGGAGCAAAAAGGCATTAGTTTCCAAGTCTCTGCCCATGTATACGATCACGAGGTCGTTCCCAAGACTCAGTCCATACCCACAACCAGAGAGGTCGCTCCCAAGACTCTGCTCATGTTCACGACCACTGAGGTCTTTTCCCAGTCATCAAGGACACTTAGATTCAAGCCTCCCACAGCTCTGCCTTCCATGACTTGGCCTCATGTCATGGCCGCCAAGCTCAAGTTCCACGTCATGGCAGCAACGCCAGTGTCAGATCCAGGCCATGTCACAGGCACGCCAGAGTCGGTGCCAGGCCATGTCACAGGCACGCCAGAGTCGGCGCCAGGCCATGTCACAGGCACGCCAGAGTCGGCTCCAGGCCATATCACATCCATGCCAGAGTCGGCTCCAGGTGTAATGTCTAGATGTGTTTTTGTTCATGTTTTGTTTCCATTTCTTTTATTTTGAAATTCTAGTTCCTGTTTTATGTCATATGATTCCCTTGTCATGCGATTTCATGTTTCCCTCCATGTTCATGTGTCTTGTTTTCATAGGTTTATTGTCTTGTCAGTTCTAGTTTGTCATTGATTTAAGGTTATTAGTATTGTTATCTTGTTTATATTTCTGTGTATTTAAGCCCTCATGTCAAGTAGTGTTAATGTAACCTTGTTTGCTTTGTCATTGCCAGTGTCACCATATCATTATAGTAATCACTTAATAAATGACAACCAAATGAATATCCAAATCAATAAGTAAATGTTTCACTTTAGAACAATCAAATTGTCTTAATTTTAAGAGTTTAGCAATTAATTTGTAACAATTTAGTAAAACTAAATAAAAGTTTACTTCCCATCTAAAAAGGATAGATCAATCTTTCACTTTAGAACAGGTCAAGTTGTCCTCTTTAATACAAGATTTTAGATATTTCTTTTTAATAGCTTTGAAACCAAGACTAATTTGTCATGATTACAGTTTAATATATTTAAATAATTTTGAAAACCACCTAAAAGGAATTTCTGAAACAGAGCATCACTACTTACTTTGCACATAAAAATAAGACGTTTAATAGGGCTAAGATAGCATTACTCTACATCTGGTTATGTATTAATTATTATCTAATTTATGCTTAACTGTGTTATTGTGGACCCTTACAATGAAGTGTTACCTAAATCTTACATCTATGAATCTCTTTATATATAAATCCATGTACAGAGCGTGTCTTCAGTGCTCTATGAATGCTTCAAGCACAAGGAAGTGTATCCAAGCTTCAAATCATGATTGTGCCTAAAATAATGCAGATGGCAATATTTATGGCCTGTTTATTCATTTAACATCCTTCTCACTTCTGCAATAGACAATAATGATGAAGAAGCTTAAAAAATGTGAAGCCTAGAAATTCTATAAACACTTCCTTCACCATTCAGCAGCATTTCAGTTACAGTATCATGTTTCTGGCACCTCATCAAAGATCAACCATAAAATTATGTTATTTACTCACCACCATGTCTTTTCAACCACATACTGTGTAACTAATCAGTTATATCAGTTATTTTATTTATATATATATATATATATATATATATATATATATATAATAACTGATATAACTGATTATAAAAAGATAGAGAACTATCAAAGGAACAACAAAAAATATGGATAATATTTTATGTATAATATGTATAACAAATTATGTTTTGGACATATGGTATAAAGAGTCATGCAGCTGTCTTAATTCTTCTGGGAAGAACTGATACATAATCCAATGATTTGTCTACTTGCAGTATGGGAGAATCTCCTACGCCTGTCCCTCTTATACCTGGATCTACATTTTAATGGGCTCATTACTGCACGGGCAGCTGAGAAGTAAAGTGTAGTCTAAACAGGGCCCCTTTTTTCTCGAAGAATACCAAATAGAGGCCTCCAATTTGGAGGATTGGGGCTCATGACGAGCCAGATTTAAGTTAATAAATTTTTCCAATCTAACACGTATTGTTTAACAGGGCAATTGAATATCATTGTTAATACCTGGCTGTATATGCTGCTAAAATATTAATACGCAATATGCTTACTATAATTTGAGTAATGCATGACCAAATAAGAAGTGAGTCTGAACACTGCAATTGAAATACCTTAAAGAGAGCGTACGGTGTATTTTTAATTAATAAACTAAAATATATTCTGATGATTCACTGTGGATATTGCACAAATATTCAGTTTTTCCATGGGAAATGACAAGGATTTTAATTACTCACAACCTCACTGTCATTCCCATCAAAAATAAAGATGGCGCTAATGTGACTAAGGTGCATACTATCTGAGAGATAATTGTTATATATGAAGCTTTTGATTTGCTTAGCCCCAGTGCCAAAAAAATAAATAATAAAAAACTATAAAATAGACAGCCACATAAAACAACACACACCACTTGGTAGCATCTATACAAACATACAAGCGGTTTCCAACAATAGCTAGCACCTACTTACCAATGTCTCCCTTTTAGCAAATCAGTTAGGACTACTGGGAAAACATCATGTTTCATAATGAATATTCATGGGCAGAGATGATAAGGTCTGCCTACGTGTTTCGGGCCGGGTTCGGGTCAGTTTTTCAATTCGGATTTTGGGTTCGGGTTTGTAATTATTGAAAAAATAAACAGGCCTACCAAACTTGTTTCATGCATGCGCTCTCTCTCACAGATACGCGCAGACAGAGTTAGGGGCAATTCACATCGAACATGTTTTTGTGCCGTCAGTTCTCTTTTCCCATTGTTTTCCTTTGTTTACACATGCTGGACGAATGTCTTTGACTGTTGCACCACATCTCACCATTTCTTCAGTGTCTCGCACAGGATCTGCACTTTTTAAACAATGTGTTCGTGTTAAAAAGAACTTCATATTTTCAAAAACTCATGTCGAGACACATGCGCTTTGTTTCATTCTTTGCACCACGTCTAGATTGTTTTTATTGCAAGAGTCACAAAGACTCAACATTCTGAATAATTTGAGGCTGCATAGAGGGGGCTGTTGTATTGTTTCATATTGTTCCAGATTGTACCAAGCATGTCTGTATGCTTACATAAAAATACAGCCTATTGCAACAGTACTTGCTTAGAGAAGAAATTTTAAAGATACTGAGCTATTTCGGGTTCTGTCTCATAATCTGATGGTATTGTTCAGGCCACGTGGTCTCGGTCAGGGTCTGGTTCAGGTTTTTTTATAAGGCCCATGCAGATCTCTAGGACACTCTGAATCCCCCCTGCCCCACACACAAACACACTTTAGTTTACTCTCTGCCCCTGATTTAAAACACTACTTCAAATCCAACCCATAAGCTCTAAACCTATATCTCATCCACATAACAAATGTTAATTTCCTCTGACAAAACATTTACCATTCTGTATGTAGTATGTCATAACCACCTCACAGACACTGACAACCTAAATGTACATGTCAAAGTATGAGCACAAACATACACATATGTATATATTTATTTACTTATTTTTCTCTCACATTGGGTGGCATTATTTCCTCAACAAACAGTAAGTTGAGGCATCCATCTCTGGAAAAAAAAAAGAAAAACTACACCAATCCAAAAGCAGAGCAATTTGATGTAGACTAGCGCCTACTAGCCCAATGATTATTTATATTTTTAATGATAAAATCAGTTTTTTAGGCTGTTGCTATTAGCTTGTCAGGCATGAAGACTAACAAGAAGCAGAAGTTGTAAACTGCCCATAATATATTATGTTACACCCTGGAGAGTAAAGAATATATAAAATAAACTAATATTTTTCTGTAAATAAAAAGTGCATAAAATATTGGTGATATGCTACATTTACATTCTCCTACCAAGAATAAGATGATATAAAATACACATTATTCTTGTATTAGTTCCCTGTAGAATCCCTTAATGTGCATTGCAGTGATATGTTTGTTTTTATTAAACCATCAAAGCTTTTAATGAAATCATGAGTCCTTTTCACGGGGAATAGTTTTGCTTCAAATCAATACTTTACAATGTTCAATTATTATTTAAGATTGCTAATGATTTTCAGTGGAGAATTCCCTCAGGTCTTTTCCATTTATATTTGATCTCATTCTCAACAAAGCAAAGCAAGATTATTATAATTCTGCTTTTATTTATTTATTTATTTATTTATTTTATTTGTGTGTGTGAAATCTTTGATTATCATTCAAAAATGTTTTATTATTATTTCTTATTCCATAGCATATAGCATGGATGATTTGTGGAAATGCCACTTTTGCAAACTTGTATGCCTTTTATAATACATGATATGCTTAAAGCTGTAAAGTTGTTTAAATTGTAATTTTTACAGCCGTTTGGGGGTTTGTTGACATTACATTGTCATAGATACAAAGTTGTAAAATAAAATAACTTAACACAGAAAAGATGAAACAAATGCTAAGACATATTGTTCAATAATAATAATAATAATAATAATAACAAAACTTTATTTTCTATAGCACATTTTAAAGTTGCATCTTAAAGTGCTTTACAAGAGAAAATGAAAAAAGAAAAAATACATTAATACAAGAAAACATGTAATTAGGAGCGGAGGTCACGTATTGGATTGTAGGGTGTTAAAAGTTCAGTCAAGTATTGAGGGGCAAACCATGCTAACCTTGTACATAGGTAAGCATGAACATTTTAAAGTCTACACGGAACTTGACAGGGAGCCAGTGCAAGGACTCCAAGATAGGAGTGATGTGATCACCTGTCCTAGTCAAGATTCTAGCAGAAGAGTTTTGTACATATTCAAACTTATTTAAAGTAGATTTAGAGACCCCAACAAATGGGGGTCTCTAATAAAAACAAATCAATACAACAGCTTATAAAATCATCAACAATGTGTATTTCAAGGCATAGTAAAAACCTTAGACATAAAAGGTTTGGCCTAACCCAAAATGGCCAAAATGGTTAATAAAGAATATGAACATTTGCTAAACTGTGGGACAACGAACTGATTTAGAAAGCAATATTTACTTTACAGTGAGCAAAAATATCATGTTGTAAAACTATAATGAAAATATTATGCTGTAAAATCATTATGAACTAATTTTTGGTTGTTTTGGGGGCAAACACCGCACATCATTCACTGATGCTTGTGGATCGATTACTCATAGTCAACACAGGTACTCTCTACATTCCATGTGCAGCTCCCACACACTACCTTGTGACATTTGTCATAAGTGTCCTTAGTTTTGTTTTTCCTTGTAGTTTATCCACACTTGGCACTGCCTTCCCCTCTCCATCTGCAGCTGCTCCTGCCCAGGTCCTCGCACCATCAGCTGTGTGGCTTTTGCTCTCATATGGCCGTATCGATGTTCATTTGCCAGTCGCATTATGTTCCTCCGTGACATTCTCTCATTTGTGCATTTCTTGAACAGGATGGAAGCATTTATCGCAGCCAGGTCAAGGATATTATAAAACACAGCCACTGGCCATCTACGTGTGGGTGCTTTCACAAAGTATTTCCTCGCCATTTGATTTAGCACATCTGGTTTTGCCTTTTGGCCACTTGTGATGGCAACAGCTGTGTGGACAGTGCTTTCCTTCTTTTGCACTGATGGACTGTGAGCTTTGCATTTTCACTTCTCAGCACCTCCGTGGTGAACAGCGCCCTTTGCTCCTTTACGTAGCAAACGCTGAAACGCGTGCAGTCATAATGACCATTATGGCCATTCAAGGTAGAAATACTCAGAACTCTTTTTTGTTTTGAAATTTTAATAAAATAACAATGTTAGAATAAAATATACACACATTTTAGTAAAGTCATGGTTATATGGTAATATGGGTTTTATTTCAAGAAAGTTATTACATTGCAAAATTTAAAAACGGTCAAAATGACCGCCATGGTTGTTCTAGTGTTAAAGAACCAGCTTTACTAAGCTGGTAGGGTGAATCAGTGAGCATTACCTCAGTTTATGTCTTGTGGCTATACTTTTGAAAAAGTGTGTATTTATGTTTACATCCACTATAAATGCCTCACTTTAACTTTAATTTTTAAAGAAAATACAAGCTTAACTTGTATTGAACCCAGAATATTCCTTTAATATACAAAAAAAATATATTTTGTGATAATTTGGTGAATTAGCCTATAATGAAAATGTAATTCTCAGTCATCTCTAATTTTTTTCACTATACTTCTTCCTTTTTGTGAGTAACTTGTCCTCCTTTCCCCTTTGGATCCACTGATATCTTGTTAGCAGCTTCCTAAAACCAGTGTTTGTTTTAGTGAGATTGGCTATCTTTATAGAAGAAATGTTCAAATGTGTCACTATTGAGCTCTACCCACAAGCACGTATGGTGTACATAACCTCTGAACCTTGACCAATGGCACTGGAAGCAGGTCGTTTTGTGTTTGCTAATCGCACAAGATGTCATGGTGTCATTGGCTAGAAGGGTGGGTGGAGGCACTATACCTGATGTGAAATACTGTTAACAGAATTAATTTCCTCTCTGCTCTAGAGCCTGATAAAAATTCATACAAGCAACAACCATCAAGCACAGCCAACAATGACAGATCAGAACCCACCCCAACTGGGCCTTTCCAGGTCTTAAAGGTGCAGTAATGATTTTAAGGCAATTTTTAAGGTTAATATTCTATTGAGTTTTAAATTAACCAAACCTATCTCCCTACCCCTAGACCTTAAACCTAAACCTAGTTTCAAAAGAAGCACAATTTGGTCATGCTTGGAAAAGCTTCTAAATATGGTTAAATATGGTAAATTATGTAATGCAAATATTCAAATGTGTGGCCTTACAAGTCATGCACTACAGTACAAGTGTTTTCATGTTGCATTTGTGAGGAACAGGGTATAAAGGGTTTTTATGAACTGATAATTTACACTTTATCGTAAATTAATGTAAATTATAGTCCCAGGAGATCAGCAGTTACAGAAATACTCAAACCAGCCTGTCTGGCATCAACAATCATCCATGCAATTATCTAATCAGCCAAATGTGTGGCAGCAGTGCAGTGCATAAAACTGCAGGTACGAGTCAGGAGCTTCAGGTAATGTTCTCATGAACCATCAGAATGGGTAAAAATGTGATCTCATTGATTTGGACCGTTGCATGATTATTGGTGTCAGACGGGCTGGTTTGAGTATTTCTGTAGCTGCTGATCTCCTGGGATTTTCACAAACAACAGTCTCTAGAATATCCTCAGAATAGTGCCAAAAACAAATGAAAAGATCCTGTCAGTGGCAGTTCTGTGGACAGAAATGCCTTGTTGATGAGAGAGAGGTCAATAGAGAGTTGCCAGACTGGTTCAAACTGACAAAGTATAAGGTAGCTCTGATAACCTCTCTGTACAATTGTGGTCAGAAGAATAGCATCTCAGAATGACATTCTTACAGGTTGGAGCTGTTTTGGCGGCACAAGGGGGACCTACACAATATTAGGCAGTTTTTAATGTTGTGGCTGAATGGTGTGTATATTGTATGTATGTATTATACACTATCTATCTATCTATCTATCTATCTATCTATATATATATATATATCCCTTTTCTCAACCCTAGTGGTTAATTTAAATGTTTCCCAAACAAGAAAACCCTGGATTCCCGGCAGTTGAATGTTGAATTGGCCAGAGGATAGTTCCTTCTTTATCAAACTATTAATAAGTGCATGGTGCCTCCACCAAGGAATAATAAAGCAAAATAATCTAGTTATAAATTACTTCCCCAGAATTTTAGATTCTTGTTTTTTTCCAATTTAATTTAAATAATAAATCAAGACAGCAATTCTAAATAAGGGAAAAAGAATTAACAACGATTTATTAATTAGACACTAATATGAAACCCTTTTGGAAAAAAAATTAAATAAAATAAAAATAACAGCTGTTGTATCAAAGCGTAAAATAAGAAAAATGGACAGATATTGTGTTGTTCAGTTGTATAAAAGTTTTTTTCACTCCTTATGCAATAGCCTCAATGATCTCTGAGTATTCTAAATTATCACTCTCAAAAAATATATACACTCTCCCTTCTTATTTCAAGGGGGGAAAAAATACACAGGATGATTAATGAAAACTCACAATTACTCCTTTGGATCAATTTACACAATTCACAGGATTAATTCAGTAACAACACAATAGATGAGTTTGATCACAGCCTCTTATGAAAAAAAAAACCCCACACACTCTTTTGGCTAGCCGTTGGGGCCCAATCGTTGGTGCACTTTCAAGGGAATGGATTCAAGTTAACTCAGTACATCAAGAGCATTTGTCGAGACGAAGTCACTTACATTCCATCCAAGGAAATGACGAAGCAATGAAAAGTGATCACTTAAAGCCCGAGCCACGAACAGAACAGTCATGCAGCGGGGTTTGAGTCCAGTCCAAACACAATGACAAAGCAGCTTGTGATGAATCTCGTCCCCCAAACACTGTTACGTGTTGTTTGGAAGTGGTTCTTGTGACCAATGATATAGCTGTCGTCCTTGATGCGAGTTTCTCCGTCACAATATCTCACAGTTAATGCACCAAACAGATGACGCAACCCAACAGCAGAATGGGTTGAAATTATACTAAATAATACAGTAAAATAAAAATAACACTTTAAACAAACAAAATAGAGTGGATGAAAGTTCTATTTGTCACTTTGGGCCTGTACTAACACAAGTAGCGAAGTCTCCAAGAATGACGCTCACTTTCATTAAAACAAGGACATGTGCTGCACTCTTTTCGCCATGTGCGATCTCCTTCCCTGTCGTCTCTAAAACGTAACTTAACGCAACTTGCGTCCATAAACTTTAAACAATCTCAATGCTGATTGGTCAACATTAATACATTTCATTTCAACAGAACACATTATTTGAGTAAAGGAAAACAGTATAAATAATACAGAAACAAAGAATGTTGTTACATTTAGCTACATCACAGTCAAATAAACAAAAACAAATAATCAAAAATATATATTTTAATACTCTGCAATTTTCAAAATAAGGCATATTTTAAGGGGTCCCTACACACACACACATATATATATATATATTGTATATATAATTTATAGTAACATGTTTCTATGAGATCAGGCAGAATAAATTATGTAGATTACAGTGAACTGTTTATTGTTTGATGCTTTAATTTTTGCTGTTGTATTGTTAAATAGTCTGGTGAAAACTAAATGAAATAAAAGACAAACTGCACTCCATGTGTCACTGCAATGGCATAGTGTGTACAGATGGTGTGGATGTGTATTTTTTGTGCGGACATGTATTTTTGTATATTTTTCATGTTTGATTTCCCCTTTTGTCCCACATTTCCCCATCCTGTCTCCACTTTTATTATTTCCTTTAATACTGCTCATAATAATAAATAACATTTGATTGTCTCACAGTGATTTGGTCACGATGATGGTTTGGAGAGTTGAGAGAAAGGTTTGATCCAAGTACAATTAACCATTTTTTTCTATAGTTTAGTTTATATTAAATTAACCATTGTGTTAATAAAATAATATGGTGTTAATATAGTAACCATTTATAATTTTGTGGTTACTAGCAAATACCATGGTGATACTTTGGTTACTGTCGTAAAACCATGGTTAATTTTTGTAAGGGAAGTTTATGTTAGGTTTAGGGGTAGGAGTTGGTGTAGACTCTAAATAAACACTATAAATATTTTACAGTGATGCCCTGTATGTTAGTATTTAATAAGAAGTGCAAATAGTATCTGCCACTATTTAAACTTAGTGCAAAGATGATGCTTTTAGCATATTTTGCTATTTGCACTTAGTATGTTCACTATACAATACAATATGCATACACTACCGTTCAAAAGTTTGGGGTCACTTGTCTGAAATGTTTCTCATGATCTTAAAAATCTTTTGATCTGAAGGTGTATGCTTAAAAGTTTGAAATTAACTTTGTAGACAAAATATTATTCTGCCAAAACATATACATTTATTTAATTACAAATCTAAAATTTCCTAAAAAAAAAAAAAGTTTTTGAAATGGATGACTTGGATCAAAATATGAAGAAAAGAAGCCAATAAGTGCCCAACATAGATGGGAACTCCTTCAATACTGTTTAAAAAAGCATCCCGGGGTGATTCCTCAAGAAGTTGGTTGAGAAAATGTCACGAGTACATGTCTGCAAAATCTTGGCAAAGGGTGACTACTTTGAAGATGCTAAAATATTACATAGTTTTGGATTTATTTTGGATTTTTTGGTCACAAAATAATTCCCATATTTCCATTTCTATTATTCCATAGTTTTGCTGACTACTATTATTCTAAAATGTGAAATAAATAAATAAATAAAGAATGAGTAAGTGACCCCAAACTTTTGAACGGTAGTGTATATTTGTGTGCTGTTTTACATTTTAAATATCAGAGAATATATCTTGAATTATTTTTTTTACACAATTGTCAAATAGTTTTTTAAATCTCACTGCATTTAGATTGCTAAATTTCAATGATTGATAAGAAAAATAAACAAAATCAAAGTCGTAATATCTTGCTGTTGTTTTTAGCATATTTTGAAATATGCTCAAAATAAAATATTTATTTATTTATTTTAAATAATAAGGTCCATAAATTAGAAGATTTTTTTTTTTTACTATAGCTGGAGAATTTTGACATCAATACACACTACATCACTTCCAGTATTTACTCAGTCCTAATCATCCTTGCATCAGATTTTGAGATCTATACATTCATACACCGATACATCAGTCCAATACAGCAGGCTAGCCCTGGCTGTTAAAGCAATAATGGTTACGCAATTATTTTCCACCATTGTTCCATGGACCTTTAATACTGTGTTTAATGCAGGCAGTGCACTCCCCCTCAGCCACACCCAATTTTATTCCCAGGCCCTAGTATGCAGGATAAATAAGTGAGAAGCAAATTTATTTTGTGCTGTGAAGGTTGAAAAGATGTGTGTGATCAGCAATAGCCATTATCATACTCCATGTCAGCATTATACCAGTAAATGCACCACTGAAGCAGTGTACTAGCTGAGGCAGATAAAGCCATCAATAACTTAATTCAAAAGAACATTTATGTGTCTCCCACAGTGCCTGTAGAGGAAGGGGCACCTCAGAGAGGTGTGATGGGAATTGGGATGAGAAGGTCATCTGGGGTCATGAAGCTATGAGTGAATACTGATGTCATCCACCCCCTCTGGTGTGTGAATGGTCGTCTGTCACCTCATCAGAGCAACATCATCTGGCCACCCATACTGTCACCCCCTGCAGCTTGTCCAAAAGAGAACCCTCTATATCCATGCTCTTGTGCACACAAATACATGTGCAAACACACACACACACACACACAGGATTGGACATACAGTATGATGTCTCATATAAGAAATTTATGGCTCTATCACTGCTATTTAATTCTTTTTCCCACTGTGATTAAATTGAAAAAAGGGAAGGTTTATTGCTTGAGATGCTATTGAATTTACAGTGGACAGGTGTAGATTGACAACAGGCAATGTTTCATTTAATGTGTTTGAATTCAGTGCTAAATAATGCTGTAAAACTGACAGACCATAGACTATAGTATCACAACAACAGAAATAAGCACAAACATTTAATTTAAAAAAGGGGGTAATGTTCTTTATATCCAAAGGTTAAATTGGGCCAGAATGGTCCTGAACTGCAATCCAGCACCCTTGATAAAATAATAATTTAAAATATGACTTTTCCATTCCAATTCTTGTGTGGTCCAGTCCAGATTTAATTTAGTCTGTTTAACACATTCTTTAGTCTGTTGTGGAACCTGGTAGAGGCGGCAAATTTGAGAGCAGTTCTCTAGAAAAGCTCAAGAAAGCACGATTTGAAATGCAGATGCATGTTCCACTTATATATTGCTTCGCGACCTGCTCTCTGGTCCATAGAAATCGTGAAATATGCAACCCACTTTGCCCAGGTTCCCCTGTTTCTGACATCCACAGAAGAGGATGTCATGCCACAGTTGCAATTATGTGATTTGTCATATCTTACCTATAGGGCGCCTGAATCACCACCCGATTTTAGGGTTCCCCCAACCTCAATATCCCAATTTAATCCCTGATTAAATCAATAATTTAATTGTCCGTGCATGTGATCTTGAGATCTATACATTTATTCACTGGGCCAATAGAACCTAACCCTAAGCTTGCCCTTCACCCTAACCACTCCCTCTATGCCTAAACCTAATTCTCACCCCACTACTGAGCCCACCCTTACCCTAGCCCCCATGTCCCTGTCCCATTCTTGTTAATACTGAACAGGTGAGGCCCACCAGAATTTGGGTATGTTTGTTCATGCAAAAACCTTTAGGGGGTGATCTCTGGTAGAAGTTTGAAGCATATCATCTGCCAGTCATGACCTTTGACCCATATCTGGGGTGCTGATCTCCTGGACTTTCTGGATGCCTGGGTGGCAGCAATCTGTTCGAAGATCTTGGATCTCTGGGACTTGAGGTTGGGAGGTTCATTGAAGGAGTTTGCTAACTTTTAAGGTGGGGAAAGAAACATGGCTTAGATTTTGGAATAGTGGAAAAGAGCCTGTGGGGTTAAACTTTGTTTAGAGAAGCTTGAATTTTATAATATAAAGATTATTACGGCATACGCATTTTCATGGGAGTAGCACTTTAAAGGTTTAAAATTCATAAGTAGAGGTGGTCGAGGGTTTCTATTTAAAATTCAATTGGGTAAAGATGGTGTTTTTTTGAGGGAAGTGTCTAATACTAAACAAACCAAAAATGCTTTGGGAAAACTTCAAACAGAATCGATTTTGAAATCACAGACAGGTGGGCATGAAAATTTTTAAATCCCAGTTATATTTACGAAAGGCACAGACTTGACAAAAATATACAAATAGTTCAAATTGAAAGAAAAGGTATGAAAAGGCAGGTCTAAAATAAATAAAAAAACACTTTGACAACAAACTTTTTCAAACTTATTAGTAAGCCATCCTAGAAGTTCTAAAACTTGAAGAAACAAAACAGACCCCAAAACCCATTGTGGGTCCGGTTGTGATAGGTAGAAATTGGGCTATGTGATATGCCTAGGATTGATCACCTATGGCGGGCCACCTCAGAGGAGGGTGTCTAGTAGTATCAAAGGCCAAAACACATCAAGATACTGGGGGCTACTACTGATGATGAGCTTCTAATATTATCCTCACTCTGAAGTACAAGCTGAAAGTCAGAAAGTTTTAAGGGAGTAGGACTTAAAAAAATAAGTATGGGACAGTAGGATTCTAAACAATAACTATAACATTTATATTAGCAACCTAAACAGACTTCCATTTCTCATATACCCAGTAGCTTTGCTACAAATAGCGAAGCTATTAGCTTAACTACATTTCTGAGTAACAAGGTGGTAGCTTTGCTAGTTTTTAAATCAAGTAGCTTTTCAGTAGCAAAGCTATATTTTTGACCAGGTAGCGGCATAACGTTGAGAAAAGCTACACTGCTACATCATGCTTTGTACTCTGTGTTTACTAATGCCAGATCTCCGATCACAAATGTATCGCTCATCTGAGTCAATTCTTTAAAATTAATAGGTCACACATGATAGGAAAGCAGTCTGAATCAGTTCGCGATTCAATCTGAAAGCCTCAGAAAGCTTGTTGTACATGCTGCTGAATCATTTGTGCATACACTGACTTGCCAATAAGCTCATTGAGTATTTTATAACACAGAAAATAAAGATAATGCTGGTTGCAGTGGATCTATCAATCAATGGAAACAAAACCTGCAAATACATCCTATCGTTGGCAAGTAATGAAGATCTTTATAAAATTCAACACATGTGCAGCTTTTAAACGTCTTCTGCAGAAAAATACATTTTCCAATCAAAAGAATACCAAAACACGTATTAGCCTACATGAAAACATAATATGGTAATATGGTAATATGGTAATTGTATATCAATTTACCATGGTAGTAACATGCTATTCTTTGAAGTACTTTGAAGCACCATGCAAATACAGAATGGTACATACGTATCTATAGTAATTGTATATCAAAGTGCCATGGTATTACCATCTAATACCATCAGAAATCACATTATTACCCAGATGTGCGCTCTCTCTCTCTCTCTCTCTCTCTCTCTCTCTCTCTCTCTGTGTGGTGTTGCATGCTGGGAGTGAGTGCGGTGTGTGAGAGGCACGTGTGAGAGCGTGAAGTTATTTATTTATTTTTTTGCATAGGTTTCATCTATTATCTTTTTATTTTTTATTTTTTTTCCCCCTCACTTTCTTGATCACTGTTTTATTTATTAAGTTTGCGAGGGTAGTAAAGCGGGATGGCTTCTTTCCCTGCGGGGGATGAGCCATCTCTGTCGCTTCGGAATGGTTTCAGGTGCATTCCCGAGGCAGGTACAGCGATCGAGGAGGTGCTGTTAGCAACAGGAGAACAGGTAGGCCATGATAATATTATTTCTGCATCTCGCATGAACAAGGCAGTTGTCGTCTTTTTAAAAAACGAACAACTAGTAACTAGCATAATTGAAAGTGGCATTTGGGTGAAAGAAACATTTGTACCCGTTACACCTCTTTTTGCTCCAGCTACAAAAGTGACCATTTCCAACGTACCTCCTTTTATTAAAGATGACGCGATAGTGCGAGAATTAACTCGGTTCGGAAAGATGGCTAGTGCTGTAAAAACTATTCCATTGGGTTGTAAATCTACCGAACTTAAGCATGTGTTGTCTTTTAGACGACAAGCGTTTATGTTTTTGACCGCTCCTACTAAAACACTGGATGTTTCGTTTCGAGTGACATGTGGAGAGAGCTCTTATATGGTTTACGCGAGTACTGATACGTTACGTTGTTTTGAGTGTGGAGATATCGGCCATAAGAGATTGTTTGCCCTCATAAACAACAGGCCGAGGAAGAAGCAGGGACGTCGGGTGTGGCGGGTGCGAGTAGTGGTGCGACTGCAGTGGGAAAGCCGTTGAGTGACGCAAGTGCTGGGAAAGAGGATGGAGATGCAAAGGGAGTAAATGAAGCTAGTGATGGAGTAGAGGTGAGTGTAATCGCGTCTGGAAGTATTGAGGGTACAAACGAAGAAGTTTCGACTATTGGTTGTATTGGTACTGGTGCTTTAAGCTTTAAAGACGATAGAATGCAAGAAGACATTACAGGTTCAAATGATGAAGCGGAAAAAGAGTCCGAGGACGAAAGTAGAGATGATGATTCATGCATTGATGTAGACATTGGTAGATATGGAGATTTTTATCCTGTTGAACAGATAAATAGTTTCCTGGATGAAACTAAAGGGAGGAGTGTTGATGTTGAAGAGTTTTTTCCTGACCTAGAGAAATTTATCGCATCCGTAATGGAAGCTCGTAAAGATTGCAACGTTGATGTTTTGACGCAGCAAAAAAGGTTCAGACTAAAGAAATATTTGACAGTAGTCAGACAAAAAATAAAAAAGATTAAAGGCAAACGTAGGTCTACTAGAAATAGCTCTAAATAAATGCACATGGGGATGTGGCCTTTTCTGTGTTTTTTTCTTTCTTTTTCTTTTACCTTTCCCCTGGTTATGGATGTTCTTAAAATAGGATCCTTAAATATAAATGGGGCAAGGGACAGAAGTAAATGGCCTTTATTAAAAGAATACTTAAATTTGAAAGAAATTCAAGTTGTGTTTCTACAAGAAACACATAGTAATGAAGAAAATGAAACTGATTTGGGGATGTGGTGGGAAGGAGTTCATGTCTTGAGTCATGGCACTAATCTTTGTGCAGGGGTGGCAATATTATTTTCACCCAGATGCAAAGTTAAAATCTTGACTAAAAGTGAGGTAGTGAAAGGGTGCCTACTTGCTCTCAGAGTAGAAATAGTTTTTGGGTTAATAAATGTTTATGCTCCTACAACGGGAAAAGAGAGAATAGCTTTTTTTCTTAAACATAAAGATGTAGTTTCCTCTTTTATGGATGAAGATTTTTTAGTAATTGGAGGGGATTGGAATTGTACTTTGGATTTTACTTGCGATAGAAATGGAGAAGAACCTCATTTTTTATCAGCAGTGTCTTTAAGTGAGATTATCACACAATTTGGACTTATTGATATTTGGAGAGAGATAAATAAAGCAGTTAAATAATATACATGGATTAAAGTGACAGAAAATAGAATCAGTGCAGCACGTTTAGATAGATTTTATGTTAAGAATACAATGTGTATTAGAATAGAAGAGACCCATATAAGCCCAAGCTCTATTTCAGATCATCACTTAATTTCTCTAAAAATAATTGTAACACAAACAACCCCTCATTATTCTTATTGGAGATTTAGTAATAAGTTGTTAGAGAATCTTGATTTCCATGAAAAATTTTACCTATTTTGGAATCATTGGACAGAACAAAAAAGTAATTATGAAAATCTTCTTCAATGGTGGGAGGTGGGGAAAGTTCAAATAAAGCTTTTCTGCCAGCAATATTCATCACAAGCTTGGAATAGTTTAAAAAGGAAAATGTCTAAATTAGAAGAAGATATTTCTGCATTATATGTTTCTTTAATTGATAAGAACGACATGGGAGTCCAAGAAAATTTGCTATCAAAAAAACATGAATTAAGAGGTATTCTACATGAAAAAGTGAAATCAGTACTCGTTAAAGCAAGGTTCATATCTATTAATGATATAGATGCACCTACAAAATATTTTTTTAATTTGGAAAAGAAGGTTGTTCATAATAATTGTATGCTTTGTTTACGAAGACCTGATGGACGTATTACTTCAGATCCTTTAATGATGAGAAGAACTGCTGTTGATTTTTATTCTAAATTATTTGCAAAAGAAGACATTGATCTGAATACAACATGTGAACTTTTTAAAGATTTACCAATTTTGAAAGAAGATGAAAGACTTTTTCTAGATTCCAACATTACCTTTGAAGTAGTAACTGACACAGTAAAACAACTCTCAACTGGTCGAGTTCCAGGCCTTGATGGACTTACCGCAGAATTCTACAAATCCTTTTGGGGAATAATTGGACAGGATTTCTTTAAAGTTCTAGAAGAAAGTTATAAACTGGAGGAACTGCCTAAAAGTTGTCAAAGGGCAGTCCTTTCTCTTCTTCCAAAGAAAGGAGATTTGTGTTTACTTAAAAACTGGAGGCCTGCTGCTGTTCTTAATTCTGATTATAAGATATTGTCTAAATCAATTGCAAATCGTCTTAAGACGGTTTTAGGTTCTTTGGTTCATGAAGATCAGTCTTATTGTGTTCCTAAAAGATGTATTTATGATAATTTGTTTTTAATGAGAGACATTGTAGAATATGTAAGAATGTACAATGTTAGTGCTGGTCTAATATCTCTAGACCAGGAAAAAGCTTTTGATCGGGTGGATCATCTGTATTTGTTTCATGTTTTAAAGTGTTTTGGTTTTGGCGATAATTTAATAGCTTGGATAAAATTGTTGTATAAAGGTTCCGTGAGCATGATAAAAATAGGAGGTGGGTTAAGTGTACCAGTTGAAATACAAAAAGGAATCAGACAAGGCTGTGCAATGTCTGGCCAACTGTACAGTTTGGCGATTGAACCTCTATTGTGCATGCTTCGACGTAAACTAAAATGTTTAACTATAAATGGCAGTTTAAAAAAAGAGTCTATTATATTATCTGCATACACTGATGATATCACTGTAATTATTCCAAAACAGGAGGATGTACAGAATTTAAAGGGGGCTTTAGACATCTATGAAAGAGCTTCATCTGCTAGGCTTCACTGGGATAAAACAGAAGCTGTGTGGTATGGTTCCACTGGAAACCTTAATATGGTTTTGCCAAAACTCCCTAATAATATTCAGTGGGGTACACTTGGTCTGAAATATCTAGGAGTATATCTTGGTCAAGAGGAATATAAAAAGAAAAATTGGGAGGGTTTAGTGGAGAAGGTCTGTGCGAGGTTGTCTAGCTGGAAATGGTTGCTACCCCAGTTATCATAAAGGGGGAGAGTACTGATCGCCAACAATCTCATTGCCTCAATGCTTTGGCATAAATTTATGGTTGTGGACCCACCAGTGATGTTAAGCCAAGAAATTCAAAAGAGACTTGTTAATTTTTTTTGGTCCGGTCAGCATTGGCTGAGAGCTGCTGTCCTCTATCTGCCTGTTCAGGAGGGGGGACAGGGACTGATCGACATTCGAGCTAGAGTGACAGCTTTCCGACTGCAGGCTGTTCAGCACCTACTATATCACCGGCATCATGGATGGATGGACCTAACGTGTGCTCTTTTACGCAAGGCTGGACGAATGGGTCTGGATAAACAGCTTTTCACCATGACTCTAAAGAGAACTTCTCTTGGTGGACTTAACCCTTTTTACATCAACATTTTGGATTTATGGCAATTGTTTTCTGTTTCAAGAGAGTGGTCAAAACCAGGTCTGTGGCTGTTTAACAAATCTCTTTTTTTCAATCCTCTCTTTCATGTTGAGACCCTGAACTCTGAGACCATAAGGTCAAATTTGATTTTTGCTGGAATATCTATGTTTCGAGATCTAAGGAAAAGAGATGGGTGGATTGAAGCTGAAGAACTTGCTCAAAAAGTAGGTTTCAGGTCTGTGCGTCTCGCCAAACGAGTGCTAGAAGACCTAGAAGCTGCACTTCCGTCTTCAGCTAAAGAATTTCTTAAAGAGACTGGTACAGGAGATGATACAGAGCCATATTCTTTTCCGGGATTTGACTTTTTAATGAAAAAGGATGATCAAGAGGACGTTTCTGGAAAATTGCTATATTTGAATACTCCAGAAATGGGGTTGTTCAATGGTTTATCGAAAAGAACTTTATATACAGCATGTGTCAAAACTATGAACTATCAAGACCTTAAGGATCAAACAGAAAGCAAATGGACGTTAGTGTTGGGGTCAGACTCTTCCCCGAAAGGTAGCTGGCGGACCCTGTACAAAAAGCCCACTGAAAAGAGAGTAGGAGATTTGCAGTGGAGAATTGTACATGGAGTTTTAGCTACAAACAGACACATAGCATGACTGAATCCTTTAGTTGGGGAGGGTTGTCCCTTTTGTAATGCATCAGAAACTGTTATTCATACGTTTTTGGAATGTTATCGCCTGGAAAACTTGATGCAGTTAGTAAAGGGTTGGAGTCTGAAGCTAATGGGTTTATTTAAGGGTTCATTGTTTATTTATGGGCCAAAGTACACAGTAGAAAGCAAAAAGAAAGTTATCATTCTTAATTTTCTTTATGGAATGGTGAAGTTGGCAATTTGGTGCACTAGAAAAAACTAAGTTGAAGAAAGTGGGTGTACTGATCCTATTTTATTGACGAAATGTTTTGTAAAAAAAAAAGGTTAATGGTGGAGTATGCTTTTTATAGCCTTACACATAATGTTCCGGTTTTTTTTTTTCATCTCTGGGGTTTTAATAATTTTTTGTGTGAACCTGATGGGAATGGAAGCTTTAATCTAAACATTTTCTAACGTGTCAATGAAGATAATATATGTGAATTTGTTTTAAAAAACAACCAAACAATTATTTGTTTGTTTTGTTGTTTTATAAATATTTATGAAGACAAATCCCAAATGGTTTTGAACTAATAAAGGGATTTTTAAATGTCAAATGTCTGTGTCTCTCTCTCTCTCTCTCTCTCTCTCTCTCTCTCTCTCTCTCTCTCTCTCTCTCTCTCTCAATTCAATTCAAAGGGGCTTTATTGGCATGAATGTAAACAATAAAATATTGCCAAAGCAGAGGCTGTGTAAAAAAGAACTACACCTTAATCTATAATTAAATTTAGTTTAACAAATTGAAAAAATATAAAAATAAATAGATAATAGAAATAAATACAAAACAGGTTCAGAACTGCTGAAGACCACAGTGTTTAAAAAAGTGAAGAGCACTTACACATAAATGGATATACACACATACACTGAGGGTCACTGTGGTGAACATTGGTGTGGCACACAGGGATAAAACACATTAAACATTCACCCACTGTCTCTCAGGCTGTGACACGATAAAATGTATCTTGCAGCCAGTGCTGCTGTGTGTCCCACTCCAAGTATTATATTAATTTTTTCTTGTTCTTTCATGGTTTTAAATTTGTCTATGCTGTTTGTTAATTTATCTATATAAATGTCCCTTGTATCTTTAAATTTTGGGCAGTAAAGGAGAAAGTGCACCTCTGTTTCAACCTCACCTGTCGTACAGTGAGCACACACCCTTTCTTCTCTGGGTAACCATGTTTTTCTGTGTCTGCCTCTCTTGATGGCGAGACTGTGCTCACTGAGCCTGTACTTGCTCAGGATCTGTCTCTGCTTTGTATCTCTGACAGTCAGGAGATACTCTTCTAATTCATACTTTGATTTTAGAGTCCGATAGAATTGTAATTTGCTTTGTGTTTTAGTTTCTTGATCTCAATGTTCCAGATAGGTGATTTGAGATTGTTTGATGATCTGATTTATTCTGATATTTGGTTGTAAAGCAGTGCTGGTCTGAGGCTGGTTAGTGTTGGTAGTGTTAACTGAGTTATTGAGTCTCAGAACCAGCTGACTGAGGGGACTGTTTTCAGGATTCAGTTCTTGGGTTTGTAGTGCTTTATAATATAGCGACTCTGTGGGACTTGATTTTAAATGCATCCAAACATTTAGAGATCTTTTTTGTACGTTAATGATCATTGGGAATCATCCTAATTCTGCCCTGCATGCATTATTGGGTGTTTTCCTTTGTAATTTCAGAATTAATTTGCAGAATTCTGTGTGTAGGGCTTCTGTTGGATGTTTGTCCCATCTAGTGTAGTTCTGATCACGGAGTACACCCCATACCTCACTTCCATACAGAGCTATGGGCTGTATGACACTATCAAAAATCTTACACCAGATTGGAATTGGTAATTCAGTATTATATAACTTTTTCTTAATAGCGTATAGAGCTCTTCAAGCTTTTATTTTAAGTGCATTCACTGCCTTACTGAAACTTCCTGATGCAGTGATAATCAGCCCAAGGTAAGTATACTGCATAGTGTGCTCTAGTGCGGTGCTGCCTAGAGAGAACTTGTATCTGTGTTCCTGACATCTGGGCTTTTTCTGAAACATAGAAAAAACATAATGTTTATCTTCTTCAGGTTGACTGCCAGGGCCCAGTACTGGCAGTAGTTCTCCAGTAGGTCCAGATGTTGCTGTAGTCCCTGTGGGGTGGGTGACAGCAGCACCAGGTCATCTGCATAGAGCAAAAACTTGATGTCTTTGTCTTGCAGAGTGAGTCCAGGGGCTGTAGACTGTTCCAACTGCACCGCTAATTCATTAATGTAAATGTTGAAGAGTGTTGGACTCAGACTACAGCCCAGTCTCACTCTTCTCTTCTGGGTGAAGAACTCTGTTTGTTTGTTGCCAATTTTTATTGCACATTTGTTGTCTGAATACATCAATTTAATGATGTCATAAACTTTACCCCCTACACCACTTTGTAATAATTTGTAATATAGTCCGTCATGCCAAGTAGAATCAAATGCTTTTTTGAAATCAACAAAGCATGCAAATATTTTCCCTTGTTTGGCCTGGTTTATGTGTTTATTGATTAGGGTGTGTAGGGTGTAAATGTGGTCTGTAGTTCTATAATTTGGAAGGAATCCAATCTGACTCTTATTCAGGACATTGTGTTCATTAAGGAAGTTTACAATTCTATTATTTAAAATACTACTAAATAACTTCCCCAGATTACGGCTCACACAAATGCCTCTGAAATTATTCTGGTCCAATTTGTCCCCACTCTTGTGAATTGGGGTAATAAGTCCTCTGCTCCAGATGTCAGGGAAACAGCCAGAACTAAGTACAAGGTTGAATAATTTGACAACAGCCATCTGCTGGTCAGGTGTGCTGTGTTTCAACATTTCACCTAAGAAGTTGTCAGCGCCACAAGATTTCACAAGCATTTTTGGACTAATTCATCATGTGATTGGAAAGAAGAGTGGATTCTGGTTATTTTTTATTGTGTTTTCATATATTTGTAGTTTTTGTTTGACCTGATTATAACTGTCATTTAGTTGTTTTGGTGGGATTTCTTTATATACGTTTTCAAAATGTGTTTTCCAGATTTCTCCATTTTGGATTGGCAAATCTTGTTGTTTTGTTGTGCTCAAATTATTCCACAAATCCCAGAACTGATTTTGATTTATTAATTGTTCAATTTCATGTAAGCTTTTGGTGAGATGGTTATGCTTTTTTATTCTGATTGTTTGTTTGTATTGTTGTAATTTGGAACAGTAGTCAATTCTTATGTCTGTATTGTTTGGTTCATTATGTTTCTTGGCCCCTCTCTCTCTCTCTCTCTCTCTCTCTCTCTCTCTCTCTCTCTCTCTCTCTCTGTGCGCATGTGCTGAGTGACTGGGCGGAGTTGGCATCTGAGTGAGTGAGTGCGTGTTCCAACGGAGCGTGTGAGTTTTCTCTAACTTTTCTATCAGTGTTTTTTTTTGTTTTGTTTATGGGTTATTGTTTGTAGGATAAAGAAAAGTTTTTTTGAGAACAGTATTGTGGTACGTGGCCACCTGCTTTTGCTGGTCGGCATGGCGGGACCGGCGTCGTCAGCTTTTGATAAGCTGAGTAGACGGCATGGGATTAAAGTACTTGCTGAGACACAATGCTCAGTGGAGCAATGTAGTTTAGCGGTGGCAGATGTGGTGGGATGTGAGAGTATAATATCTGCGTCTCGAATGAACAGCGCCGTTGTTTTGTTTTTAGACAGCATTGACAAAGTGAATTCAGTGGTAGCAAATGGCATTGTGATCAATGATACATTTATCCAGGTAATGCCGCTTGTGCAGCCGGCAAAGAGAATAACACTATCAAATGTACCGCCGTTCATTAAAGATGAAACTTTTGATAGAGAGCTGTCAAGGCATGGTAAAATCATGTCAAAGATTAAAAAAGTCCCGATGCGGTTTAACTCTCCTAGTTTGCAGCATGTGGTATCTTTTAGACGACATGTGTACATGATTTTAAATAATGAAAATGAAGAACTGAACCTTGTTTTGAAATTCAAAGTTGAGAATTTTGATTATGTGATTTATGCAACCTCAAGTATGATGAAATGTTTTGGTTGTGGGAAGGAAGGCCACACTATTAGGGCGTGCCCAGATAAAGAAATACCGAGTGCAACTCAGGATAATGTGGCTAATGAAGGGATGAGCGCCGACCGTGAGAGAGCACGCAATCCCAAACCTGCTGCGGAGAGCCACGGTGGTGAAGGTGTGGAGATGGTGGTTGTGAATACTATGGTAAATGAGGAAGTAAATACCGTGGCAAGTGACGATGTAAATACTGTGGTAAATGTAGCTGTAAATATTATTTCAAATGGTGAGGGAAGAGATGAATCAGTACAGGAAAATAATGTTGCGGCAGTGGTGGCTGAGGCGGCGGGTGGTGATGATTTGGAGATGGCGGAGGATGAATCTATCTTTAAAGCTCCCGCAATCAAAAGAAAAACGAATAAAAAAAGGAAAAGGGAAAAAAGCAAAGAAAATAGCGGATCATAGTGGTTTAAATGTTAAGGAGGTTGAGGTCGACTCAGACACTAGTTGTCCTGATGAATCTGCTCCTGGAAGTGAGAGTGAGTCTTCAGACTCTTCTGTCGCTGTGAGGAGGTCAGGAAGAACTGCATATACTCTGGAGAAAATAAAGACATTTCTACAGAACACTAAAGGAATGAAAGGGGTAAAAGTAGAAGATTTTTTCCCAGATAAGCAAAGGTTCTTAGACTCAGCAAAAATATTGATGAAAGATACAGGGGAGGGTGAATTTACAGGTCAAGAAATTTTCAGATTAAAGAAGATACTGCATAAAATCAAACTAAATATGCTCAATGAAGAATTTGAGATGGCTTGAATTTTTTTTTTTTTGTTTTTCTTCGTGTTTGTTGTCCTGTACAGACACTTTTTCCTACTATTATCAGCAGAATTAATGTAGGTACTTTGAATTTAAATGGAGCGAGGGATGTTCATAAAAGGGCAACTCTTTTTCATTTGTTAAAACAAAAAAAAAATTGATGTTATGATGGTACAGGAAACTCATAGTGACTGTGCTAATGAAATTGAATGGAAGAAGGAATGGGAAGGTGAAGTTATATTCAGCCATAAAACTGCGGTTAGTGGAGGAGTGGCTGTTCTCTTTCAGAAGAATTTTATGCCAATTTCCTATACGGTTGAAAATGTGGTGGATGGGCATTTAATGATTGTAAAGGCACAGTTTGAGAAGTTAAATTTAGTATTTATTAACATCTATGCTCCTACTTTAGGGGTAAATAGAGTGGTTCTTTTAAATGAAATTGATACAGTATTGTCAAATTGTCATTCCGAAGATTACATGTTTATGGGTGGGGATTTTAATTGTACTGAAAATTACAATTTAGATCGGAATCATTTAGAGCCACACATGGCGTCACAGAGAGTGATGGTGAAGCTAAGTAATGCGCATGACTTGTGTGATATTTGGAGAGTTTTTAATGGGAATAAGAGACAATATACTTGGGCACAGACGAGAGAAAATTCTATTTCATTGGCAAGGCTTGACAGATTTTATTGTTTTAGACATCAATTTAATATTGTTAAAAGTTGTATTATAAATTCAGTAGGTTTTTCTGATCATTCCATTGTTATTTTCACTGGGTTTATTGCCAATATTAAATCTAAAAGTGCGTATTGGCATCTTAATGTTTCTCTTCTTGAAAATAGTTTTTTTTAAGGATCTGTTTTGTGAGTTTTGGAAAACGTTTAAGGTTAAGAAAAATTTGTATTCCTCGGTTCAACAATGGTGGGACTGTGGGAAAATTCAGATACAGCAACTGTGCCAACAATATACTTTCAATGTATCCCGGGACATTGCGAAATCATTGGAGGAATTAGAGACTGAAATTGTAAAATTACAGAGATTAGCAGATTCTACAAGGAATCAAAGATGGTTTGATGCTCTTAAATCCAAGAAAAGAGTAATGAATGATCTGTTAGGTATTCAAGCACAGGGAGCGTTGATTCGTTCACGATTTCAAAGTGTAACAGATATGGATTCCCCAACTAAGTATTTTTTTAGTTTAGGAAAAAAAAGAGTGGCCAAAGTAGGTATATTCATACTCTCCTTTCAGATAGTGGACAAGAACTCACGGATTTGGGTGAGATTAAAAAAGGGCCAGGTTGTTTTATACTGATTTGTATAAAAGTGAGTACAAGGAAGTGGAGGATTTGAATAAAGTTTTTCTTGATGATCTGCCTAAAGTTTCAAAAAGTGCGAACATTAAATTAAAGAGGCATTTATCTAAAGAAGAACTTTATGCAGCTCTAAAAAATATGGGAAATGGTAAAACACCTGGGATTGATGGTCTCCCGGTGGAGTTTTATAAAAAAAATTGGGATGTTTTGGGAGATGATTTACTGGAAGTATTTAATAATAGCTTAACTGAAGGTCACCTGCCGATGAGTTGCAGGAGGGCTGTCATTACTCTCTTGCCGAAAAAAGGCGATCTAAGAGAGATTAAAAATTGGCGGCCTGTTTCATTATTATGTGCTGATTTTAAAATTCTCTCAAAGACTTTGGCGAATAGAGTTAGAGAAGTAATCGGGAACATTATCCATATTGATCAGACATATTGTATACCTAACAGATCTATATTTGACAATGTTTACTTGATTAAGAATATTTTGGATGTTTCTAGTCTTTTGAACATAGATACTGGATTGATCTCTTTAGATCAGGAAAAAGCATTCGATAGGGTGGAGCATCAGTACCTTTGGAATATGATGGAAGGATTTGGTTTTGATAAAAGTTTTATTGATATTATTAAAGTTTTGTACCGGGATATTGAAAGCGTTTTAAAGGTTAATGGTGGTTTGAGTGGACCTTTTAAAATTTTACGTGGAATTAGACAAGGTTGTGCTTTGTCAGGCATGTTATATGCTATGTCAATTGAACCTCTATTAGTAAGAATGAGAAATTTAATTGAGGGGTGGGACTTGCCTTTCTCCGGAATGTCTTTGAAATGATGTGCCTATGCAGATGATATTGTTGTGTTAATAAAGGGTCAAAAAGATCTAGAAGTCTTACAGTCAATTATTAAAGATTTTAGTTTGATATCATCTGCTAAAGTAAATTGGACAAAAAGTGAGGCAATTGCATTTGGAGATTGGGAAAAATGTCTTCCTATATTACCTGCTTGGCTATCATGGAATAAAAAAGGTTTTAAATACCTTGGAGTTTATTTGGGTAACGATGAAATGTTGAAGAAAAACTGGGAAGGTTTTTTGGAGAAAATGCAAGGTCGACTTGAGAAATGGAAGTGGCTCCTTCCAAAACTGTCTTACAGAGGAAGAACTTTAATAATAAACAATCTAGTAGCTTCTGCTTTGTGGCATCGTCTGGCTTGTGTTGATCCCCCTGCTGGTTTTTTTGGAAAGTTCTGGGACAAATTGCACTGGGTTCCACAAAGTGTGCTATTCCTCCAAAAGGAAGATGGAGGACAAGGACTAGTTCACCTGGCAAGTAGAGGTGCAACGTTTCGTCTTCAATATATCCAAAGATATTTAACTGGACCCAAAAACCTTGTCTGGAGAGAGGTTACCAGCACAATTTTAAAGCAGGCTGGAGGAGTGGGACTGGATTCTACGTTGTTTTTAATGGACTGTAACAAAGTGCCAGTAAATGGTCTACCTCCTTTTTTTAAAGGACTTTTTAAAGTCTGGAGTTTTTTTACAAAACAGAGGTTGAAATCAAATGATTCACTCTTTTGGTTATTAGAAGAGCCTTTAATAGGCGGAGCTCGTTTTGATGTGTCTTGTGAATCCTTACCCGGAATAAGTTACATGTTGAGGGCTAAAAAAATTATAAAGTTAAGACAATTTGTTGATGTTAGTGGAGTTGATTTTAACAGTGTTAAAGAGTTGGCCTCAAATGTGGGTATGGTGTCTCTTCGAAAAGTCAATATGTTTGTGGATCTGATTAAGCAGAGATTGACTGCTGAGGAAAGAGTGTTTCTCAGAGACTATTGGAGTGGACATAGTACTCCTACAAGGATGGACTCATTTCCTGATATGTATATCACACCTGATTTTCAAGGATTGTCTGGACCTTTATTAATGCTGAATGGACTACATGATCTAACTCTGTATAGAGTGAAAGGGAAACAATTGTATAAATGTTTTGTCAAAGTTTTAAATAAAAAGGTATTAAATGGAAGAGCAGATAATGTATGGAGAGATAAATTGGGAGTGGAAGAAGATTGTAAACCAAACTGGAGAGTGTTATATAAACCACCATTAACAAAAAAAGCAGGAGATATTCAGTGGAAGGTTTTACATGGCACAGTTGCTGTTAATGCCTTTGTTTCTGTCATTAATTATAATGTGCAGAGTGGGTGTCCTTTTTGTGATATGAGAGAAACTGTCTTTCATTGTTTTATGGAATGTGACAGATTGGCTGATTTATTTAGTGTACTTACGGGGTTGTTTTTTAAATTTGGAGTAGTGTTTTCGTGTAAAATTTTCATTTTTGGACCAAAATATTACTTTTCGATTGGAAAGAAAAGTCAGCTTTTAAATTTTTTGGTGGGTCAAGCTAAACTGGCCATTTATATTACCAGAAAGAACAAAATTGAAAATAAAACAGGACAAGAACCATTATTTATGTTTAGAGAATTTGTGAAGGCCAGAATTTTGGTTGATTATAAATTCTATAAAGCTATGGATAATTGTGAGTTCTTTCTGGATCAGTGGTGTTATAATGAGACTCTTTGTACACTATTTGAAGATAACCTAATCTTTACACAAGCATTGGAATGATCTCTGTGTTTTAGTATAATATTTATTTCTGTCATGGCTGTCATGTGAATATTATATTGTTTTTATTTTATGAAAATGTATAATTGTGTAATTTTTGTGAATGAGTAAGTGAACAAATACAGTTTGTTGAAAATCAATCAAAAATCTCTCTCTCTCTCTCTCTCTCTCTCTCTCTCTCTCTCACACACACACACACACACACACACACACACACACACACACAAGAAATTTGGCCTCTGATGATATATCCTGTAAATCTGTGTGAAGCTGCTGTATTTCTGCTTCGTACAGTTGAATATATAGATGAACAGTATAGTGTGTGTAGGCAGAGTTTTTATACAGGAATGTGCAAATGAAATCGTTTCAATGGGTATGGGTTTGTTGAGGTAGTATTCTTAATCTGAAAAATA